>JACCIB010000091.1:0-495179 GCA_018906965.1 Philotrypesis tridentata | reverse complement strand
CGGCCGTTACGTACGTAAAATAGTGCGCTCCTAAGCGAAAAGGAAAGACTCTTCTGCAAATGAGTTATGTCTCTGCGACTGGTCCCGCAAAAAGTACTTGCGAGAAAAAATATACCAAATAGAGTCACATAAAGTATCCGTAAAAGTATCTCAAAAAGTAATCCCAACCCAATCCAATAATATCCCAAACAGTGTCGAAAAAAGTATCCCCAAAGTATCCCAAAAAGTATCCCAAAAAGTATCCTAAAAGTATCCAAAAAGTATCCAAAAAGTATCCCAAAAAGTACCCTAAAAGTATTCCCAATCCTATCCATAAGTATTGCAATAAGTTCCTGAAAAATATCCCAAAAAGTATCTTAGAAAAGTATTCCCAAACCCATCCCACAAATAAAGAATCCAAAAAGAGTTGGATAGTATCGGAAAAGTACTCCAAAAAGTATCCCTAAAAGTATCCCAAAAAGTATCCCAAAGTATCCCAAAAAGTATCCCGAAAGTATCCCAAAAAGTATCCCAAAAAAATCCCAATAAGTATCACCAAAAGTATCCCCAAAAGTATACGAAATATATTCGCAAAAGTATCCCAAAAATTATTCCATAAAATATCGCCAAAAATTCCCAACCCAACTCAACCAAAAGTTTCCGGCAATAAATGACCCACAAGCATCACAAGTTTTGCGAAAAGTATCCCAAAAAGAATTAAATAAGTATCTGATTAATTTTTTGAAAAGTATACCAAAGAGTATACCAAAAAGTATCCCCAAAAGTATCCCAAAAAGTATCCCAAAAAGTATCCCCAAAAGAATCCCAAAAAGAATCCAAAACGTATCACCAAAAGTATCCCCAACAGTATACGAAAAATATTCGCAAAAGTATCCCCAAACACATACGAAAAATATTCGCAAAAGTATCCCCAAAAGTATATGAAAAATATTCGCAAAAGTATCCCAAAAAGTATTCCATAAAGTATCGCCAAAAATTCCCAACCGATCCAAAAGTTTCCAGCAATAAGTGTCCCACAAGCAATCACAAGTTTCCCAAAAAGTATCCCAAAAAGAATTAAATAAGTATCTGATTAATTATTTGAAAAGTATACCAAAGAGTATACCAAAAAGTATCCCCAAAAGTATCCCAAAAAGTATCCCAAAAAGTATCCCCAAAAGAATCCCAAAAAGAATCCCAAAACGTATCACCAAAAGTATCCCCAAACAGTATACGAAAAATATTCGCAAAAGTATCCCCAAAAGTATATGAAAAATATTCGCAAAAGTATCCCAAAAAGTATTCCATAAAGTATCGCCAAAATTCCCAACCGATCCAAAAGTTTCCAGCAATAAGTGTCCCACAAGCATCACAAGTTTCCCAAAAAGTATCCCAAAAGAATTAAATAAGTATCTGATTAATTATTTGAAAAGTATACCAAAGAGTATACCAAAAAGTATCCCCAAAAGTATCCCAAAAAGTATCCCAAAAAGTATCCCCAAAAGAATCCCAAAAAGAATCCCAAAACGTATCACCAAAAGTATCCCCAACAGTATACGAAAAATATTCGCAAAAGTATCCCCAAACATATACGAAAAATATTCGCAAAGTATCCCAAAAAGTATTCCATAAAGTATCGCCAAAAATTCCCAACCGATCCAAAAGTTTCCAGCAATAAGTGTCCCACAAGCATCACAAGTTTCCCAAAAAGTATCCCAAAAAGTATTCCAATTCGGATAATTTTGG
Source organism: Philotrypesis tridentata (assembly GCA_018906965.1). Lineage (NCBI taxonomy): Eukaryota > Metazoa > Arthropoda > Insecta > Hymenoptera > Pteromalidae > Philotrypesis > Philotrypesis tridentata. The sequence goes on along the minus strand of JACCIB010000091.1, from coordinate 493,454 downwards.
GGATACTATTTGGGATACTTTTGGGGATACTATTTGGGATGCTTTTTGGGATACTTTTTGGTATACTTTTTGGGACACGTTTTGGAACACTTTATGGGATACTTTTTGGGAAGCTTGTGATGCTTGTGGGACACTTATTGCCGGAAACTTTTGGGTTGGTTGGGTTGGGAATTTTTGGTGATATTTTATGGAATAATTTTTGGGATACTTTTGCGAATATGTTTCGTATACTTTTGGGGATACTTTTGGTGATACTTATTGGGATTTTTTTGGGAAACTTTTTGGGATACTTTCGGGATACTTTTTGGGATACTTTTGGGATACTTTTTGGGATACTTTTAGGGATACTTTTTGGAGTACTTTTCCGATACTTATCCAACTCTTTTTGGGATTCTTTATTTGTGGGATGGGTTGGGAATACTTTTAGGGTACTTTTTGGGATACTTCTTGGGATACTTTTTGGGATACTTTTTAGGATACTTTTTGGGATACTTTTGGCCATACTTTTTTCGACACTGTTTGGGATATTATTGGATTGGGTTGGGATTACTTTTTGAGATACTTTTACGGATACTTTATGTGACACTATTTGGTATATTTTTTCTCGCACGTACTTTTTGCGGGACCAGTCGCAGAGACATAACTCATTTGCAGAAGAGTCTTTCCTTTTCGCTTAGGAGCGCACTATTTTACGTACGTAACGGCCGATCCTATTAACGAAGTCACCTTGCCAGCAGCTAGTGCACAAGTTTTGTCAAAACGGCGTAATCGGCGACCCTGTTCACCTAGACAGCTTTCCGGCACCTGGTGCACACGTTTCGCCGAAAAGCTATGGAGCGCACTACCTGGAGAGCGTAATTGGCGATCCTGTTCACCTAGACTCCCTGCGGGCACCTGGTGCACGCATTTTGCCGAAAAACTATGGAGCGCACTACCTGAAGGGCGTAATCGGCGACCCTGTTCACCTAGATACCTTTCCGGCTCTAGATACACGCATTTTGCCGAAAAACTATGGAGCGCACTACCTGAAGGGCGTAATCGGCGACCCTGTTCACCTAGACAGATTTCCGGCACCTGGTGCACACGTTTCGCCGAAAAGCTATGGAGCGCACTACCTGGAGAGCGTAATCGGCGATTCTGTCCACCTAGACTCCCTGCGGGCACCTGGTGCACGGATTTTGCCGAAAAGCTATGGAGAGCACTACCTGGAGAGCGTAATTGGCGATCCTGTTCACCTAGACTCCCTGCGGGCACCTGGTGCTCTCATTTTGTCGAAAAGCTATGAAGCTCACCACTTGGAGGGCGTAATCGGCGACCCTGTTCACCTAGATAGCTTTCCGGTACCTGGTGCACATATTTTGCCGAAAAGCTATGGAGCGCACTACCTGGAGAGCGTAATCGGCGACCCTGTTCACCTAGACAGCTTTCCGGCACCTAGTGCACACGTTTCGCCGAAAAGCTATGGAGCGCACTGCCTGGAGAGCGCAATCGGCGATTCTGTCCACCTAGACTTCCTGCGGGCACCTGGTGCTCTCATTTTGCCGAAAAGCTATGAAGCGCACCACTTGGAGGGCGTAATCGGTGATTCTGTTTCACCTAGATACCTTCCCGGCTCTTGGTGCACACGTTTTGTCGAAAAGCTACTGATTGCACAATCTGTATCAGCTGCCTGGACTTTAATCTTCTATATACTACATCACTTCGCGGTATGCAAAGACTATGTCTAGATATCGGAATTTTTTTATTTTCATAGGCAGATCTTTGCGGTGCACGAATAACTATTAGCTCGCTTCCTGGACCTTGTCATTGGCCACATAGGTAAATCGCGTACTTGTGTAATTCTTTTTTGCTTTAAGTCCATGCGGTTGCGTAAAAATCGAACGAGTATCTATACGTTGCTGTTTACACATCTATAGATATATATAGCGGTTGACGTCGCTAACCCTCAAATCTGAGACTTTAATCGTTATTTTCTCAAAATCTGTCCATTATTTCGAGTTGCGCCCATTTGAACTTTTGTTCAGGAAGTTACAAACTATAACATATCAAATTTTGATCAAATTTAGCCGGGACCCACAAACCCATATATTTTGTGCGGGGTCCTTTCCATGAGCAAGTTTAAGAAATAAAAAATACATAAAACTTATAAATCACAAATTCTCTTCGCTCTTGAGACCAATACTGCTAATGAAATCTTGCAGCTTACTTCTTCCTGTAGCTTTTGTCAATGCATCAGCTAACATATGATTCGTGGGTACAAAATTAACTACTATTTCTTGATTATCTATATGCTCCTTGATAAAGTGATGTTTTGTCTTGATGTGTTTGGTCCTTGAACTAAATTTAGCATTTTTACTCAGTTCAATTGCTCCTTTATTATCACACATGATTTGTATTGGTTCATTACAAGATACAATAAGAAGTTCAGACGCCAAGCGGCGAAGCCATAGTGCCTCTTGAGTGGCAGCTGATAAAGATAAATATTCAGCTTCCGTGCTCGACAATGCTACTGTAGCCTGTAGCTTACTACTCCAGCTTATTACTGCTCCTTGCAGAATGAACGTGTAACCTGTCGTTGAACGAGCTTTTTCTTCTTCTGTTGCAAAACTGGCATCACAATAACCCACAAGCTTACAATTGGCATCTCTCGAGTATACAAGTTTTAAATCTTTAGTACCTTGTAAGTAGCGAAGAATCCTTTTAACCATATTCCAGTGTGCCTGTGTATATGAATTGTTATATCTGCTAATAACACTAATGGAGTATGCCAAATCTGGTCTAGTGCCTTGGACCAAATACATAAGGGAACCAACTGCACTTTGATAAGGAATATTGTCCGGATTAAATACTGAATTTGGCGATGATAATTCACTTAAATCACTATTTTGATCCATTGGAGTACTAGTTGATCTGCATTCCTTCATACCAAAATTAATTAAAATGGATTCAATATATTCAGTTTGATCCAGTTCAATGGTACCGTTAGCCTTATCCTGATAGACCCTTAAGCCAAGACACTTTCTGAGCAATCCTAAATCCTTGAGTGTGCATATCTTCTGTAGTCCCTTTTTTAATGTATATAAGTAATCAATACTATCGGTAAAAACAACGAGGTCATCTACAAACAATGCAATAATTATACATTTAGTCTTAGAATAATAACTATAAATACATGAATCATAGCTGGACTGCATGAGATTGAGCTTTTTCAAAGCTGAGTCGAGCTTGAGATTCCAATTGCGACTGCCCTGCTTAAGTCCATAGATAGATTTTTTGAGCTTACACACCATATCCTCTTGCTCCTTGACAATATATCCTTCAGGTTGCTGAAGATAGACAATCTTATCCATGTCACCATGCAAGAAGGCTGTTTCGACATCGAGATGATATATATCAAGTCCTCTTCTTGCAGCATAAGCAAACAAAAGCCTTAATGATGTGAAACGTACAACTGGTGCATATGTCTCATCATAATTTACTCCTCGGACCTGCGAAAAACCTTGGGCAACTAACCTCGCATTAAATTGTATAGAACCATCTTCTCTTCTCTTCTTCTTAAAAATCCATTTAGATCCAACTATTGATTCACCTTGAGGAAGTTTGCAAAGCGTCCACGTGTCATTTTTTATTATAGAATCATATTCATTCTTCATAGCTGTCTGCCACTGTACAGCCTCAGGACCACTTACAGCTTCTTCATATGTCCTGGGTTCACCAGATTGATTAATCACAGTATATATGACATAATCATCAAGATATTTAGGTTTGATTCTTCTTCGTTGAGATCTGATCGTGGGCCTTGCAAGATTATCCTCATCTGAATCTGAATTTGTATCAGGCTGACTGCACTTTGATGCAGATCTGGTTACTGGACGTAAATGACTGCTGGATGAACGTTGCATTGGTGACTTTTGATTTGTTTTTGTCACTTTTGTTCTCACTTTGTCTCCAGCTGATTCAATCTTCCTTTTCCTATTGATTAATCGACTGGTTTCATTCTTCTTAATTGGTAAGTCATCTTTATTATTTTTATTTGTATCACAGCTTCTTTCAGGTAAAACTTCTTCACTCTCGTTATCTATGATGTCATTGTGAGGTATCTCTCTTATATCAGAATCCATGGTTCCAGAGGTTTCAAATGGTAAGTATACTGAACTAGGTGACGTTGTTAAAAGCGGTTCCGTTTCAAGGAAATCAACGTTGCTAGCCGTAAATACCTTCTGCTCCTCTTCACTCCAAAGTCTATAGCCTCTCTGATCCTCGCAGTATCCTAGCATTAAACCTGCCTTTGAAGTAGGATCCATTTTTCTTCTTAAATGACTAGGTACATAGGCTCTTGACTTACATCCAAAAACTCTGAGATTGGAGAGATCTGGTTTATAACCTGTCCATATTTCTTCTGGAGTTCGTCCTCCAAGACATTTTCTGGGACTTCTATTTGATAAATAGCACGCTGTGGATATAGCTTCTGCCCAAAACTTATAAGGAAGTCTAGCTTCTGCGAGCAAACATCTAGCTTTCTCAAGGAGAGTCCTATTAACTCTCTCTGCTCGACCATTCTGCTGGGGCTGATAAGCTATTGATGTTTCGTGCTTTATTCCATCTTTATCTAAAATTTCTCTAAGTCTAGCATTCACATATTCACGACCATTATCAGTTCTTAGTCTTTTAACTTGGTAACCAGTCTGTTTTTCACTAAACTTAATAAACTTAGCAACAACTTCTGGTACTTCATCCTTTTGCTTGAGCATATAAATAAACGTCTTTCTTGAATAATCATCTAAAAAGGTAATAAAGTACTTAGCTTTACCAAGTGAAGCTTCTTCTACTTGACACACATCACTGTGAACAAGCTCTAGCAAACTCGAAGCTCGATTGCTGCTTGCCTTGAATGGTTTCTGAATTAATTTGCCGGTAACACAGATATCACATTTACTGAGCTTATCACTGCTAAAATCAACACCGACAGCACATTTCTTAAGCTGTGTTAAGTATTCTGAATTCAAATGAGCCATTCGTCTGTGCCACAGTTGCATATCTACAGGGGTAGTGACTTTAAATGCCACTTCAGCATCCCTCCGTTGAGACTGCTTACACATTGGTTCAAGCTTAATTCTATATATATTGCCGCTAGATAAATGTCCTTCCAGCATGAGATTATTTTGATAATTATACACTTGACACTTTGTTCCAGAGAAAACTATTTTACCATCTTTCTTTGCTATTGAGCTTACTGAGATAAGATTAGTAGTAATATCAGGTACAAAAAGAACTTTCTCTAATAATATAGTCTGTTTACCATTCGGGCCATTGTATTGTAGAGTAATCTGCCCTTCACCGAGCACTGACACTGTCGACTTATTCGCTGCGGTAACGCTTTTAGTTTTACTGGTCGAAATGTTTGTCATCAACTGCTTATTCGCACACATATGTATAGACGCTCCCGAATCTAAAATCCACTTGTCCTTTTTCCCAGAGTAAACAGAACTAACCGCCAAGCTAGCGTTGTGTACAGGTGCTGATTGTTTACCTGAGTCGACGAAAACGGCGTCGGCTTGCTTCGAGCGAACAATAACACTGGAGGATATAATAGCTGAAAGCGCACACACTGTATCCTCGTCCTCACTCTCATCGGCAGCTTCTGCTGTACACACTTTATGGCTACTGTTATTACGGCGTTTCGGAGCTCTGCACTTGTTAGCGTAATGACCAAAACGGTTACAGTTGTAACAGCGCACATCTCTACTAGGTCTTGATGAACGTCCTTGGGACTGGTAACGCCCTCTGTCCATGGCTTCTTGGTTTGAAAACTGAGCGGGAAACGCTTGTGCCTGAAGTCCTTGGATTTGAAATTCTTCGTTATTCACTGAACATTCCGCTTGATCTAAAAGTCTCGTTTTCACAAGATCCGCTGTAATATCCTGCCCTGAATTCGTCAGAGCCATTATCATGGGCTTATGCGATTGTGGCAAACCCGCCAACATCAATGCACCAACTAGATCTTGCGAAATTTTCATACCGATGGCGTTCAATTTCTGCGATGCTCCCATTATGCGTGCTACATAGTCCTCCATGGACTTACAGTTTTCCAATTTCATGGTCGATATTTCCATAAGTAAAGCAACCTTGCGACTCATACCAGGATCGTCGAAAGATTTGGCGAGCGCATCCCATGCGTCTTTCGCTGATCTTGCATCTTCGAGGTATGCGTAAATATCTGGCTCGACCGAAAGAACTATTCTGCCACGTGCCTTCTGATTCTTCTTGGGATCAGCAGAAATTTCGCCACCTTCTGGTGCGACGATAGTGTCCCAAAGATATTCCACTTCAAGGTACGCCTGCATAGCCACTGACCATGTTCTGTAGTTTCTTCGTCCTGATAGCTTCTCTATAGATAAAAAACCGTTGCCTCCTGTATTGCTCGACATTGCGCTTCTCTCTCCCAAAATGGCGGCGCTCCAAAATTTTCAAATTCACTGCTACACTTACACGCACTATTACGGTGATAAGAACTTGTGCAGATCTTATTCAATGTGCCTGGGCCCAGAACCTGATATAAGGGTAGAATAAACTCTGGAGCGAATAGTATAAAACTTATTTATTAAAGTAACAATTGAGAGACAGAGAGATACATTCAGTAGCAAGTCGCATAGGCAAGTGAGTGTCGAAAAGACCAACGCGTACAGTATATCTTCGCACATAGAAATTAGCAAGTTCATACTATATAGCTATACATGAATATATATATACAATAGGAATGGCGAGAATATTCAAAATAAGAAATTAAATATATTAATTGAAATCCACAAAACTACAACAGTAACCAAAGAATATTTTATGAAATATTTGTGTAATATTGTAGAAATAATTCATGAAGTATAAAATTTCGGATTACTTATAATATTTCATGAAACATTTAGGTAATATAATAAAAATATAACATGTAAGGTTGAAAAGATTTTTTTATCGTTTCCTGTGATATTTATTAAATATTCTAGAAATGTTTCAGTTAATATTATGCAAAATACAAAAAAAAATATTACTTGAAATCATTTATGGAATATCACTGTAATATAATAGAAATATTGCACGCAGGGATAACAATTTTTTTTTACCATTTTCTGAGATATTTATGAAATGTTACGGAGACGTTTTAAGTATTATAAGGTAAAATACGAAGGAAATATTACGTAAAGTAATTCATGGAATATTACTTTAGTATAATGGAAATATTGCACATAGGGTTACACATTTAATTTGATCAATTTCTTTGATATTTCAGAAATGTTACAGAAGTATTTCATGTAACATTATGCAAAGTTCGAAGGTAATATTATATGAAATAATTCATAGAATATCACTGTAATATAATAATTATTGTAATAAAATATTACATGTAAGGTTGGAAAATTTTTTTTGATCATTTACTGAGATATTTCTGAAATATTGTAAAAATGTTTCAAGTAATATTAGGTAAAATATGAAGTAAATATTATACGAAATAATTCACGGAATATTACAGTAAATATAATGGAAATATTGCACGTAGGGTTACAAAAATTTATTTGGATTATTTTCTTTGATATTACAGAAATGTTACAAAAATGTTTCAAGTAATATTATGCAAAATACGAAGGCAATATTACATGAAATAATTCATGAAATATCACTGTAATATAATTTAAAATTTACACGTAGGTTAAAGAAATAATTTCATCATTTTCTTTGATATTTTTAAAATGTTACAGAAATATTTTATGCAACATTGCGCAAAATTTAACACATGAAACATTTTTATTAAAATATTTCAGGAAATATTTCATTGAAATGTTTCAGAAATATTTTAGAAATACTTCAAAATTATTGGAAAATATAACATTGATACATTTTTATGAAATGTTTCGGAAATATTACAGAAATATTTCATAAATTATTAATAAATACAATAAAAAAATATTACATAAAATATTTTATAAAATATCTCTGTAATATTACGATAATATTTCACATAAGGCTTTAACAAAAAAGTTAAATTAACTCTTGTAATATTTTCGAAATATTACAGAAATATTTTGTATATTATATACAAAAATGCAAAGTAAACACTACAAGAAATATTTCTTGAAAGATTTCTGTAATATTGTGTGGGAATGTATGCGTAGGGTGTATGCGAGGGAGAGAAGGAGAAAGGGAGGGATGTGCGAAAGCAGGTATGAACGAACCCCGAGTGCTTGAGAGGGATGAGGTTGACCCCCAGCGACCGTCCCAGAGAGACCTCGAATGAGTGTAGACCCGTGTGTGAAACATAGCGAGTGTATCATGACTCATTTACACTTTCAAATATAATAGTTATTGTTTATCCAAAATGTTATTTCTCTTTATTAAACACAACTGTATTTACATCAATCCCACAATTGCAGTAATAATTCACGTTAGATTTTTAAAATTACTAGGATCGTTTTCTGTAATATTTTCGAAATCTTTCAGAAATGTTTTAAGTATTATGCAACGAAAGCGCAAATTAAACATTATATAAGAAATATTTCTCCACATATTTCTATAATATTGCAGTAACAATTCCCGCAATGCTTAAAAAATTATAATGATCATTTCGTGCAATATTTTTGAAATATTACATAAATATTTTATGTAACATTTCTCGAAAATCCAATGTAAACATTGTATGAAATATTATACCAAAGATTTCTGTAATATTGTAGTAATAATTCACGTTCGGGTTAAAAAATTACCAGTATTATTTTCTTTAATATTTCGCCAAAATTGCAATAATGTTTTATGAAACCTTACATGAAATATTTCTCGAAAGATTTCTGTAGTATAGCAGTAATATTTATATAACCGCATAACCTATAACCCTATAACCCTATTTAACGTAAGGTTAAAAAAATTACCAGTATCATTTTTTGTAATATTTTACAAATATTACAGAAATATTTTGTGTAATGTTTCACGAAAACCCAAATCAAACATTGTTTTATGTAATATTATGATGAAATTTGAAATAGGTATAAGAAGGAATATTTTTATAAATATCTTCATAATATTCTGGTAATAATTCACGTAAGGTTTCCGGAACTTCCTGAGTTATTTCCTTAAATAATTCAGATATTCAACAGAAATCTTTCATGTATTGTGTCGGAATATGGTCCACATTGCATGAAAGATTTATTTTAAAACATTACCTGAAATATTTCTACTTTACTGTAAGAACATTACGACACGTAACTATGAAACATTTTTACGAAATATTTTGAAAATATTATGGAATTATTTATGGAATATTTTAGTAATAAGGCATATAACAACTAAAAAAAGTATTAATTTGGGTTTTCGTGAAATATTACATGCAATATTTATGTAATATATGTGAAATATTACAGAAAATTATCCTGGTCATTTTTGAAACCTAATGTGAATTATTATTGCGATATTAGAGAAATCTTTCGAATAATATTTCATGCAATGCTTACTGTGGATTTTCATATAATATTACGTAAAACATTTCTGTAATATTTGTGAAATATTACAAGAGTTAATTTAAATTTTTTTAAAAGTCTTACGTGAAATATTGCAGACGAGTTATGTAGATTATTTTCTATCTTGTACATCAGCTACCTTTTCTCGTAACCTAATTTTATTATAAAGTATAATTTTATTATAATTTATTATGAAAACATTTATTATTATATAACAATATTCAAAAATAAACAGACTGTAATTTGACAATATTACATAAGTCGGATAAATGTGGAATATATTTAATACTATGGAACACAAACTAGTAAATTAATAATAAACACATTTGATATGAAATTCCATCAATATCCCACTAATAAAAAGTCATGACCGGATGTTTTGAAACCGCTGAAGACGAATTGTGATTGGTTGATGTTGTGCGCATGCGTCAAGACTCAAGAGCCAATATGTTCATGTGTCATGGTTCATGTGTTTCCGGTGAATGCGTTAGTTTGAGGTTAGAGCGCGCGAAGCCCGCTGATGTTGATCTAACATTCTCGCCTAATATAATGGCAAAAAGATCTGCGTGCAAGCAGAGTGCAGGTACAAGAAATCGAGAAAGATTTGTTTTTATTTTATACACAATAGAATCGACAATGGGTTCATGAGTTCTTCATATATAGATATACCTATGCACAGTTCGATAAGTTCTTTTTAAAAACTGTACTTTAAAAAATAACTTTTAAAAGAGAAATAATTCTTCAAAATTTTCAAAATAAAAATCGAATTTGATTATTTTAAGTATTTCTGAGTACTATTAAATTATGAACAAACTGCAAGAAAAATGAGAGCGCGCGAAGCGCGCTGCTCTTGGTCTAGTAATACATAATTTTAAACTAAACAATTTATAAAATGCACAAAATTATAAAATAATGAATTAAAAATATCGTATAAGTAATAGGAGTTTCATAGCAATTATGTTTAATATATACTAGACCAAGAGCAGCGCGCTCTAATTTTTCTTGCAACTTGTTTATGATTTAATAGTACTCAAAAATACTTCCCTCTTTCTCGATTTCTTGTACCTGCGCTCTGCTTGCACGCAGATCTTTTCTGCTATTATATTAGGCTAGAATGTTAGATCAACACATAGACATAAAAGAGATAGACTGCGGGTCACTGCTGGCGAAAATGGCACCTATTGAGAGAGAGAGAGAGAGAGAGAGAGAGAGAGAGAGAGAGAGATACAATTGGGTAATACGACAACATATATATAGGTAGACAAGATGGCTGTGTATAATTGGGAAATAACATTGTGTTTTATGGGGGCCTGACGTATTTGTATTTTTACAGCAAATTTGGTAAATAAACAGTCCCTAAGGCCAGTGAAATTGGATTAAGCAATGTTTTCTGAATATGTTTAGAAAATTTGAATTACTGAACTTTTGATCTAATATTTAGAAACATACACTTAAATACCAAAATTGGAGGTTAAACCTACTTGTCTGCTGCACAGGCAACGCGACGCGCTGACAAATTGTCTAGCAGATTTAACCTCCAATTTTGATCTTTAAGTGTATATTTCTAAATATTAGATCAAGAGTTCAGTAATTCAAATTTTATTCAGAAACATCCCTTATCAAAATAATGTGCAGATATTTATGCAGAGTTTTCTGCAGAACTCTCTGTAGAGCTCTGCAGAGTAATCTGCAGGGTTCCCTGCAGATGGTCCAAATTCTCTGCAGAGGAGCAATGCCAATGCTTCTGAAGTAATTTGTGTAGAATTTTCTGCAGAGATTGCTGTACAGATTACTGCAGAGATTTCTGCATTGTAATTACTTCTGCAGAGAATTTGGACCCCCTACATAGAACCCTGCAGATTGCTCTGCAGAGCCCTGCAGAGAATTCTGCAGAGATCTCTGCATAAATATCTACACATTATTTTGATAAGGGATATTCAGAAAACATTGCTTAATCCAATTTCACTGGCCTTAGGGACTGTTTATTTACCAAATTTGCTGTAAAAATACAAATACGTCCGGCCCCCGCATAAGACGCAATGTAATTTCCCGATTATACACAGCCATCTTGTCTACCTATATATGCGGTGTCGTATTACCCAATAGCAGGTACACTGTCTCTCTCTCTCTCTAAACATGCTTCTACGTATGTGCACACATGCGCGAGTAGATAGCAAATTCGATAAGCGGGATTTTCCTGTATTCAAATTCAGCAGTCAAAAAACAAATTAAAATCTAATTAAATAAACGTGGAAATGCATTAATATTAAATATTTTGATTTTTGCGTGGTCTATTGTATTTGTAAAGTGCAGAAGAGTGTATGAAGAATGGTAAGTATAATATCTTTTTGTAATCACGAATACACGGTAAGTAATGAGCGACGTGTTTGTTCTTGTTTTGCAAAACACGTTAGAACAAAGTAATAAATGATCAGTGAAACGCGGCAGATCTCGATGCACCGCTATGCCGATAAAAAATCTGCGCTTGCATGAATTTTTATGTCAATTACGTTAATTAAGTGATAAAATGGTGAATAATTGTTGCGTGTGTAAGCGAGATCAGTGTTTTGGTACGAGTGTAGATCTTTTCATTCGTAAGTATAGTGCACATTAAAATTAAATAAAAGTTACTCAGATCAACGGGGTTAAGAAATAATTATATATATCATTATTCGTAGACACACACATATACAATATATATATAAATATTTTATTAATAAGATTAATAGTTATGATACGTCTTCGTGAATAACATTTTTTTTTGATTTCCCTCCTCAGATGAAAAGAAAAGATTTTGGATTTTAGCTATAGATAAAAAAAAGTTCCTAAATCAGCTACAATATGTAGTGACCATTTTAAAGATGAAGTTTTTACGATACCGATATTAGGTAGTCATAGGCGATTTAAGCCTGGCGCGATTCCTTCGCAAAATTTAAGTGTTATCGAAAATGTTTCATCAGTAACAAATGACGCAAGTAGCTGTTTAAGCATTAATAATGCTCTTCCACTTGTCAATTTGAATCTTAATGAATCTAAAGAGATCGTGAGGTAAAAAACATTGCGCTGACGGGCCCTGACAGTCAATTAAAAATTAAAAATTTCCACAACAAATAGCAAGTGAAAAACAATTAATTTGTCAACAGTTTGAAGCTAATATAAGAATCTTTCGATAAGAAAAGTAATTTTAAAAGAAAACGCATTTGCATTATTGGTTGTAAACAAATCCATTGCTTTTTGTTTGCTATACTGAGGTGCAAAGTTTGAATTGCCTATACTTGAAAAGCTCTTTATAAACAAAATTTCATGTAACATAACAATAAAATTATATTTTCAGTGATTCAAATGAAATATGTGCAGCGAAGAAAATTAAAGAACCATATGAAGATGATTTCTTTTCGATTCTTTGAATAAATTGTGATCAACCAAATAGTATGTTAAATGATTTATGTATTAAGTAATTTAGTAAACTGATACCAAGCATGCACATGCAACAACCGACTTTACTGCAAATATTGAGTAATGTACAAGAAAGAGCTGTTGATAAAGAATTCGTACAAATTTGGTTTAGTGGACCTTTAACTGCAGGAGACTGGGTATGCGTTTGGTACGATAGTGCCATTTTACACATGTATGATAGCTTAGGAGGTGATTTTCACGAGAATCACTTAAAGTATTTAAGTCGCATATTCCCAAAAAAGCAATATTTAGAAGTTTTGATTGTAAAGGTATAAATTCAAATTGAACCCTACAATTGCGGCCTATTTGCTATCGCTTTTGCACTGACAATAGCGTATGGAATTTGTCCGTGCAATGTACGATTTGATGAAAATCAAATGAGAAATCACTTGATTAGTGTATTTGAGAAGCAAGACATATCTATGTTAAAAATAAATTTCAAAATTTTATTATCGACGAACATCGATGTCCATTAAAGTTTGATCATGCAGTTGTTCCCAAATGCAAAATTTTTGATTTGCAACCATTTATTGTGGAGTATCAGCAAATAGAAAACGACAGGTCTGAAGTTTTAGACAACATAGATTTAACTTTTGACAAACTAACATTGGAAAAAGATTTTTGCATGAAATCGATTTGCAAATTGATGAACTTATAAGAGTACTTGAGATACAGTAAGTTAATTTTTAATTTTAATGCAGTATTCGAATTCGATATTTATATATATACAGTATGTACCGTATGTACGAAAACTTAAAATTTTAATATATTTCTTTCTTCTTCAACGTTGGATGAATAACAATTGAGGCGATTCTATTTGATTATAGACCCACGGTGGACGCGGTAAAAAAATAAATTAAAATCACAGAGAAACTGCAAAACAAAATTTGTATTGAAAAAAATGTCTCACGTCATTTAAAAAGGTAAATGTACAACTATATATTTATTATAACTGATAAAGTTCAGAAATATTGAATTGTGTATTTAAAATGAAAAATTTTCTTACACAATTTAGAAAGTCTGATATGAAATATGAAGATTCGATCCCGAATAAAAAGTACAAAGTTTCCATTGGACAGAAAACTGAATGGATCAGTAAGGATGATTTTAGCTGTGAAAGGAAATAGCTTGCAATTTGTCATCTAATTGATTCTCAGAGAAAAAAAATTAAAAGTCTTCAAAGAAATAAAAATTGTCAGAAGCAAAAAACAAACAGTTTTAAAACAATGTTAAATACGCTTACAAAAAAATATTCACTTACCGAAAATGGAGAAGAGTTTTTGAACGTAAATTTAACTTAAATACACACACACACACACACACACACACACACACACACTGTACATATATATATATATATATATACACACACACACACACACACACACACACACACACACACTTAAACTAATATGTATCGACTGTGAGTATTATTAATTCAAGATAGAATAAGCGTCTGTAAAATCGCTGAAAGGATATTCAGAATGCAGAGCAATTTTAAAGAAAACTTTGTAGTCGAAAAAATGATTGTGAAATCGATGCACGTTTTGGAAGGAAATATATTTTCTATGGGTTATCACGAATTCGAACAATCACCTTTACGTGATCACAGATGTCAATTAATTAAACTGATTCTTAATCATTATTTTCAAATAAGATTACATCACTATGCAGCATCGCAAAGTGAAAATGAAGCGCGAAAAAGAATGAGAAATAATAAATTGACTTTATTTTATAATCAGTAGTGTTACTTACTTTGTAAATAAAAATTTATATTACAGTACATTAAATTCTGACTTCATTTCTTGCTTATGTTTATTTACATTCTAGTAATTATTATGGATACTATTTTTGTACTCTACAAATACAACAGACCGCGCAGCAATTAAAATATGTTTTATTGATGCATTTCAACATTTATTTAATTATATTTCATTTTGTTTTTCGACTGCTGAATTTGAATAGAGCAATCCCGCTTTTCGAATCAGCTGTCTGCGTGCGCATGCGCAGTAGCATGCTTAGAGAGAGACAGCATACCTAGTTATTGTATCTGTCTCTCTCATTCAATGGGTGCCATTTTCGTCAGCAGTGACCCGCAGTCTATCTCTCTTATGTTTATGAATCAACATCAGCGGGTTTCGTGTGTTCACGTGAATACACATGAACCATGTGTTGGAATACCAATATTCTATCTCCCCTTTCTTGTGTGTGTGTACTCCGTCCTACAAGAGAGCGTGTGTGCGTGTTTACGCGCTAGCCGTCGCGAGCGATCTGCGTACCGTACCGCACCTTCGAACTTCGAAACGGTCGCGCGCGCTGGCAGTTGCCCACAAGCTCCGTCTCCAAAAGAACCGTTATTGTATTGCGCACCGTTGCAACTTTTACTCCTAAATATATATATAGTACTTTCATTCGACTGGAGTTCTTTATTAAGAAATCCTTAACAGGTTATGGGCCCAGGCTCGCATCATAATAACGGTCAACAAACTCGGTGATATCCAAAAAGGAAGAAAAGTACTAATCGTCAAACGCGTCATTTTACGGAAGTCGGACAAATAATGGCTGAAGAGTTAAGCTTAAAAAATCAAATTCCCAAATTCGACGGTAAGAATTTCCAGTTACGGAAATTCCAGATGACGCGAGTCTTGATCTCCATGGGGTTGAAGGGACAAGTAGACGGCACTGAAAAAAAGCCTACAGACACTACAAAAGTAAAGGAAATCACCGAGTGGGAGAAGAATGACGCCCGAGCGATGGAGGAAATCTCGTCAGCAATGATTCCGGAGCAGCTCCAAAATCTACTAACGTGCGAGTCATTAAAGGAAATGTGGGAAAAATTGCAGATGCTCCACGAAGAGCGATCAGAGCTGAATAAACTGATGCTATTGCAGAGATTTCACCAATGCAAGATGGAGCCTCAGGACACTGTTATCCAGTACGTGACTAGACTCCAAAATCTCGCAAGGTTAATCGAGGACGTCGGAGAGAAAATAAGTGAAATGTCGTTCATGGCAAAAATTCTGGGTGAACTTCCTCTGAGATTTGGAACATTCGGCACGGCGTGGGACAGCGTCGGCGCGGAGAGACAGAAACTGGACTACCTGCTGGAGCGCCTAATAAAAGAAGAAAAAAAGACGCATTCGCATCGACAAATTTGAAGAGGCCATACGAGAGGACAAATCCACAGGGACCGAGAGACAACAAGTGTTTTCGATGTAAGAAGCCCGGTCACATCGCTCGAAATTGTCGCACCAAGCTGAGAGGTAACCAAAACAAATCGAATCAACAACAACAGTCGGCGGGCAAAACTGGTGAGCGTCAAAGTCGAGGCCAAACACAAGGCCAGTCTCAACCGAAACAGGCGAGTTCGAATTTCACTGGCGCTTTTCTCACGTTGATTGAGAGCGTCGATAATGAAGAGATAGACGCGCTGACGAGCTCCCGATTGAGCTCCGTGTTATCGAGCGCGGATACGAAAGATCTGTGGTTGTCGGATAGCCGCGCTTCGCGACACATATCGTTCCGGCGCGACTGGTTTGCGAATTTGACCCTCATGAAGGGCGAAAAAATAGTGTTCGGCGATGACAACGTACGGCAAGTCGTGGGCGTCGGCACGATCTACATGGTGGATGGCGACTGGTAAATGACGTGTGGCTAGATGGCCGATTGGAGAACGTCCTGTATGTGCCCGGATTCAAAAAGAATTTGTTTTCTACAAACGAATGTACCAAGAGGGGAATACGAGTGATCTGCGAACGCGATAGAGTCCTATACGAGATGAAAGAGACCGGCGAGGTTGTGGCCGAAGGTGTCAAACATCACGCTGATATTTACTGCCTATATTTCAGAGTTTGCAATTCGGAGGCGCACTATGGAAAAATCAGCCTGCAGGAGTTGCACGAGAGCCTTGGACACGTCAACAAAACCACGCTGAAAAACATGATAAAGAAGGACTCCGTCAAAGGAGTACAGCCGCTCTCGAACAACCAAGACAAATTCTGCGAGGCCTGCGTACTAGGAAAAAGGCACCGATTGCCCTGCAAATACAAAAAAGGAGAAAATGAGCAGTACTTACCTGGAGAGTCAATCCACTCTGATCTGTGCGGCCCCATAGACTCTTCTCTCGGAGGCGCGAGATATTTTATGCTCCTCAAGGATCGAAAAACCAATTATAGGTGGGTGTATTTTTTAAAACATAAGACTGAAATACTAAAATATTTTAAGGCCTTCTACAACGAAGTAAGGACAACCAGCAACAACCAAATAAAGATACTTCGCACGAACTGTGGGACAGAGTTCCTCAACAAAGAATTCTTGGAGTTTCTCGCTGCCAAGGGTGTCCGCTCCTGTACGTCTGCCTCCTACAGAGCTCCACAGAACGGAAGGATAGAAAGAGAGAACCGGACCGTTGGAGAGTCTGCGAGAAGCATGCTCGTTTCATGTGACGTCCCACAAAACCTGTGGGCCGAGGCAGTGAACACCGCCGTTTACGCCCTGAATCGAACAATTCCATCGAACTCCAAGAACTATCAGACCCCGTTCGAAAAATGGTTTGGTAGAAAGCCAGGCATAAGCCATATGAGACCGTTCGGCTCGAAAGCGTACAAGCTTGTGATCGACAGTAAGAGAAAGAAGTTCGACAACAAAGCTGAGATTAGAGTGATGGTCGATTACAATAAACAGTGCGACAACTACCGGATCTATATGCCAGAGACCCGGAAGGTCGCGATCTCAAAGGATGTAATCTTCAAAAATAGCCAATCAGAAAATCAGTCCTTGGAAATGATTATTAAAGCTCCAGACGACGCTAAGAACCATGAAGATGAAGTCAACGATTTGATCGAACTCGAAGCTGAAACGGAGAACGAACAGAGGGAGATGCACAACGAAATGGAGTACGAGGACTACAGCGACGAGGAAGGCGAGCAAAGAACGAGCAGCAACCTACAGCCTCAACCGAGCAGATGCAGCCCTGAGCCCATGGATCTGGAGAGTATTCCGGAAACGCCCATCCGAGTAAAGGTCAAGAAAAGAAGAGCCGACGAGATTCTAACTCCAGCCATGCAACTAAGGAATAGAGCCAACATAAAAAGGCCAAAATGGTATGATGCACATCTTTCGATTAATATCGAGCCCGTAGACTACTTCGATGCCGTAGGCTGCAGCCAAGCAAGCGAGTAGAATGCAGTAATTCAAGAAGAACTGTCGGCCCACGAAAAGAACGAGACTTGGCAGATGGTGCAGCGACCAGTGAGCGTAAAACTCCTGGATACGAAATGGGTATTTCGCATTAAAACTTTCATGCAAAAGGCCGGCATCGACTATCAAGAGACGTTCGCTCCTGTGGTACGCTATGAATCGCTGAGGGCTCTCCTCGCCATTGCTGCGCACAACGATATGGAAATGGTGCAGTTCGATATCAAGACGGTGTTCCTCTACGGCACACTCAAAGAAGATTTGTTTATAAAAGTTCCTCAAGGTCTGATTGTCGCCGACGCCGAATCCAAAGCGTGCAAATTAAAAAAATCCTTGTACGGACTAAACAGTTGCCCAAATGTTGGAATACTAAATTCTGTAAATTCTTGTCAAAAATGGGACGTAAAAGATGCGAGTGTGAGTGGTCTGTGTTTGTGAAGAATGCAAACGGTCGAAAATTGTATCTCGCGTTATTTGTCGATGACGGAATGATATTTGGAGACGACGTGAACGATGTGAGAGAGATAGTTGATGCACTACAACGCGAATTCGAAATAACCTTGGGATCTGACGGTCTGTTCGTGGGACTGCAAATTGTTCGAAATAGGAAAGAACGCTCGATTTTCATTCACCAAGAAGTATACGCGAATAAAGTTGTACAAAGATTCACAAAAGATACATACATGCCGATACCAAGATCGCATTATCTACTCCCTGCGAAACTCTAAATTGTACCGAGCCTTATTGCGAGTTGGTTGGACATTAATGTTTTTATCTGTTGTATCGCGCCCCGATCTATCATTCATTGTAAACTACCTAGGTCGTTTTATAAACAATTTCGACTACACTCACTGGGAAGCCGCGAAACGCGTGCTGCGATATGTAAAGGGCTCCGCCTCGTTGGGTATTTTGTACAAGGGAGACGCGGATCGCGAGCCGCTCCTACAGGCATATTCGAACTCGGACTATGTGGCAGATCGAGACGAGCGCAAATCAACGAGCGATTGTTTAATAGAGTTGTGCGCTGCGCCGATTATATGGTTTTCGAGAAAACGAAGTGTTGTAGCCTTAAGCACTACCGAAGCCGAATATATCGCCGTAAGTCATACGGTTCGCGAAATGATCTGAACGAGACGCTTACTTGGTGAGATTGGGCTTCGATGCGATGAACCAACAACTCTGTTCGTGGATAATCAAAGCGCCATTCAATTGGCAAAGCACTCTACTCTAAATCGTAGTACTAAGCACATCGAGGTAAAATATCACTTTACACGCGAAAAAGTAGAAAACGGCGAGGTCGATATTAAATATGTGAGAAGCGTCGATCAATTAGCAGACGTGCTGACTAAAGTACTTGCCAAAGACAGATTTGCCTATTTGCGAGACAGGATTGGAATGACTAGGAGATGAAATAGAGGGAGTGTTGGAATACCAATATTCCATCTCCCCTTTCTTGTGTGGATATGCTCCGTCCTACAAGATAGCGTCCGTGCATGTTTACGCGCTAGCCGTCGCGAGCGATCTGTGTACCGCACCTTCGAACTTCGAAACGGTCGCGCGCGCTGGCAGTTGCCCACAAGCTCCGTCTCCAAAAGGACCGTTATTGTATTGCGCACTCTTGTAACTTTTACTCCTAAATATATATACTACTTTCATTCGACTAGAGTTCTTTATTAAGAAAACCTTAACACCATGATATATGAACATATAGGCTCTTGAGTCTTGATGCATGCGCACAATATCAGCCAATCACAAACCGTCTTCAGCGGCTTCAAAACATCCGGTCATGACTTTTTATTAGTGGGATTTTAGATATTTTTACTCTTTTAAGATCTCGAAGAGACGGTAAAAATACAGTAAAAAAGATGTTTCATATCAATTTATCAAATTTAGAAATTATTTTGTGTTGCACAGAGTTTATTTATTATACGGTTAAGCAATTTGTGCGATATTGTTAAATTATGATTAATATTTATTTTTAGCCATTATAATATAATAATTGACGTCTACTTATTATTAACATTAGATCGCAAGTAAAGATAAGTAATGTATCAAATCCAAAATTATGTACATAACTTATCTGTTTAGGTAAATGGATAGCGCTCCTGTCTGGCATACTCCAGATCCAGGTTCGATTTCCGCCATCGACAAAACAAAATAATTTCCTTTATTTACTAACACTTTATCAATTTAATACATACTTTACATTACAAATAACTTAATATAAATAATTTAAATAAAAATGTAATATAAATAAATAATATTAAGATTAAAATAAATGTTCCATGCTGCGATTATGAAATATTAAATAAATATGTTAGAAATATTTCAGGTAAGTTTTGCGTAAGGTTTTTGAAATGTTTTTGAAATATTTTTAAAGTATATATCGACATCGTGAGAAAGATATTACAGAAATATTTCTGAAATATTTCATAATATAATAAAGAAACATCTTTATTCATAAAATATTTAGGATTATTTGAGAAATATTTCAGGTTAGATCATCAGTAAGGTTTTAGAAATATTTCATATAATAATGCAGTTAGTTTATAAAACAAGAAATGTTTCTGAAATATTTCTGAAATGTATTTCATAAGATTTCCAGAAATATTACAGAAATATTTCTGAAATATTTCATGATATAATCATGTCAGTTTGAAAACTTTTAACAAAATATTACTGAAATATATATAAAAAATTTCAGGAAATATTTCATGAAAGCTCCCATTTAGGTTTCTGCAGTCGCGAACATATGAATATTTGTAAAATATTTCATTGAAACATTTCTGTTATATTTCAAATATTTCAAGAAATATTTCAGAAATATTTCAGAAACATTTCATGCTGTGTGGGACAGTGAAGTCCATTAGATTGAGTAAATCTGCATGGTTGGTCCAGATACGGTTAATGGTGCTGTTGCCATTCGTGCTCATAAAGGTAAATGCTCCTAGAGAGTCCGCGTAACTCCTGCAATTTAGTGTAGATAATCCAAGAGATTTCATTGCTTTTGTGACTTATAATTTGCCTTGTTTGTTGAGTGTAGGATCCATTGAGCATCGAGAGGGCGAAAATGCAGATCCGTATAGCATGTCGTCTGTGGCTTGGTTAGCAGAACTGATACGTGTATTAAAGTCACCTTCTACCAACAATATGCCCTGAAAATACTTCAGTGAGTTAACTAAGTGTGTAACTAAGGAGTCTGGGTTAGCTTCGAATATCTCTGGCCCATCCGTCTTATATATCTTAATGCCATAAATCATTCATTTGTCAAGACTAGACTAGGAGATTTTACCAAATGATTATTGGTGAGTATACATAGCCCTTCACTAGCTCGGCCTGTTGCTTTTGATCTGATTACCGATTGTTCTGTTATAGAAAATTCAGCGCGGTGAGCAGGTGGACGGTTGATTTTTCTGTCTAGCCAGGTCTCAGAGATATACAGGACTACACTTCTTGAGACTAGAATCAAAGTCTTCTTTTGATAGTTGGATGAGGTGGGAGAAGCCGTTAAAATACAGTTGAATTGTAAAAAATTCTAAGAAGAAAAGTATTCTTGACATTTTTCATAATTTTGCTGAGAAACAAAGCAACATTATATAAAATTATAAAAAACGTCAAGAATACTTTTATTCTTAGAATTTTTTTTTTACAATTTGACCGAATTTTAGTATGAAATTAAAATATTGGCATTTTCTTTGATTTTTTGCTCGAAAACGAAGAAATGCCATTCATCTCTTCGAGCCAACGTGAAGTTTATTTAAATCCAGCCAACGTTTCGAACCTAGTATGGTTCCTCATCGAGGCTAATCAAAAACTTAAGTTTGTTTAGTAAAACATTAAAACTATAACCATTACAGGTTTAAAGTGCAAGGTTCACTGACTCGACTTGGTAATTATTGACAGATAACACTCATGGCGTCGCATGGATATAGACGCGAACCGGAGGACGATGATTGCAGACTGTCCATGAAACGTTGATTGGATTTAAATAAACTTTCACGTTGGCTCGAAGAGATCAACAACTTTATTTTAAATTAACATAAATCGAGCAATAGAAGCATTTTGTCAAAGTTATCATTCGTGTGTATGGTACTATACTATTAATGGTTACTAAATATAAAAAGATATGGTTTTTTTTTTTATTGAACGCAGGTTAGAGATAAAATATTCTCTGGGCGAGTATAAATTAATTAAAATATGTAGCTTAAAATGCAATATATATAGTTAAAATCGACTCTCTTTAACTCAAAACTATTTTAAATAAAATCTATCTTTGTTGGAAGAAGTGATTACTTCCTACAAAAATTTTTGTGAATTTTAAAATAAATTTTCTCGTCTATTACTTTTTTCAGTTTTATTTAATTAAGAAAATGTATCATTATGATTAAATTTTATTTTTTCGAGAATTAAATTTGTTTCCATTGTTTATATAGCCAAATAAATTTTAAATATACATACTCTGCAAAAGAAAAAATTTTTAATGATAAATCGTTATAAAACATTTTAAACCAAATACACAAAATCTACGAATCGCAAACTTATTTCATTGTTGCAGTTCGCGCGCATGCGTCTTAATAATTTGCCTGAAGCCCTACTAATCGATGATACGTGAATGCACGTTATAACAAAGAATAATACATATGAAAATAATCAAACAGTAAACAAACTGTTCATTCTACTTTCTGCTACGAATATTATATTGCAATGAGTTAAAATAATGGAATATTAAATTGACATCATGACTTTAAAGGAGCAATATTGTTGCTGTTTGAAGAATCGCAGTCGTAAATAACCTAAAAACTTACAAGAATAAAAATTGATTTTATGAATTGAGATATTCGATAAGATAGATGATTTCTTCAAAATTATTATGAAAAATTCAAATTTACGAGAGGTGCCAACAATATTTCAGCCACGAAAGTGCCGATCTCATGCACTGTCACCAAGTGAAGAACATTCAATTAGCGAACAATTATCTAATTCGCAAAAAATTGTAGAGAATACAGGTAAAGAGTTTAACTGAAAATTTTACTTTTCATTCTGGACTTCACATAAGTAAAATTTTTTCATTACAAAACACGATATCAAATCAATGGAGAGCATTTTATTGTAATCAGAAATGAATGGCTGAGAATTAAAAAGTATTGATTTGATATTTATAATATTTAAGGAAGATCAAGCATTGAAAAAGTATTTTTGTTTATTTTAATTAATTTCCGTACTCTTTAATTGTTGAAATATTAACAAGCCTATGGAAAGAATAGTCAAGGTCAATATAATTGGTACACTCAATATTGTTGGCGACATTGAAACTATTACTATATATAATATATATGTATAGTGCGTTGAGAACACGGATTTACCCTTAATTGAGAGTTTTTTCTATACGAAAATAAAATTATTGAAATAATACTATCCTAACAAATCTTAGTATTACTGTAGTAGTATATTTTACATACTAAAATGAACATTTATGTACTCTTTATTTTAGAATATTCTTTACGAAATTATCATTCTTCGCTATTAAATTCGCTCGGGTAACAAACACATCCATGCAAAGTATGAGAAAGGGCTATTTTATGCACAACTTACGAAATTTTCTGTAACTTTCAGTCGGTATTATGGTCTACAAATTATATACTTTTAACATTAAAACATGAAACCATTATTATTTTGTCATTTATACCAATGTCTCTTAGTTTTTACAACTACTATATGTACAATATATTTTTATTTTAGATGATATACATCATTGTAATACTACAGATTGCAATGATTCTTTAAGTATATGCAGAACAACAGATCAAAGTATTAATCATAGAGAGAGTAATGTAAGTAACGCATTAAGTGGAGGAGTCGTTGGTGGTGGAATTAATGCAACACAACAAGTATGTCAATTAAGATTGCACACTGGTTACGCATGTGCAAATCAAGGATCTCTTTCAACATTTTATGAATCTTGTTGCGCCGCATCGGCTAAAAAGGTAACATTTATAATTTTATATTTATTCAAAATAGTTTTAAAAATAGCGCGAAATAAAACACCATGCAAAATTAAAATCATTACAAGCGCGAGAAATTTTATCAGACTCGCGGTAACTATTTTTCAACTGGAATTCAAGATTATAAAATTTGAATTAGATTATTTTTATTAAAAGAAAACACAAATCTTAAAATATAACTTTATTTTTTTAATCGTAAATGTAATATACATCGTCTCTACCAGATATGACATGACAAATCAAACCCTTAGTGCCGCTAAAAACCAATGGGATAATATTAGTCAAAATCTTTCACATTTTGCGATATTAATATGACGAAAAATGTTCATTACCATATTTATAAATAAGAATAAACCTTTCTTTGCATGAAAATATTTGTTATTCGTTTTCAACGTTGTATTCATAGTTGCCATTTACTTTCGTTTACTCATTTACTTTCAGATTTACTTTGGCATATGTGTGACAATTTGTGTTACTGCTAGTTGGGTCGGCGCTACACACTGTATCAAGTTTCTGTATTTTCAAAAAGATCATACAAATGTTAATTCAACAATAAATGTAAACCAATCACATGCAGACTACCAGAATAAACAGGTGCTCAATATATTTAGTTTGTTATGTAATTATATAAAAGAAGCAGTTATATATGGGTGATTCTCTGTGAGATCGACCGGCTAAAATTTTTTTAAATTTAAAATATCCCAAATCTCTTCTATTCGGAGAAATACAACTCCCCAAATTTTATTAGACTGTATCTATCAAGCCCCTTCGAGCTATAGAGGGTTTAAATTGCGAATATGACTATGACTGACGTATATATATATATATATATATATATATATATATATATATATATATATATATATGTATGTGTATGTGTTTAAATTGTGTATATGACTACTGAAACACACACACACACATGTATATATATTATACAAGGGTGATTCTATGTGAAACAGAAAAAAATTAATTTTTACATATCCAAAAGTATATGGATGTTGTTCAATAGAGTGCCAAAATATCTCATTAATTTTTTCAGATTTTTTCCATCAAGTATCTTGGAGTTACAGAGGGTCAAAGTTCATGAAATTCGTGTTTTTTCCATTTTTTGCCAATTTTCATTAATTCATAGCTCTTCAGGGGTGTATTTTTCAACAAAAGTGCGTACAATACTTTTTTTAGTAGATTTTGTCTATATTACAAAAAAAATACTTTTAAAGTCATGTATATAATGTTACCATTTTCTTACATCCCATTTAAACTCTAAAATCAGTGAAACTGAGATTTTGATCCAGAGTTGGACAACCAATAAATTTATTAATGAACCTTTTTATAGTTTAAAATTACCTGCAAACTTTCAGAGTGGGTCTCAAAGATTAAGACCGTTTAAAAAATCAAAATATCAATTTTGAAAAAAAAAATTTTGAATTTCTTACCGAAGAAAATTACATTTAAATAGAAAAACAAATTTTAAGAAAAAAAGTGTTCTTGTCAGTTTTCGTAATATTGCTTCTTTTCTGAGCAAAAATCGACGAAAATCCAAATGTAAACAGTAAAAAATGCGGGATTTCCATCGATTTTTAGCTCAGAAAGGAAGCAATATTATGAAAAATGACAAGAATGCTTTTGTTCTTAGAATTTTTTTCGATTTAAATATAATTTTCTTCGATAAGAAATCCAAACATTTTTTTTTCAAAATTCATATTTTGATTTTTTAAACGGTCTTAATCTTTGAGACCCACTCTGAAAGTTTGCAGTTTAGAGTTTAAATTGGATGTAAGAAAATGGTAACATTATATACATGACTTTAAAAGTATTTTTTTTGTAATATAGACAAAATCTATTAAAAAAAGTAATGTAAGCACTTTTGTTGAAAAATGCATCCCCGAAGAGCTATGAATTAATGAAAATTGGCAAAAAATGGAAAAAGCACAAATTTCATGAACTTTGATCCTATGTAACTTGAAGGAACTTGATGGAAAAAATCTGAAAAAATTCATGAGATATTTTGGCACTCTATTGAACAACATCCATATATTTTTGGATCGGTAAAAACTAATATTTTTCGATTTCACATGTGTGTGTATGTGCGTGTGATAGTATTTTTCTTTAACTGAGCTAATTTTCTAAAAAAAGTGTTCTAAACATTTTTTAATATAGTTAAAAATGCGAAAAATCCTGATTTCACCAATTTTAACACTCTGCAGCTCGAAGGGGCTTGATGGAAAAAATGTAAAAAAATTTTATTTGTCTGAGTAGAAGAGATTTAGGATAGTTTGAATAAAAAATAATTTTAGTCGGTCAGAGAATCGCCCATATATATTTAATATGCTGCTATTCATGGTTAAAAAAATTGAGAGGGTCGAAAATAAATAAAAATTCAAATTCACATCAGTACCGAGTATAAAGAAACAGCTCTTTCACTTATATATAGCTATTAATAGAAATAAAGTCAGAACATATTATAAGATAATTGTTTTTCTTTATTAATCTTGAAAGCTATTCTTTTTAAAGTTTTAAATTTGTATTGCAAACTAAAATAAATGATATAAAAACCATAATATTAGTCAGAAGTGCGTAACTACGGCGCTAATGCGAGGAAAAATAGGACAGTCCATGTATTTCTATTGTCCAAGTAATTATTTTCTCTTTGAAGAAACGCGTAAAACGAAAAATTATTAGTTATACATGAGCAATATAGTTGTTATATTACAATTGTCTAATATTTTATGACACATAATTGAAATTTATAAATAACTTTCAAATCCTCTTAATTTTATTTTTGTCCATTTAATCTGTAATAATCAAGTTACAAATTTATCTTTTTAGCGGGTGATATCTTATAATGCACCATTTTTTACCACATGGTTTTGTACTAACTGGACTATTCTTTATTTTCCTGTCTATTTTACAATTCAATCAATCAAATCAAAATGTATAACGCCATCCAACATTATCAATGAAAGTTTAAGAGGATTTCGAGATAAAGGCTTGACAGGAGGACGATTCTTAACACGTTGCAGTTTATTTTGTGGATTATGGGTTTCAACAAACTACATGTACATTCATTCTCTACGGATACTGCTCGCGACAGATGTTATGACATTATTTGCTACGAATGTAGCTTGCGTTTATCTTTTATCTTGGGTCATACTTCATGAACAATTTGTTGGAGTGAGGGTAAGTTTTATGCGTTTTTTGCAATAAGCATTAATTAACTTTAAGATTATTTTATTTTATTTATTTTTTTTTTTAAATCAATTGCAATTATTTATACCCAGTACATTTTCCAAACTTAATGAAACCGTCTGCATTTTTCAGATCGTAGCCGTTATATTATGTGATACTGGTATAGCTTTATTAGCTTATATGGATGGTATAACTGGTAGTCCGACTCTTGGTGGTGTAGTGTTAGCTGCTTCAGCTGCTGCCGGATCTGCAGTTTACAAGGTATTTATTCATACCTTTGGCGAACATTTAATTATCTAAAATAGTGTTATAGTGCTCTGAGATATACTCAAAATGCTGATGATAACAAAAACTTTTTTTGTAGAAAGTATGGTTAAAATGAAATTTTGCAAAATTTATACATAAAAAGGGGCTTCGCCCTCCTGCTCACGTCGCTCACCAACCCCCCAATTCCGTTTTTGTTCAAATTGAAAATTACATGAATTAGGATTCGATGACAAATATAAACTAACTGAAAACTATTCCTTTGGCTTTAAAATATTAGTAAATAAGCAAATTACCGTCCTCCAAAAGATCAACCAGGGCATATATTAATATTAATAAAAATATTTATTGGTTCCGGTTATCGTTGTAATAAACCGGGACTTCTTTTGAGAAAAGATATTTAAAAAATTTCAATTTAATTAAAATAAAAATTTAATATCCTCATCTTAAATTCCCAAAAAGCGTCATACCGTTGCACTCGGGTAGTGGCTTCGTACACCTGGGTTAAATTGAAACTGTTGCGACTGCCGCCTTGTTTTGCGCATGTCACATGTCGCCGGTCACTTTGACGCCTTATTTACAGCGGCGGTAAGGTCCTTAAAATTCAAAGTTTCAATTTAACCCGAGTGTACATCCAAAATAGTCCACTCTTTCATTTTATCTCATCAGTATACACACTAATTTTTAAGGCGATATGAAACACGAAGTAATTATCAAATCGAGCGCAAATGGCATCAGCAAAAAACTCAGAATTTCCGTCGCTAATCTTTAATAATTAATTAAATAATTAATAATTTATAATAATTGATAATTAATTATTTAATTATTAAAATCGATATGAGGCACGACCGAAGCATCAACTCGAGTACTCATGGCAAGAAGCGCTATCCCAAAACCCGAAATTTCAAACAGAGTTCTTAACCAAATTTTGAATATGGCACGACACGCGACGTAAATACAAAGCTGTTTAAAATCTGTTGCTATATATATTATATTCTTGATAAAAAACTTATACTGTAAAAATTTTCACATCGAAAATTTTTATGATTTTTTTGGAGAAACATATTTTAAGAATATAAACCTCACATAGTTTACGGAGTGTCCGAAATGAGAGTTTAAGGGGTACCAAAATTAAAGTTCAAGGGGTGTCCAAACTCAGGATTTTAGGGGTATCCAAAATCTGGAGGGTGAGGGGAATAAAAAGGGGATGAGAGGAAGTGAGAAGGAGGAAAGGAGAGGTGAAAAGGAAGTGAGGGTAAGTGGGGAGGAGAAGGTGGGATGAAGGGGGGCGATGGGGAGGGGCCTCTTGAAATGTCGGCACGGCAGCGGCAAGATATCTTTATTATATAGAGATATTGAAAAAATTGCGTATACATCGTATCCTCTTTTTAAAAAAATAGCATTTCCAAAACTTCGAAATATTGATTGATTAATAGGATATCGTTCCATTTAAAATTTTTCATGTAAATTCGGTCGTCTGTATTTTACGCATGTACAGCTTATACCAAATACTCAAGTAAATAATTTGCAGTAAGAGCGAGAAATCGAGGTCAAGAAAAAAATGTAAATGTCTCAATCGATAATATGATATTATGCAAATAATGCGGCAGTGTGTACCCGAGTACAGAAAGTCCTTCGTGTCGTATAAGTACCTGTGCTTGAATGTCAGGAATCTGAAAAAAATCACGCTCGCATGTATGACTCTGGTTTTCGATGTATAAGTAGAAAACTGTGCCACGACTATATCGCCGGCAGAAATTCTGTTTTATGGTTTATTGTCACGAAAATAGTGAATTTGATGTCTTCATATATACACTCGGATTTTCAGGGGATCTAAAGGTCAATTAAAAATGAAATCTGTATGCAATCATCCGTATTACTTATACGCGTTTTATTGCATCACCCAAAAACACGATTGTTTGCGTAAAAAGCAGTGTATCTTGTATAAACATATAAGAATGTCAAGAGTCACTATTTTCATTATATTTAAGAGGACCTAACCACCTTAAATAGTCAAAAAAAATGAATTTTTGTTTTTATATTCATCTTAATTTGTTTAAATAATTTATTAAATGATACTATAAACTGAGGTGATATAAGGAATAAAAAACAATAAAACAAATGCTGCTATTGCTCGATCGTGATCGTGATTTAATGCATCCCTTCAAGCTAGTAGTACTTTAATTTAATATCAGCCGACGTTTCAAACTTGTGAAGTCCCTTATCAAGGCGTATCAAAAATTGAGAACCTACATTTGTATAAAAAAGAGATAAAACATTTTTTTTAAATAAAGATATAAAAAAAATAAAGATATAAATCAAAGATATAAAAAATTTGTAAAAAGAGATAAAGATTTGTAAAAAGAGAGAGATGTATTGTTTTCGTATCCTCAGCGTTATCCGGGACGGTTTGTCGTGACTAGTTTTTTATACAAATGTAGATTCTCAATTTTTGGTAAGCCCTGATAAGGAACTTCACGTGTACGAAACGTCGGCTGATATTAAATTAAAGTACTAGCTCGAAGAAATGCATTAAATTCATTCCAAGGTATAACCAAATACACTATCTTAGGAAATGAGTGTAGAAATTGAAAACAAATTAAATTTATAAAAGTTTTTGGTAATTTGAATATAATAATTAATATTTTTCAGTAAATTTTTTTAGAAAATTGTAAATAACTTTCATAAATTTAATTTACTTTTAAATTCCTACTCTTATTCTCTAAAGTAGTGTATTTAAAGAATATTTATCTTTAGAAAAATGTTCTTATATGTCCTGATCCAAAGAAAGTCTGCGGTACTTGTAAAAATGAAAATTGTCAATTTTGTTCATCGACCACTGGTTATACCTGGAATATGGTACATAAAAGGTTTTTTTCTATGTTTCTTACATCATTTTTCAGTTTATAGTATTATTTAATAAATTATTTAAACTTATTAAGATGAATATAAATATAAAATTCAAATTTTTATTTTTTGACAATTTAAGGTGATTAGGTCCCCTTAAATCATCCTGATACCTTCAAATTGTTCACACATGTATCAATCAGTGCAATTAACATGTATGTGATATAGTTATGTACAACTAGTACATAAAACTTTTTTCTCGCTTCGCTCGCCAGCCCCCCCCCCCCCCCAATTCCGTTTTCGTTCATATTGAAAATTACAAACACATGTTCCATGACAAATATAAATTAACTGAAAACTATTCCTTTAACTTTAAAAGAGCAACCAGGGTATCTATTAATATTAATAAAAAAAGCTATTGGTATACCGGTTATCGTTCTGCAATAAACTTAAAATTAAAATTTCATATTTATTTGAGAAAAGCAATATAAAAATTTTCAATTTAAATCCAAAAATAATTTCATATCGAGAAAATTTTTATACCGAGAATTTTTATGATTTTATGGAGGAATTATTTTAAGGTTATAAATCTCACATAGTTGAAAGAGTATCCAAAATGAGAGTTCAAGGGGTGTCCAAAATCAGGATTTTAGGGGTGTCCAAAGGGTAAGTGAGAGGGGGTGCCTCTTGAAACGACAGCGACGGGGGCGACATATTTTTATAATATATAGAAAGATAGAAAAAATCTGATTTCTAGTGTATGTGTTTAAATTAATAAAATAATATAAGATTTTGTATGTTGTAGGTTCTTTTTAGAAAAGTGGTTGGCGATACGACATTTGGACAAATATCTCTGTTTTTCTCAGTAATCGGAATTTGCAATGCAATTTTTTTGTGGCCAGTTTGCTTGGTTCTTTACTTTTCGGGAGTGGAA
This sequence comes from Philotrypesis tridentata, assembly GCA_018906965.1. Classification (NCBI taxonomy): domain Eukaryota; kingdom Metazoa; phylum Arthropoda; class Insecta; order Hymenoptera; family Pteromalidae; genus Philotrypesis; species Philotrypesis tridentata. The sequence goes on along the minus strand of JACCIB010000091.1, from coordinate 462,069 downwards.
TACATTATTTGGGAACAATTCCCTTGGATAGTTTTAATGACCGCGAGCGTATTACATTTAGGTAAGATCGAATTAGCATCTAAACTATGCAGCGAATTGATTTGCAAAGAAATTATGTTTTGATTGTCTGTTAAACATTTTATTTAGCTGCTAATATGCTGGGAAATTTTAGCGTAGCTGTAACTTACAATCTTTTTATAACACTTGGATTGATAACAGCTGTTCCAGTTTCAGCAGGTATGTATTATGAACGATTTCATCAAAAACAACTCTTGAAAAAAATTTTTTTTTAAGTTCCCCTGGTAAGGCGTTACGGAAATATTGTCTACTTTTTAGTTAATTTAGATATAAAGAAAGTCTAAATGTGAATTGAAAATTCAAATTTCATAATTGTACACCAATTACGCATATATACATATCATTTTTGTGTGTGTTTGCATATTTTTCTCTGTATACTGAAATTTCTAGTTTTGCTGTGAAAGTACCGTGAAAGGGATTTCGTAGCAGGATGCGCTAAGTTTAGAAAACGAGAGAATCTTTTAGTCACTAATATTTACGTTTTGAACAACACGCGATTTCATCGGTAGAAAAAAATGTTCACTACTGTACAATTTAAATCCAATATCTTTTCAACTTTATATATGACTAAGTGAGATATATTACGTGTTCATTACTTCACAGCTTTAGACGTCATCCTGTATGGAGCAAATTTTGTTGGAATGAAACTAGCTGGCATGATCTTGATCGCTACTGGATTTTTTCTGGTTATGTTCCCTAATAATTGGCCTGATTATTTCACACGATTACTCAGGTATTCAATACATTAAGTTCTTACACAATTATCCAAATTTGGAATACAAAATAGTTATTGAAAAATAAAAAATATCGCTTCGAACGAGTATGTACATCCTGTGACGAATGCGCCTTAAAATATTTTTGAAAAATGTTGTTTTCAGGTGGAGTCGAAGACATAGACATGGAATCTCTGGCAATGCATCAAGAGATATAATTGATTACCGTACGGGATACATTAAATCTCATCTTCGTTCACCTTCTGGTAGAGTTCGATGATAGTTTTACTACATTACTTTGTACGTGCATTCTGTAAATTAAGTAAAAAAGATACTATTTACTGACGAAAAAACGATAATGGAAATTTACAAATAGTAAGTTTTCTGTTCTTTAATAAAGCATGTTAAAATTTGTATAAATCATCGTTAATATGAAATAAAATAATGTTATGCCGTAGGTCCTTTATCCTATTCAGATTTCCCTATTTTCGTAACCTGAATGCATTATCTTTGATCAGATTTAATATTTTACGACAATTGATTTTTCATATTAGTACATTTGAGTAAAAGATTAGAATTTTAATAAAATTTCTATGAAAACATTGAAATATATTTTTAAGACTTATTAATTAAATAAGTTTAAATTTTGTATAGATAACTTTTACATGACTATACGTATAAATAAAAGTTTAAAGATATTTTTTACAACTCTACATTTTATTACAACTTTTTGTGTAGTGTTTCAAATATTTTGTTAATTTTAGATAATCTTTAATAATAAAACAATAGTTCAAAATGCGCATAAAAAGATATAAAATCACGCAGCTTTTTTCCTAACATTATTTATTTCCTAATATTTTATTTTATTATGTTGAATTTACGTATATAGTAGAAGGTAAACATAGGGGTATCTTTGCGCATTAGATTAACCAAATGGCTTCCCTCTTGGAGAATAAAAAAACTATAAAAAATGAATAATTTTCATATATTCTCCTATTATTTGATAAAAAACCTTACAAATTCATAAATTTTCTACATTTGAGTCAAAGAAGAGCATTTGACGGTGTCATCAATATAGATACATCGACTTGATGCAATAAAATTAAAGATTGCATAAACATTCTGCTAGAAATAACGGATAGAATATAATTAAAAAATGAATACTTCAGGATTCGTTTCCAATTTCATTTCTCAATATTGATTTGTGGTATAGAAACTGGTAAGATAGATGCAGACAATCAAATATGACAGATTTATAATCACTTTCAATCCAACTGAATTCAAAGTTTAGAAAAGAATTCGATTGCGATTCCACTGAATATATAATTTCAAATAACAATTTAATTTTTTTTATGATAAAATATTTTCATATTGGATCATTTTAAATTCAATAATTTATTTGCGAAATTTTTATGAATAATAAAATATTATGTAGAACTCGTATTGTATTTAATTTTTGTATTGGACTACTCGAGAGTTGAGAAAAAACGCTGTAGACGTGCACATTGCCATCACAATAATAGAAAATCAACTCTTCAAATAATAAAAATATTTAAATTAAGATGGTAGATTGTAATAAATACTATTGTTTAAACTGTTTTAACAAAAGTTATAAAAATCGTTAATTTTATTTAAAACTAAATTTATAATCCACATACACATATACAAAGGAAACTTTTTCGTGCAGTAGCGTAGGATCCATTATAGCTGTGGGTCCAACCATTATATAAATTATGATTTTGTAATATCTATTTATATGAAATTAATTCTCAAATGAACTAAATTATTTTATTTAAAAAATGTATAGCAAACTGATTTTAAGCTAGACTCTCACAATATTTTTGTAGTCGCGAACGTATTATTTCATTATTTCATCGCCAATAAAAATTTAAACTATTAAACATAAATTAATAAAATTTCACAATCGCACATTATTCACCGTTTGCACTTATATTCAGTATTAAACAATGTAAAAATATTAATTGATACACTGTAATAATTTTACGTAATCAAATATTTGTTAACAATTATAACGTAATAAGAAATATTTATGAACCTATAAATATATATATTTATTATAATCCAAATAAATTGAAAGAAATCATTCAAAATAAGGTCCAGAACCAAAAAATTCTTTTCTCGTCGAAACAGTGCATGAGAAAATTCAAGATCATTTATCGTTAATTAAAAGCAGTGCAAAAAATCAAGCATCGCGAGTTTTATACTTTGAAAAGTTAGGTTCGCCGATTCCTTATTTGGATAGAGAGGGCGTAGCCTAACTGCCATTGTGCGTTTCTTTACTTCTCTTAGGGCAACTAAGGACTAGCAGTAGTTCGCAAGAGAGTAAGTGCGTTCTGTTCAGACAGATTTCCATGTATGGGGCGCCGATCGCTATTTTCGGCACCGACCAATATGGATAAGAGGACCCTAGATCTCTTGCTTCTCGCCACTCTGCGCTGTCCGTTGAACAATCAACTATACTTCAGTGCGGCGCGCTGCCCACGTTTTTCGCTCCTACGGTATAGTCACGAGTGATATATTTTTTCTATATTTTAGTTTTAGTTGTTTTTTTTTTGTTGTAAATTGTGATATTGGTGACCGATAGTGAAACCAACGAACGAATTTTCTTTTCGTTGTGTGACTGAAGCTGGAAAGATTCAGTATAATTAATTTCTCAGAAGTAGATTGATTTTGTAAAGATGTGAACCAAGACTTTTGATTTGCCAAGTGGTCGGCTACCTATACTTACTTATAGACCATGATTTTGTATTGAAAGATTCATTTTTTAACATTTTTTACAAATTTACGTTGCAATTAGTACCTGTAAAATTTCTGGTGAAGATTAATGATAAATTAACTAATTCGCATTGAAAATAGCTATTATTTAGGTGTGAATAATTATATTATATGAATTTACAATATAATGGCAATTATATTGTATATTCATAAATAATTCAATTAATTAAATATATTGAACTCGACGGACGGCATACGGTTTCATGGTTTTGAGATGTATTTAATGATAAAATTTCAACTGCTAGTAATTTAATTCACGGTCCCATCCATTTGGTACTTTGAAATTAGTTTGACGCTTATTTAGAAGCATGGATATGATGTGTATATATACGACTCGCAGTTATATTATTTTGATAATTAATATGTGCATAAAAAATGTATTTTTCGCAGGCTAATAAATCAACAACTAATTCAAAATGTGTGACGATGATGTTGCGGCGCTTGTAGTGGACAATGGATCCGGTATGTGTAAGGCTGGATTCGCAGGAGATGATGCTCCACGAGCTGTCTTCCCATCCATTGTTGGCCGTCCCAGACACCAGGTACATTCATTTATTACTTTACAGATTTGATTTATTAATGAAAAATTTGAAAGACAATTGAAAAACTCTTGTTTCGCAATGGTACAGTAGACGAAAAAATGAGTAACTTGTTTATAACATAAATTATAAAAATAAAATTGAGAAAATGAAAACTATATTGGCCTAATTCATTGTATAATTATTCAAGTACCATTTTACAAGATTTTAAGCTCACAGATAAATATCTCGTCGAAACGAAAGTTTACACAATGATAAATAATTATGTAATAAAGGTCAACAAAGTCATCACTCTTAGTAATTTTATTTTTGTTATTTGTTACAAGCTAATTCGTTATTTTGTAAACTATTTTCGAATTCATCTTTTAAGTATATATAAATAATTAAGAATTAAAATTAAATTTAAATAATTAAAAGATACATAATACTGTTTGAAAAAATACATTTCTTTAAAATTTCTCTCAAATTTCTTTCGTACTCACATGTATTTTTAAAATGTTTTTACAATAAATATCACGAATTACGCAAATCTAAAAGATAATGGCCCTGCCTCTCGGCATCATCTATCAGTGCGGGTAAAGTTCAAAATCAAAAATATTCAGGCGTTGGGGACTGATTCGAATGAAAATCAGTAGCCGTCAGCAGACGTAGGGCAATATAATGAATTAGATTAATCCAAGAGATAGATAGCCCTATAATATAAAAAAAAAATAATAAATGCAATAAACTGAGCAAATTTAAGAGATAGTTGTCCTCCGCGTTTAGTGGTGTCTCCAACGCTTGAATATTTTTGATTTCAAACTTTGCATGTTGGTAGACGATGCCGAGATTCAGAGCAATTATTTTTTAGATTTGCGTATATTTTAAAAACACATGTGAATACACGAAATGAGTATATATTTTTTAATGATTTAAATTTGCTAAGGCTTCAAGCATAGCTTCAAGCAGTTAGTGACGGGTCACTGAGGGCATCAGACTAATGACTAATAATAGACTAATACTAGTTTAATTATAAATAGATAACTAATGATGGGAAAACATTTTGAAAATTGCAGAATAAATCGCAAATATCTTACAAAAAAGTTTAGAATACATTTAGCATTGCAGCTGAATTATAAAATAGTAAATTTTGTGAAAGTGGTTTTGACACAAAAGTCAAAGATTTCTTTGAAAGATAGATTTTTAAAATGTATTATTCTCAAAAATTGATATGATATATTTCTTATATTACAGGGAGTGATGGTGGGTATGGGTCAAAAAGACAGCTACGTCGGAGATGAGGCCCAGAGCAAGAGAGGTATCCTTACCTTGAAATACCCCATCGAGCACGGTATCATCACAAACTGGGATGACATGGAGAAAATCTGGCACCACACATTCTACAACGAATTGCGTGTCGCCCCCGAAGAACACCCAGTACTTCTGACTGAGGCTCCACTCAACCCCAAAGCCAACAGGGAAAAGATGACCCAAATCATGTTTGAAACCTTCAACAGCCCGGCCATGTACGTCGCCATCCAGGCCGTCCTCTCCCTGTACGCCTCCGGTCGTACCACTGGTATCGTCTTGGACTCCGGAGATGGTGTTTCCCACACCGTCCCCATCTACGAAGGTTACGCCTTACCTCATGCCATCCTCCGTCTGGACTTGGCCGGTCGTGACTTGACCGACTATCTCATGAAGATCCTCACTGAGAGAGGATACTCCTTCACCACAACGGCTGAGAGGGAAATCGTTCGTGACATCAAGGAGAAGCTCTGCTACGTCGCCCTCGACTTCGAGCAGGAAATGGCTACCGCCGCTGCCAGCACTTCCCTCGAGAAGAGCTACGAATTGCCCGACGGTCAGGTCATCACGATCGGTAACGAGAGGTTCCGTTGCCCTGAAGCTCTCTTCCAGCCATCCTTCCTGGGTATGGAATCCTGCGGTATTCACGAAACCGTCTACAACTCCATCATGAAGTGTGACGTCGACATCCGTAAAGATTTGTATGCTAACACGGTACTGTCGGGAGGTACTACTATGTACCCTGGTATTGCTGACCGTATGCAGAAGGAAATCACCGCCCTCGCTCCCTCCACCATTAAAATCAAAATCATCGCACCCCCCGAGAGGAAATATTCCGTATGGATCGGTGGATCTATTCTGGCTTCATTGTCCACCTTCCAACAAATGTGGATCTCCAAACAAGAGTACGACGAATCTGGTCCCGGAATTGTTCATCGCAAATGCTTCTAAACATGTGTTAAGTGAAAACTTGAAAGCTTTTGTTAAATATACAAAAATATTTAATTTTTTAAGTCAGCGAAACCAACTTTATTTGATTTTCACTGATTGCAAAGGTACCAAAGAAGATAAATACGTATGCTACGAAAGTGCCTTTAATACACATTTAATATTGTTAAAATATTTACTGATTTGTAGATTATATAGTATAATGATAATTTGTTATAATATTTGCATCAAAAAATGTTTCATTTTTTCATTGTACACGTTCATATTTAGAAATACATTCATTTAATATACTCTGTCAATATTGTAATTGTTATTTATTTATATGTATTATGTACAATAAAAAAACTTGTCTGGTTTCTTAAGTTAAATTTTTCTTAAATTATTTATTCCATCTGTGTTTGTTTTAATTAATATTCGATTGATACATTCTGATTAAATAGATTCCTTTCACAATTGAATAAAAACATGCTCCCTATTATACTGTTAACCTTTTTTTATTATTTCTTAATATAATGCAATCGTTCTAGTCCAATGCGTTTGTATGTATATTGTAAATACCTTATGAAATAATTTTTCATAATTACATTTTTTATCGCAAAAGCCTTTTTGAAAATGATGCTTTCCATTTGCGTTGAGGTGAATTGAATTAATTTACGAAAATAGATGAATGAGTTTAGTTTTAGAATGACTATAAAAAAAAGCTAATAATGCATTACAAAGATACAATCCTACAATTTTTTTTTTAAATTATCAAAATTTTTGTTTACATATATATGAATATTTTCATTATGAAATATGTTTCAAATTGAAATTTTAGATATTCTTTTGTCTTTGCTTCTATATAAAAGGGCTAATATTTTCGCAATAAATGTATGAAAAATAAAAATAAACAATAAAAAGAATTATGAAATTAATATTGGTGTCAATAAATGACTGAAACGTAATTATATAATTCGAAAATAAAAAATGCAAATAGATATATTAAAGTTCAATATTTTTATGTAATTAATTAACACGTGCGTACGTATATATATATACACACACACACGCGCGCGCACACACACACACACTCATGTATGCGTGATAAATATAAAGTCATACATTATTGAAAATATGAAAAATAATCAACTTTTAAAAAATTAAAAAATCTGTACTATGCATCATAAAATTATAGATAACTAATACATTGATTATATTTACATTAAAAATCGAAAATATAAATCGTTACATTTTTTATCAGACTATTTTTTTCATTTTTTGCATTGAACAAAAATGTAGTATTAGTAAAATATTTTTTTATACATGCTTTATTATCCGAATACAACACAAATAAGGTACACCAGCTAAATCAGCTTTATAGTTACACAATAATCCATAAAGATAATTTACGTTTTATTATTATTATTATTTAATTATCTAGACGTAGGGAATGTCGTAAAGTGCGAGCCAGTAAACATTGTGAATTGCACCACCAAATTTCGGCTTGCACCAACAGATAGAGGGCCAGCGAATGCAGTTAATCAGGTTCATATTTGGTTTCTATGAAACATACTTCGTGATCTGTACGTAAGGTAAGCCTTTGGAAAACTTTTTCTGGACATAAGTGATTGTCAAATTTTAGTGGGCGTCAAATTTAATTTCAGATCACCAGCAAACATTCTCAGAGGTAAGTTTAAAACATTATAACAACTTTTTCTGAAGTTTCCTCTCTTCTCGGTAAATCTACATATTTGGGGATTTCCAGCTATTCGTTTATGCGAGTTATAAACTAGAATACTTTTAAAACGGTAATACTATCATCACAAAACTATTTACTATCATCATGAGAGCGTTTGGTAGCGCAATACATATGCATATTTATTAATTATTATTTATTTATATGCATATAAATGTTGTGTGCACAACCAAAAAAAGATTTTTACCAGAATAATTGGTAATTTCGCGTATTTGCATTACATCTATGATAATTTAATTAGCATAGTATTAATTCTGAGAAAAAACTCGTTAGATGAAAAAAAAATTAATTGCAATAAGAATAGCAGCTTTGGTAACCGACATATTGAATTTACAATTAACGTGTACGAATTCTGTCAGCCGTCGCGCGGCTGCGTACGCTGATTTTGCATTATTCATCGGTTATCTTTAATGACTTAAGCCATCTACGACAGCTATTGGGAAAAATGTTCATTTACAGTATCATTTCAACGAGCACTGCGCCAAATTTCAACTAAAAATGTCTAGTAGTTTCGGCGTAATCGTCGATTGAAAAAAAATCTTATCTCGGCTCGTATTGGTCGGATCTAAACAATATTTATATGAATATGCATGATTTTTTACGTACTTTAAGATGCATTTTACCTCGTTTTTCTAACTTTAAAATTGGCGGAAATAAAAACTATTTGTTATTAAACATGTTGTTATTAATTTTAATTTTAATGAAATTCCTTTTTAGCATTTGTTAAGTATCTATGTCATAAGCTGTCGATTAAACACGGTTGAATCCTTTTATCATTCTGTAAGCAATGTGGAGATGAATCACTTTTATGGTAAATATAGTTTTGCAATAAGACGCCATTTTGAGATATCGAGATCGGACACCAATTTTTACATTATTCGTACTATAAAACACATCTTTGAGGTCTTGTCCCGATTAAAAATTTCTTCCTTTTCTGTGTAAAATCTTTTGTTTTTTGAAAAACCTTTTTGTTGTAAAAACAGGGGCAAATATGAAAAGTTAAAAAAACTTTTTTATTTAACAATTTAGCGATGAAGAAATTTAATTTTGCAATCAGAAATATATCTGTCTTATTGAAAATTCAATTCTGAACAACCTTTATTTCTACCTGTTTTTGCATAAAACGAGTGAAAAAAATTATTCGTGAAAAACTAGAACAAGTGGTTTTTTAAAGTTTATTTTCAAATAACAATATTTCCGATCAGGTGCAAAGTCAATAATTTAGAGTTACTATAAGTAAGTATAATTACTACTAACATATTTCAACAATAAAATTAAACGTGCAAGAAAAAGCCCGACAAAATCCTAGAGCCCCCGAACTAATAAAATCGCAACTAATATTCTTTACTTGTTTTTAGATACTCGTGACATAAAATATCGTATGAAAGTGGTACATTAAGTGTTTAGTCACAAAACTTGTAACATCATAATCTCTCATTTCGTAAATAAATCATTTTCGCGTCCCATTGCAGAATATCTATATCTTCTACACTATATTAATAATTTATATTTTCTGAAAAATGTGATGTAAACAATCTGCCCTCAGCTGATTATATTTTATATAAATATGCATTTTCTATATGCAATATATATCGATTCGTTGTGAGACAAAATATAAAAATAGAACGCTTCGATTGGCATGTATAAAAGCTATGGAAGCTGATTGTTTTTTAAAGTTATTGACTAATAAAGTTAGACATATAAAAAGACCGACCGACCGTACGTACGAATTGTTTTTTAAAACATAAATACGATATATTATAAAAAAGTGGTTCATGTAAAAAAAATCATTTCTTCAGAAATAAGGTTTTTAAGATAAACAAACATGACGCATAGAAAAACTTTTATATTGACTGGTTTTATTTATATAATTAACTAAAAAAATCTATTTCTGTCAGAGCATGGTGAAGTTAGATCCAGATGATCGGGATGCTGTACGTAATAAAAATAAAATAAAATAATAATTTAATTTTTAATAATTTTTATCGCAGCATCCCGATCATCTGAACCCCCATCTCGAAATGACATCTCGGGGGAGACCCTTGGACTATCCCCAAACTCTACTGTGATCTCACAGAAATAGATTTTTGCGTTGTCTCAAGACGAATCGATATACGTATTGCATAGAAAATTTATGGGTAATCTTATGTGAAATAAAAAAAAAAATAATTTTTACCTATCCAAAAGTATATGGATGTTGTTCTATAGAGTGTCAAAATATATCATGAATTTTTTCAGATTAAAGTTACAAAGGGTCAAAGTTCAGGAAAATCATGCTTTTTTCATTTTTTGCCAATCTGAAAAATACAAGTATAGATAGCTTAAAACTATACCTACCTTTACTACTAATTGTATCAATATTTAAATGAAATTTTGTGAGAATCATAATAAACAAAGAGTGGGAACATAATTATCATAGTTATAAATAATTGATTTCAACGGTTTTAAAAATACGCAAGCGAAACGACCGTTATCTTGATAATATACTATTCATAAATATTAAATATTACAACTTATCAAAATTTTATAGCTTCATTTTGATCTAAAAGCTATTAAAACCTTTAATTTGTCCAACTTTATGCGAGTTGTTATGAGAATTATTATCCAATTATGTATAAGGTACAAGACACACTTGGTAATTTTAATATTCATCGTATTATTTAAAAATATGACTAAATAACTGTATAGTGGCCAAAACTGTCCGACACTTTTCAGAAAACTGTAAATATCAATTACATTTACATTTAATGCCCAAAAGTTGCATATACATGGCAGTTTATACTGGCGTGAATTTTTTTTTTTTGCAGATTTTACACTATAAGGAAAAAAGCCCTTTATGAATTTTTAATTTTCATTGCACTGGTAAAACATTATGCCCAAAAATGTATGGGTATCCGCACGTACTGTAAACTATTTTTAATTTGATATTTGTTGAGCATTCATATAAATAGTCATGTAACCAAGTGCAATTAGTAATAGAAAAATCAACTACTAGTGAAACATTCACATTTTTTATTATTTTCGAACGACTGTAACTTCTTACCTGAATTAGTTTTACTTTTTTTTAACTAAATATTTCATTTGTACAACATTGCATTTGAAGAAGTACTTGAATAATACGGTAATATAAAAAAATGTAAAAAGAATCGCATAATTTCAATAAAGAAAGGCGATTAGTATGCGATAACTTTGGTACAGTAGTAATTTGATATTGCGAACATTCTATGATGTCAAAAAAGTAGTCCGATACTGAGCGTTCTCAAAAAATCGTTAACTTTGAATTCAACATTGTTTCCAAATGAATATGGAATTACGCATTCAATATTGTATGTATGTGAACCTATCATACATGATAGGGTTATAGAGGGCTATCATACATGTAGGAACTGTGTATACTTTACCTTTATATGTCATCATGACGCCATACCACGCCCCTTGATGTACACTGTATTACTGTACAGTATACGTGTATCTGCAGTCATTTACATATACGAATATTTTCTGACTATTCATTTCTTGACTCTAAAAATATACGCTTCTGAAGTAATGTAACGACAAATGTTTGGATTCATTTAAAGATAATTCTTTTGTTTTTTATAAATTCTTGTTTGAAAATGTATAATAAATCTGTGCTATTAGGAATGAAAGGAATCTGACAACCGTTAAATAAGGAAATTGAAAAACAAAATATTTTAATAAATAGAAGAAGCATTTTGTCAAATTTTGATCTCATAAAATAAAAATACAATTGATGTGCTATGTTGAGTTCTAATTCTCAATATGAATTTTTATAATTTTTTAAATTTATTCATAAATAAATATTCAGATTAAGGTAAGAATAAAATTACGCAAATCTAAAAGATAATGGCCCTGCCTCTCGGCATCATCTATCAGTGCGGGTAAAGTTCAAAATCAAAAATATTCAGGCGTTGGGGAGTGATTCGAATGAAAATCAGTATCACTAAATCACTAAATAAATATTCAGATTAAGGTAAGAATAAAATTAATATATTTATACATTGCCATGAACTTTCAGTGTACGGATAAACTCAAATTTACACAATTTTGAATTATCACATTGAATGATATTTATTCTTTTAAGTATAAGCTTATATACAAAATATGACATTATTGGTATTTATAAAATATTAAGATGTACTGCCAAAAAGAATAATTTAAAGATATTTCGATGAAAAGTATACATTGTATTGATTAACGTACTTGAAAATTGTAGATACTAAAAAAATTGAACATAAATATTTGAAATGTAAATACAAAGACTTAAGTAATTTAGAAGCATTTGCGATGAACAATTCCGGGACCAGATTCGTCGTACTCTTGTTTGGAGATCCACATCTGTTGGAAGGTGGACAATGAAGCCAGAATAGATCCACCGATCCATACGGAGTATTTCCTCTCGGGGGGTGCGATGATTTTGATTTTAATGGTAGAGGGAGCGAGGGCGGTGATTTCCTTCTGCATACGGTCAGCAATACCAGGGTACATTGTGGTACCTCCGGAAAGGACGTTGTTGGCGTAGAGGTCCTTACGGATGTCGACGTCACACTTCATGATGGAGTTGTAGACGGTTTCGTGAATACCGCAGGATTCCATACCCAGGAAGGATGGCTGGAAGAGAGCTTCAGGGCAACGGAACCTCTCGTTACCGATCGTGATGACCTGACCGTCGGGCAATTCGTAGCTCTTCTCGAGGGAAGTGCTGGCAGCGGCGGTAGCCATTTCCTGCTCGAAGTCGAGGGCGACGTAGCAGAGCTTCTCCTTGATGTCACGAACGATTTCCCTCTCAGCCGTTGTGGTGAAGGAGTATCCTCTCTCAGTGAGGATCTTCATGAGATAGTCGGTCAAGTCACGACCGGCCAAGTCCAGACGGAGGATGGCATGAGGTAAGGCGTAACCTTCGTAGATGGGGACGGTGTGGGAAACACCATCTCCGGAGTCCAAGACGATACCAGTGGTACGACCGGAGGCGTACAGGGAGAGGACGGCCTGGATGGCGACGTACATGGCCGGGCTGTTGAAGGTTTCAAACATGATTTGGGTCATCTTTTCCCTGTTGGCTTTGGGGTTGAGTGGAGCCTCAGTCAGAAGTACTGGGTGTTCTTCGGGGGCGACACGCAATTCGTTGTAGAATGTGTGGTGCCAGATTTTCTCCATGTCATCCCAGTTTGTGATGATACCGTGCTCGATGGGGTATTTCAAGGTAAGGATACCTCTCTTGCTCTGGGCCTCATCTCCGACGTAGCTGTCTTTTTGACCCATACCGACCATTACTCCCTGGTGACGGGGGCGACCAACAATCGAAGGGAACACAGCCCTTGGTGCGTCGTCACCCGCGAAACCGGCCTTGCACATACCGGATCCATTGTCTACGACAAGGGCAGCTACTTCGTCGTCACACATTTTGAGTCTGTGTTTTTTTGTCTATCTGAAATTAAAAAGAAGGAAAAATTCATTAGTAATCAAAAAATTTTATAACGTTCTTCAATATTTGCAATAATCTCAGCATAAAATGAAACGCGTGCATGTGCGTATATTTGTATTAGTCTTCGGACTATAGACATATGTTTCACAGCGAGTCTATATTTATCTAGCACGGCTATTTCCAATCTCCCAAGCAACGTCAAAGCCATTTTTGGCTATTCAAAAGCCGAGTAAACCTACTTCTAAATATACTTTCATAGTACAAACTATATTTTTTCACGTTTTTATATATTTTATATGAATGAAGACGCTTACTTAAAAATGTATTTAGTGAAAAGAATTTATTATAATGGATATTAATATTAACGCGTTTTTGTTTCAAAAAGCAATTTACAAGGGTTCATTTATTTTAAAGAAAAAATCAATTATTTTTCAATATTAGTATTATTTTATAAATATTTGTTTGTTAAATTTATAAAAATTTGACGATAAAAATGCCAGATGTGCTTTTAATAAATACTTATATACTGTATACTATATTCCTAAGGGATGAGCATAATTTTACATTACTTTTACTTTTGGTAAAAAAATCAATTTTAAATAGTTTCATAATCCAGATAAACAAATATTTAAGAAGAAAAACAGAAAAACTTGTTCTCTTTATTGGATATCTAATGTATTTTTGCAAACGCGCGCGTTCCTTTCCTTAAAAGTCTCGAAAACTTTAAGGTTTATTTTAGAAATGTGTTTACTCCTTCGTCTTACGCAGACGAAATGAAAATAGCCCCGCGCTGCTGTATAAAAATTGATATTATTTGTTCCATTAAATTTTGCTTAAAAATGAAGAACAATAAAATATTAATCCATTAACAAAAATATTATTCGACTACGCAAAAGTACAAGATAATAAATATTTAAAATTGTATAATAAATTTACAATTTAACATTGCAGATGTTATCGTTAGAAATATATATTATTAGAAATATATATATAATAAGCAGCCAGACAACCGAAGAGTAGAGACTTTATTTTAAGATAGCGCTTGTTAATTTTAGACGAACGACGACCGCACCCTATATGTTCAAGTTATTATAAACCCCAGCGCTTTAGTTAAAGTTCTTTAAATAAATTTTAGTAGATTTTTCAAAGTTATTAAGTTTTCGGAACTTACAGAAACTAATTTTCACACGTGATTGGATACATTTTTTATAATTACACTTTCAAATTAATCGCGATCTTGAATTATTTTTGAAAATGCTGTAATATGAATACTTGCGAGTGCAACTGTTGTGATACATTGGAAAACACTAGGCAATGGAGTTGTGCCAAGATTTATTCTCAAAATCAAACATTCATTAACATTCAAATTTACATTTACGCAGTTTATGTAAAGCAGCTACAAAATCAGTCTTATTTTTATGTATATACAATTACGATTACTGTATATGACTTTAAATTATATTTTTCTAAAATAGTTCAAAAAACTTTTAACTGAAGAATGTTTAACTCTTAATCACTTAAAATACAGTTTAACTTTATGAAAAGAAAAAAAAACAATTTATTTCTTTTTTTACTTTGAATGTTCACACTACACAATATCAAAGCTTCGAAAACTTTGGATTTTTAAGAGAAACGAGAGATCGGAGGAATGATTTGAGAATTAGAGATAGCAGTGAGAATACGATACGTACCGTGCACGGGACAGAGTGTAGTGGCGTCTGTGCTAAGGGAGCCAGGCGACGTCGAATTTATGCTCTCGTTCACACGCCCCCGCATATTTACGTGCTGCTGGTCCATCCGGCACGAAAAAGGCTAGCTTCTTGGATCGTCGCGGTGCTTACCGAATTGAAACAAGCTCGATCCTAACATGTACAACAAATCTGCCGAATGATAAGCTGCTTAACAAAAATGTATAAATACGCGCCGGGGCAAATTATTATTTTCGAGCAATTACTATTCGTCTTCAATAATGATTGCTCGAGAAGAATAATGGAAAATTTCGAATTTATCAATGATTTTGGCGTAATGAGTTATAATTATTTTCTTGATAATCGTTTAATGTTATATGAGGGGACACTTTTTTTCAGAATCTTCGAAAATGTATTTTCTCGATTTGAGAGCTTTTTGGAAGAACTACATAACATGAAAAATATTGTATTGCAGAAAATACAACAAAGAAGAAGCCAAATTATTATTTATTATTCGGAGAATCTTCAGACAAAAGTTCCAGGGTTTTATTTTTGGAATCGAATAATTATTTTTCAACGGCTGTTTAAAGAAGGATACATTCGATGTCAGTTCATTTTGTACGAATTTGCGCTATGAAAGTTCTTCGTAAATTCATTACATTTTTTATAATACAACAATTGCCTTTGCTAAAAAAATAATTATTGAAAATCAGGTAATATGCTAATGGAGAAATTGTTTTGCAAAATGATATTTTCTTCATTATAAAAAAAATAAAATCTTATTTTTAATAATTATGTAAATGAAAACATTGTATGCGGCATAAAATAGTATTACAAGATTTTATTTTATTAATACTTCTTAAACAGCCTCATAATATTGATTCATCAGAAATGTTTCGCGCACTGTTGCAAAATAATGTAAAGAGATTGTGGAGGAGTTTTTTCATTCGAAATATTTATATACATAGTTATTTATACGTCTTTTTCATTATAGACGAAGAAATGAATAATTTCAGTCAAGACCTTTGTTTAAATTTAATATGTGTTAAATATTATAACGTTATAAAAATGTGTAACAAAAATTTTTCGTATGTATATTACGTCATTAGCGCAGTGGCGATTTAATAGCATGAAGTTCAGATCTTATTAGTTATTAGATATGCTAAAAATAGTATATACAGTAAAAGCTTTGATAAAAGTTGATAAGTTACTTGGGGATTTTTGTTGAGGTACATTTGAATTCGAAAACTCTGTATACAATATTTATAACGGGAGCCTAAAACTTCCGTGTCGAGGATTTTAACCGAACTTGATAAGTGGTTTGAAGGCCCTCAAGACATTTGTCGAATCGCCCCTATAATCGACGTTATTACTAGTTTATCTTTTATTAAGTAGTTTATGATAAAATTATTACATTACAGTTAGATAAGAGTAACTTACAAATAACAAAATAAAAGCTAAGCACACACGAATAAATGCTCTTTGTTAAAATTATACTATTAATTAATTTTATAATTCAAAATTAAATAAAAATAAGCATTATTCAAAATTGACGAAATAATTCGTAAAACATCAAGCAATGGATATTTTTGGGTAAAATAATAAATCACATGTTAAAGGTTTTATTTCAGCTTTTATTTTGTTATTTGTAAGTCACTCAAACTCTAATATAATAGGTATAATATATATTGGTGATTCTCTGTGAGATCGACCAGTCAAAAATTTTTTTTACTTTTTAAATGATTAAATTTTTATTTAATGAATTTTAATTGCAGATAGTACAATTAATATTTGTTTAGAAAACTATGATAAAATTTACTACAAAATCTCTTGTATACTTGACTATAGTGAAAAATGCTTTCTCGACGAACTCTGAATTAATAAAAATAGATACAAAAATGGAGAAAATGCTTAAAAATAATATCACCTAGAGTTCGAAAATTATTGGAGAAAAAAATCTGAAAAAAATTCATGAAAAAATTCATATGACTCTGAATAGAAGATAGTTGGCATGATTTGAAAACGAAAAAACTTTTTTATCGTGTCCAATGTTTTCCTTAGGGTATGTGCAGTGTACTTAATTTTTTCAGATAGTACAGTTTTTGAGGTTTAAAGGATCAGAATATGGTTTTACGTTTTTTTTCTAGTTTTTGTGTATTTTCATTAATTTTGCATCTCCTAATAAAAGCTTTTATCGCAGAAAAAAACGAACATAAAAAAGTATATAATATTTTTTAAAGCAAATTTTCTGACGTTAAAAAAACTTTCAGTAATATATATCTGTGGCTTACAGGAAGAACCACTTAAGTGACATTTTCGTGTTTTCGAGAAAAAGCGATTTCAATGTTTCGAGTAATACGTAAGATCGAAATGTCAGAGAAAAGATCTAAGTATTGGCTCATTTGATTAGGTATCTGATACGGATACAACCGTAGTATTACATTTGTAAATAGTTTCTTTCTCGACGCCCAAGCTAAACAAATTACTCGAGTTAAGTGGTTCTGCGGGAACTTTGCAGATAAGTGGTTATGCAGATAGGTGGTCACTTTCTTTGAGGGCTCGTAACTAATGTAATTTGCGATTAAAAAAATTCGGGCGGGGCATATTTTTAAAGTTTAACCAATGCCCTTTCCAATGGTATAATTAAAATTTTCGAAAATTGTTATTAACTATGAGAAAAAACGGTTTAAAGGAAAAAAGCATGGTTTTTCCACAATTTTTTGTTTTAATTCGAGAGTTCAAGAACGTTTTCATTTGCAATGTATCTGGAACCCCTCTAACCAATGGGATAAATGTCCAAACCTAAAAGATACGTGATTTGGGGATTGATTTTGAACCTCGGTGTGGTCAAACTGGCGCATATTATAATTGAAAATTTTTTACGAAGACTTTTACGAATTTTTTATTCAGAAACCACAAACTTTTGGAAAAAATTTTCAAGAGTAATAAGTTCTTAGAATCAGCTAAGGAATACGTATGAATTTTATCAGAGCGATTCCAGTAATTTTTTTGTTTTTGCAAATTGACAATTTTTAAAAAATTTAAAAACGTTAAAAAATTTTTTTTTTAATTTAAAAAAACCGACGAATACATCGGTATAGGTAATTAAATATATATTATACCGCTTTAATGTACTCCACACGGTGTATCTCGCACAAAAATAAAAAAAACGAGTGCACTTAAGTGGTTCTGCGGTAACATTTTTACGAGAGACGCAGTTAAGTGATTATGCAATCGGCTGGCATTTAAAATATTTGTGCATTTCGGAAATCCTACTATTGTACAATGAAAAAGGGTACTAAGAGCACCTCGAATTCGACATAAAAAAATTTTTCGCAAAATGTCACTTAAGTGGTTCTTCCTGCAAGCCACAGATATATGGGTAATTCTCTGAGAAATCGAGAGGTAAAAAAGTAGATATTGCTATAACTCTCAAAATATGTTCAATATAGATTGTTACGATATTCTGTGGATTTTTTCAGATTTCTTTCCGACCCGTCTCTTCGAGTTACAAAGTTACAAAAATAATTAAATAAAGATTCAAAGTTGACATTTTAAGGATTATTTCCATTTTATGTCTATTTTCATTCATTTGTAGCTCCTCGCAAGGATGTATTTTTCAACATAGGGACACATAACACTTTTTTAGGGAATTTTGTCTACTTTACAAAAAAATATCTTTAAGGTCATAAATATATGTTAGCACTTGCTTAGAATTTAAATGCCAAAATTAGCAAAACTGAGATTTCGATTCGGAGTTCGACAACCGAAAAATTTATGAAGATACCTTTTTTATGTGCCACTTTAAGAAGTAGAGTCGGTAATTATTGCTAAAATTCAAAATATCACTTGTCGAAATAAAAAAATTTAATTTCTGATCTGAAAAGTATATATCAGTGCCTTACAGGAAGAACCACTTAAGTGACATTTTCGTGTTTTCGAGAAAAAGCGATTTCAATGTTTGGAGTAATACGTAAGATCGAAATGTCAGAGAAAAGATCTAAGTATTGGCTCATTTGATTAGGTATCTGATATGAATACAACCGTTCTGCGTGAACTTTGCAGATAAGTGGTTATGCGGTAACTTTCTTTGAGGGCTCGTAACTAATGCAATTTGCGGTTAAAAGAATTCGAGCGGGGCATCCTCTTTAAAAAAAGTGATGGCCTTTATTGTGAAGCATTTAATACGTGATTCTGATTGGTTGCTAAGTAAACATGATTATGGTTACCATATTCATAGTTCAATTACCGATATATATTTATAAAACCAAAACATAACCCAAATCGCGCGCGAAGCGCGTCCTAAGTTCCTTGTATTTTTAAAGTTTAACTCATGCCCTTTCCAATGGTGTAATTGAAATTTTCGAAAATTGTTATTAACAATGAGAAAAAACGGTTTAAAGGAAAAAACCATGGTTTTTCCACAATTTTTTTTTTCATTCGAGATTTTAAGAACGTTTTCATTAGCAATGTATCTGGAACCCCTCTAATCAATGGAATAAATGTCCAAACCTAAAAGATTCGTGATTTGGGAGTTGATTTTGAACCTCGGTGTGGTCAAATTGGCGCATATTACAATTGAAAATTTTTTACGAAGACTTTTATGAATTTTTTATTCAGAAACCACGCACTTTTGGAAAAAATTTTCAAGAATAATAAGTTCTTAGAATCAGTTAAGGAATACGTATGAATTTTATCAAAGCGATTCCAGTAATTTTTTTGTTTTTGCAAATTGACAATTTTGGAAAAATTTAAAAACATTAAAAAAATTTTTTAAAATTTAAAAAAACCGACGAATATATCGATATAGGTATCAGTATCAGTAAATCCCTGGAGGTGATACCGGCGGCTCGTGCTCGGGGACGTGCCGGATGTGGCACTCAGGTCCAGCCCATTATGCCTTTCCTCCTGTTCCTTCATCATTTACTGTTGAACATCCTAACGGATACCCCACCTGGCCTAACCTAGTTTCCTATCTATAGCCCTTATCACGCTAAGGACCGACAACAGCTCCTGCGTTCGCATAAATTCCGGGTCGACGAAGGGTAACCCCCACACCCCGTGTCTCGTGCCCGCAAAAGCCGGGCACCTACACACGAGGTGCTGCGTGGTCTCCTCCCTCCACCCGCACCATCTGCACCTTGCATCCCCCCTCCCCCGCATTTTTATCTTGTACAGGTGGTATCCCACCCGCCAGTGTCCGGTCAAGAACCCCACGATCAGCCTGAGTTCGGTCCTTCTTGACCTATTCAGGGCGATCAGCTATTCTTGGGGTGGTTCATCCCTCAGCATGCATTTCGCTTATTGGGGTCCTGTTGTCCTCCTCCATTTCCTCTCCAGCTCCTCCTGGAGCCACCTTTTCACCGCGCTATCCAATGCGCAAGCAGGTACCGCCATCCTGCAGAGCTTAGCCCTTACCAGTCGAGAGCCCCTCCCCGCTAGGCGGTCTGCCTTTTCATTACCGATGATGCCTGCGTGCCCAGGCACCCAAACTATCCTAACCTCCTTTAGCCCTGCCAGCGTCTCCAGTGACTGTCTGCACCCCATCACCTCTCTTGAGTCGATGCGGATAGTGTCCAGTGCCAGGAGCGTCGTCCTACTATCCGTATATATGGTAATCAACCTATGGTTGCTTCCCTCATTCTGTATCTAGTCAGAGCACTCTCTTATAGCCCTGACTTCTGCCTGGAATACAGTCGCGTATGAGTCCAGGTTGCAAACCAATTCCTCGGTGCTGCCCTTTCTCCACGCTCCTGCTCCTACCCCCTGATCCGTCTTTGAGCCATCCGTAAACGACACCTCCCCCACCTTGAGTAGATCGTGTATGCCCCCAATCCATTCCGATCTTTCCGGTATGATAACCTTATATGGTTTTGTGAACCGTAATTCCCCAACCATCCTATTGAACTCCTTCCAATCATTATCTTTAATGATCTCCTTCCTTATCCCTTCCTCCCTGAACCTATCACTCGACCTGGCTCCGGAGAGCCTGGCGCATGCCTTGAAAGCGCCAGTCCTGATGTCCCTGGCCAGCGGTGGGATACCCAGCAGGAGTTCCAGGGTAACCGTCGGGGTCGACATGATGGATCCCGCCATTCCTCGCACCACCAGCCCTTGGACTCGGTCTAGCGCCCCCGCATCTCCTTTCTAATCGCACTTATGTGCCCATACAATGGCACCGTGCTTCAGCCTCGGTTTTACGATAGATTCATAAATCCATCTTACTTGGGTCGGTCCCAGTCCCCAGTGTGTTCCTATCGCCCTCCTGCACAACCAGAAGGTGTTCACAGCCTTCGCACATTTGTCTCTTATGTGCTTACCCCAGTCGAGCTTTGAGCGTCTATTGTGACTCCCAGGTATTTAATCTCCTTTGACAGTTTCAGTGGAATGCCATTCAAGGCAAGCCCCTCTACCGCATTGGTCTTGTACCTGGTTGTACACAACATGACGTTCACTTTCCTGGGGTTCACACTTAGCCTCACTGCGCTGCACCACTCTTCTACGAGGCTCAACGCGTACTGCATGACTCCCGCCACTACATCCCCGTTGTCGCCTCTCACTAGAATCAGGATGTCGTCAGCATACGCCTGCGCGGATATACTTGCATCCTCCAGCTTCCTCAACAAACCGTCCACTACCATACACCACAGAGTGCGAGATATAGTACTCCCCCTTGGGGGCATCCCTTACTTACTCTGCAGCTCCTAGAGCTCGTGCCCCAGTGCTCGTGCTCCACCACCCTGCTGCTCAGCATACCTCATATCCAGTTCAAAACCGTCTGGGAGATACCGTGCTCCATCGGTATATAGGTAATTAGATATATATTATACAGCTTTAATGTACTCCACACGGGGTATCTCGCACAAAAACAAAAAAAACGAGTGCACTTAAGTGGTTCTGCGGTAACATTTTTACGAGAGACGCAGTTAAGTGATTATGCAATCGGCTGGCATTTAAAATATTTGTGCATTTCGGAAATCCTACTATTGTACAATGAAAAAGGGTACTAAAAGCACCTCGAATTCGACATAAAAGAATTTTTCGCAAAATGTCACTTAAGTGGTTCTTCCTGCAAGCCACTGACATTTAAATAGTAAAAAAATTCTACTCTTTAAATATTTCGGAGTAATTTTCCACTCGAATCGAGTGATTTATTCACTCTAATTGAGTGAAGAATTTCACTCTCGAATAGGGTATTCAGGATCCCCTTGTGGAATTGCAAATGCAATAAAACATAAATTGTATTCAAAATGCAAACCCTATATTTAAAAATACTACATTTTGGGTGTATTCGACACTAATAAACATTTCCATCACACATCATGAACAAATCAGTTATAAAAATATTGTCATTGATAAGCTATAACCTCTAACCTCAAAACTTTTCTATCACATTTTATAGCACAAAATCACACAAAAACCTGAATACTTTCACTCTTTTTCACTCTTTTTCAGAGTAATTTGAACAAAGTCTATCACACTGAAGTTTTGAGTGATTAAATCACTCGATCATAAGGTGTGACAGTAAATCACCCGAAAGGAGCGGTAGATCACTCAAATTTGAGTCATTTACGAATCATTCCGAAAAAGTGTGACGAAAATCACTCTGAAATATTTAGAGAGTAAGAGAAAAAGTTTTGTTTTAAAAAATATTTTTCGTAATTTCACTTCGTTTCCAAGCTAAAAATCGATGAAAATGTCGAATTTTAACATAAAATTTACTATTCATACGGAATACTAATAATAATTTATTTTTGCTGGATAAGAATACGATTATAATAGTATGAAAACTGCGCATAACTATTTTCTAAATAATTTTTTCACAGGGTATTTCTCGCGCACTTTTGAACTACAGAACTTACATGATTTGAAGATAGTTATTTTATTGCATAGATTTTTATATTTTAAACACTTACGCTTCAATAGATACGATATAATAACGCTCTATTGAATCGGCATTAATAGCATTGCTTTTATTAGACTTACTTTTACTTTTATAAATAAGTTAAATTATTGTATATTTTAATTTACGTTTTATTTGTTTTTTTTTACTCAAAGTGATAAATAGATAAAATATTCTTATTTTTTATTAAAAATTATGCACAATATTTTTATACTTTCAATATACCCGAAAAATAAAGGGTTGCGTATATGTGCATATCTAGAAAATATAGGAAACAAATCTCAGTAAAAATTGCAAAAAATTTTTTTAAAGGCACACCCATCAAGTCTGTTTTTTCTCATTCCTTAAGGACGTTCTTCTAGTATCGTCCCTGTCAAAAGTTTACGAAGTAGCTGTATGCCATATGTACGAATGTTTTCCCTGTGCAGCAAGAAAAATTTTTACTACGACTATACCAGTATACCCCTTACTAACACATCTATGCTCGTGTACGTATACACCAACACGTGCGTTTTGAAGAGAAAGTGACAAAGCGGCAACGTTGTACGTAGTGACAGTGTAAGAGAGTGAGAGAAAGATAGAGGAGGGGGGAGAGGGAAGTACAGCGAAAGAGAGGGCAGCTAAGCTAAGGGTTGCCAAGTGTCCACGCGCTCTCTCCTGTAATTTTGAAAGATCTGTCAATTTTTATGTTTCGATAGCTGTATCTTTTAAAGGAGCCTGGATTGCCTATATAAACAAACTTGATAACTGTTTCTGAAAACTTCCAGAATAACATAGTTTAATTACAGCAATAGTTTGTGAGATCTCCCGTCATAATAGTGAAAAATGTCCCAAAAAAAGTGTTTTTCCATAAGAACCAATGTTAACTTTAACATCAAATATCTCGCAAATTCACCTGGCTTGCCACTATATGACCTTAACATTTTTTGTTCAGAATACTTAGAGGAAGCTGTATCTAAAATTTTACAAAAAAATAGTGATATTTTTTTCATAGAAGAACGTCCTTAAGTAATTCTGAAAGAGAAAAAATTCGCGTGCATGACCGATCATAGGCTATACTTTTTTCTGGAGCAAAAACTACTTGAAACACGAGAAATAATTGAAAAAAAAATAGAATTCATAGATTTATTTTCTCGAAAACTATGAATTTTTAAAAATATTTCAATTCATCAAAGAATGCTCTGAAATTTTTCAGAATTTGTAAGGACGCGTTTTTCGAAGTTTCGATTTTTTTGGATTTTCGAAAAATCAAAAATTGTACAGGATCAATCTGAAAAAATTTCAGAGCATTCTTTCATGAATTTTAAGTTATTTTTGTACTAATGAAATTTTTACAAAAGTCCAAAGTTTTCGAGAAAAAAATCTATGAATTCGTTTTTTTGTTAATTAAATCTCGTTTGTTTGTTAATTAAATCTCGTTTGTTTGTAAATTAAATCTCGTTTTTTCGAGCGGTATTTGCTTCGGAAAAAAGAGTATATACCCTACGATCGGCCATTCACGCGAGTTTTTTCTTTCTCAGAATGATCTAAGGAATGAGAAAAAACAGGCTTGCGGTAGGTGTGCCTTAAAAAAAATTTTGCAATTTTTGGGGAGAGTTGTTTCCAATATTTCTTGGATGTGCACATATATTAATCTAATTAAATCGTTAAAAGGATTATTAATTAAAAACTCTGAATGTCAATTAAAAATTTAAATTTTATTCAAAAATAAGAAATTTGGGTATAACTAATCATAAAATTTAAATTACAATAAACTACAAATACTACTTGTATTTTGTTATATAATAATCAACTATGTTAATTAATATATTTTAATAACAAACAAATAAAATTGTAATTCGCATATAATTTAAAAAATATTATTCAAAGTTTTTTTTTTATAAAATAATTGTATATCGTATAACAAAGTGTTAATTATCAAGATTTTGTGGTTTGTTGTAATTTGAATTTTATTACTGTATAGTTATTTTCAGCAAAAATAATAGTTATTTTTTCATCTGCTGTATTACACGGCGATAAATATGCATCCTCATTTTTTAAATATTTTTAATAGTCATTTATATCACGAAATAATTGAAAAAATGCAATAAAACTATAGAATAACTTAATAATAAAAATAATTTAATTAATTAAATAATAATTCGTTTCAAAATTGTTTTAACCATAAGTAAGACTATAGCATATTCGTGACAATCAATCAACAAGTTCGTCAAATTAAAAATTTTTTTTGTAAATAAATGTTTTTTTTCATGTTTTAATAGGGACAACGACTGAACGGCATAGGTTCAGAGGTTATCTTTGTAAGCAAAAGATCATTTCCATGCTCCATCGATTAAGCGAAAAACCTTAAGTATATGCTTTACGTTGCTACAATAAAGGTTATCAACGTAGTACAAATCCATGGTAACAGAGCAAGTAATCGACTGAATCGGCTTCGTGGTTTACCGTTCACATTTTACACAATACTATTCTTTATTCGACATCTTTAAGGTTTTAGTGTGTTAAGAAATTGAGGATAACGGCGATAAGTAAAAAATAATATATTCGTTGAGTTTGTTTAGTTCATCTTAAATTCGGGGACATTATGAATCTAGTATTCGTTTGTTCACACAATGTATTCACTAACATACTACTCATAGCATAAGTTGGATACAGAATTATTGTTTATGACAAACATAAAAATTGATTAATTTTTATTTTATACTTAACCATTGTAAATTGTGTTGTACACAATTACCACATACAAGAAGAAAAACATAACCAAAGTTTTAAAAATAATTTTAAAAAATGGTTAATATTTAGTTTTTAAATAATATATATGTTTGTTGTATTTACTTATTCAATTAAGTTGTTAAAAACATTTGTAGGCTCAAGAAGTTGAAGAAACAATGAAACGCATCCAATCTCATAAAGGAGTTGTAGGAACTATTGTTGTTAACACAGAAGGTTATTATTTATTAAAATTGTATTAAAAATTTAAGTCAGATGAAAGTTTATTGAATTTATTATTTTGTTGAAACGAACAGATGCGTTCATACACATAGAATAACTTTTGAAATGTATTTTCATAGGTATTCCAATTAAATCAACCATGGACAATACAACAACAGTTCAATATGCTGGCTTAATAAGTCAGTTATCAGACAAAGCAAGATCTGTCATCAGAGATTTAGATCCAACAAATGATTTAACATTCCTTCGTATACGTAGCAAAAAACATGAAATTATGGTTGCTCCTGATAAAGAGTTTATACTAATTGTTGTACAAAATCCAGTAGAATAAAAACTATTTTGAAGATTTGAAATATGTATGATACATAAAAATTAATATATAAATCAATATATATGTTGTAAAAATTACACTAGAAACTTTAGTATTATATATATTTTTTTAAATATCAAGTATTTATGGTACTATATTATTAAATAACACTAAATATAATAAAAAAATTATTACAGTTGATAAAGAGAATGAAAGAAAGTACTAACTTTTTATTTTATTAATATAAGTACAAAAATAAAAAAAATGTATTCTCTATCCATTTTTACATGTTAACTGGAAGTTTGATGTTGGTTCAACTCCCTTTCTTACAGATTTGGTATGAATGTATTTTGTACAACTTGAGATACTTGCAGAAATTGTACATAACAAAAGTAAATTTTCAGTGAAAAACAGAAATAACAGGATATATTTTATTACAGACAAAAAATTTATAAATTTAAAATATTTTATTTTGTGAGTAAAGTATTAATGAATATATGTTTAGACTAAGGTTACAAGCACAAATTTTATTGAAATTACATACTATTTATCATAAAGAAAATATAACGATTTTTTTACATTTTTAATGATTCGTTTGATTTTTATTCATCTGTCATACTTAAGATCGTAGGATGAATAGAGTATTTGATACTCTCTTGACTAACGCGTTGAGTTGGATGTGCAAGTAACCTTGCCATACAATTATGTACCTTGGCAATATTTCTTGATACTTCCATAATATAAGAAATACTTTTAATATCTAATTTGCTTAGTTCAAAGTAAATTTCTTCACACTTGTTTTCTCTACTTGGTATTTCATGAACATATAAAATGTCTAAAAAAAAGTTTGCATTTCTTATCAGTTCTTGCATATTTAAATCAGCTATGTTAAATCTTGGAATGATATTGCTTCTGCCATACAATAAAATTACTCGTACAACATTGTCTACTAAAGAAAATTTTTCAAACAGTTCCTTTTGATAAATTAGCTGAAAAACTTGTTGTAAATCAAAAAAAAATTGATCTTTACTTGTCGTGCATTCTTCAATTGATTCTAATTTATTTACTAAAGTCTTAATACTGCCTGTAAAACCACAAATCCATTCTACTTTTTCACGATCTAAAATAACTAATGCAAATTCATGTTTTGGATTTAACATTAGTTTATTATGCAAAAATATTTCTATGGATCGTTTTAAAATATAAAGAGTTCTGTAGTTTTGACCATTACTCAATTTGAATTCTGAGTTTGAAGATTCTCTATATGTATCGATCACAAAAATAATTCTTTCTGGAATGTTGAGTCTATCATTTTTCTTGTGCAAGCATTTCGTATTTTCCATCAATTGCCCTTCTAAATCAGAATAATTTGATGTTGTAGCAAACTGATGAGAATTCATGTAATCACTGCTTACTAAATCATCCATTGTTATCTTCACTTTTGATATTCTCTTTTTCCTGTATAATCAATAGATTCTGAATTGTAAAGTAACTGTAATTAAATAATAGATATATAAAAAATATATTCATATTTTAATTTATTTATAACACATTAGAAGATTTTATTAAATTTCATATGAGTCTTTATTGTATAGAATGAGATATATTGCAAACGTTTACTATGGTCACCATATTAATTAAATTAATATTTGTATACAAATATTTAATAATAAATAAATTCTTATAAGAATAATTATAATAACCATTTAAATGTAATATGATGAACACTTTGAATACATGTATCTGTTTATGTACTATGAATTCTTATCAATAATGAACTTACGCTAAAAGACTTAGTTGTCTACATTTTTTACAAAGAAAAATTGTTAATAATAAAGCCTGTTAGTTAAGTCAGAGGTTAGGTTAGAGTTCTTATACAGGGGCCGTATCCCAACTATATGAATATGTCTATGAATGCGGAAGTATGTGGATGTCATGTATGTCGTCCCACTCATCTCTGATGTCGTACTTTTTCAATCGCATAGGTGACGGTCATGAGGACCGTCATCGGGATTCGGGAACATTTTTTTATCATTGCCTTTGAACATAATTAGTTTCAATATGGTAATTGTTTTCTGTGATGGCTCCTCCGGCAGATTTTATGCTCCATTTTTTCATTTTCCTATCTAATAAAGGGAGTAAGCGCCATATTGCAAATTGAAGGTCCGCCATATTGAAATTGAAGCTGCCGCACCGACGGACCGTCGTTGGTCTTGATCGTAGTTACTTTTTTCGCCGCGCCGTGCTAATGCAGAGTGCGCTGCTGTTGCTCGGTAATAATCTCGGTAAAATCTCGGTAAAATTGAAGCTGAAAATAGAAGCTGCTGTATCGACGGACGGACGGATCGTTCTCAGTCTTGATTGTCGTAGTTATTTTTTTCGCCGCGCCGCGGGGCTATTGCAACGACCGATATCAGATATTATAGGGGAGCTGCTGTTGCTCACTCAAAACCGCACCAATATTTGAATGTATAAAAGTATACATGGAATATCTTAATTCACAAAGTTTCGCCCGTACTGCATACTAAATACTTTTATATTTAAAAGATTATATTTATATATTTAAAATAAAATATTCGACATAACTATTCCTATATTAGACAAATTAAAAATAAAAAGCATAAAAATGACAATTTACAACAAACTGATTTATTCAATCAAGATTTTATTAATCATGATCATTATTATAATAGACAAGATTTTCATCTAAATGACGATGTACATCAGCAGAATGATCATTATTATAATAGACAAAAGTTTAATGAAAACGACGATTTAAAACAACAAAATATTGATAATGACAGTCAATTTGATGCTTACCAAAATGATGTATTAAATCAAGATTTTGTTAATCATGATCAACAACAAAATATTGATCATCAAAGTAAATTGAATGCTTACCAAAATGATTTATTCAATAAAGGTTTTGTTAATTATGATCATTCATATAGTAGACAAGAATTTCATCAAAATGACGATGTACACCAACACAATGATCAGTATTATAATAGACAAGAATTTCATCAAATCGACGATGTACACCAACAGAATCTTGATCATCAAAGTCAATTTAATGCTTACCAAAATAATTTACTCAATCAATATTTTGTTAATCTTGATCATTCATATAATAGACAAGAGTTTCATCAAAACAATGTACACAAACATAATGTTGTTCATGAAAGTCAATTTAATGCTTACGAACAACGAATTTATAATGTATGCAGAGCAACACAAGAAAACTATCTTGGTGAAATGAATATTAGATGTATTCATTGCAATGTCAAACATTTTCCTGGTGAAAGAGTTTCAAAAGGTAATTCTTTTAACGATTGTTGTAGCCATGGAAACGTTGAATTACAAATTAATGATGATTTTCCCATTGAATTAAAAAAGCTTTTCAATTTAGAGCATGAACTTTCTACAGATTTTTTTAAACATATTCGTTGGTACAATAATTTATTTTCTTTTGCATCTTTCAATGCTAATATTGTTCATTTTAATAATAGACGTCCTGGTCCTTATTGCTTCAAAATACAAGGTCAAATTTACTATCAAATTAATACAACTTTGAATCCTGTTAATAATGAAAGACCTTCTTATGGTCAACTTTTTGTAATAGATGCTAATAAAGCAATTGAACATCGTACAGCAAACAACTGTGAAATAAATCAAAGTGTCGTTGAATTAATTGAAAATCTAATGCGAGAGCATAATGAATTTTCAAAGTCATATGAAATGATGGGTGAAGAACTTAAAAAACTAAATCCTAATTCACCACAAGAGTTACAATTACTGTTTTGATTAAAGTCTGGAACTGATAAACGACGATGTAATTTTCAAAGAACAAACGAAGTTGCCGCAATATTTAATACTACGGCTGATGGTGAAATACCTGATTCTTATGTTGTTATACGCGAAAAAAATGCAAAGGAATTAAAACCAGTTAATGCCTTAGATCCAAATGTTGAGCCTTGGATATATCCATTGTTTTATCCCACGGGTTGTCAAGGATGGCATAAAGATTTGAAGAAAAAAAATGGAAGAGGCAAAATATCAAGGGCTGCTTACATGAAAAATAAAATTGCTATTAGAGATGAATTCAATGCTATTATTAGAGGTCGACGCTTATTTCAACAATTTGTTGTTGATTCTTATGTAAAAATTGAAAAGGATCGTATAGATTATTGTAAGTTACATCAAGCGGAATTACGAGTTTCATCCTATAAAGGATTAATGAACTTTTTACAAAATAGAGTCAATACTTTTGAAAATATGAGATTAGGAAAAATTGTAATTTTACCATCAACGTTCATAGGATCTCCGCGATATATGTTACAGTGTTATCATGATTCTATGGCTATTCAACGAAAAAAAGGAAAATTTGATTTATTTATTACAATGACTTGCAATCCACAATGGAGAGAAATTCAAGAGAATTTATTAATTGGGCAACAACCATCGGATAGATCTGATATCTGTACAAGAGTATTTCATTCAAAAAAAAAATGCTTTGCTCGATTTCATAGATAAACAACAATATTTTGGAAAAGTTACAGCTTATATTTATGTTATTGAATTCCAAAAACGTGGTTTACCACACTATTATTTATTAGTTAAATTAAAAAATAAAATTGATACCGTCGACAAAATTGACCAATTTATATCAGCAGAAATCCCTGATCCACACATTTATCAAAATTTACACAATATTGTTATGAATAATATGATACATGGACCATGTGATGACTGGTGCATAGTCGATGGAAAGTGTTCTAAAAAGTTTCAGAAACAATTTCAAGAAGAAACTATAATTAATGAAAATAGTTATTCAATTTATCGTAGAAAGAATACTGGAAAAACTTGCGTGCGTCATAATAATTATAAAGTAGATAATCGCTTTGTTGTACCTTATTGCCCAGAGTTATCTTTAAGCTTTAATTGTCACAAATGTTCAAATATGTTCGAGTATCAAATCTGTTAAATATTTACATAAATATTTATATAAAGGAAATGATGCAGCATCAGTAATAATTACTAACAGTATTACTGATACTTCAGTCATTGAACACGATGAAATTAGTCAATTTGTCGATACACGTTATGTAGTTCCAGTAGAAGCAGTATGGCGAATTTTATCCAAAGCATTACAAGCAAAAAGTCACTCAGTTGATCGATTACCATTACATCTTCCAGATTGTCAAAATATCACTGCTCATACTGATTCAGACAATATTAATAATTCATTGAATAAAGTATGTATGCTTGTAGATTACTTTCAACTCAATGCTCGAGATCTAGAAGCACGCCAATGTTATTATTCTGATATTCCTGAACACTATATTTTTAAAACAATAAAATGTAATAGTATTACAGAAAGCAAATGGTGTAAAAGAAGACTGAACTCTTTCATTTAAGAATATTATTATTCAGAATTAAAGGTGCAATAAGTTTTGAACATTTGAGAACAGTCAATGGTGAATTGAAACAAACTTACAGAAGCCTGTTTAGCTTATGGTTTTATAGAAACTGACGATGAATGGTCCAATGCAATGTCAGAAGCAGAGGTATTTATGATGCCAAGACAACTTAGAAGATTATTCGTACGTATTTTGATACATTGCAATCCTGTTCATACAGATAAGCTTTAGGAAGATTTTAAATATTCAATGTCCGAAGATTATACTAGACATTTCAGTCAAAATGAAAGTTATTGTAAAACTATTATTGATATACAATCTATACTTGAAATGGAAGGTAAAAATATTAATGAATTTCCTCAACTGCACCAATTAACAGAAATAATTAATAACTATCATGTGGCTTCAAATGATACAGAAGATATAACTAATTCTTTCAATATTGCACTGGAAAAAATGAATAAACTTAATGATAAACAAAAAGAAATAATTGATAAAATTTTAAATGTAGTATTTAATGAACAAAGTAATGTTGATAATAATGCTGAAAATAATTGCTTCTACATCGATGGACCTGGAGGATCAGGAAAAACTTTTTTATTTAATAGTTTATGCTAAGTTTTTTGTACTAATTATTATAAATTAAAAGTATCAAAGTATTGTGCTATAGTCTAAGTGCATAGCGTTAAAGGGGCTATATTCCTTTTTCCATTTATTTCATGTTATTTGAAATATTTATTACTCATGGTACTATATGGTGCTGCTGAAGGTGATGAGGGATCTCATTTCCCTCTACTTATAACCCTCGCGCGCGTTTACGCGCGCTAATGATATCCTAGTCACACTAATAGAAAGGAGCAAGCGCCATTTTGGGAAAGAGTGCAGCGCCATATTGGTCGATCTGTGGAGTAAGCATGCTGCGTTCTGCTGTTCTGCACTGATTAGCGCTGTATGCGTACATGCATATGCGTGCACAACGTACGTGTGGGGTCTCCGCCACAAGCAAGAGACGCGCCACTTCGGAAGCAAGTGCTGCGCCCTCGCGCAGACTTCTAACTTCAAGAGCGCCTCTTAACTCGCTAACCACGGCAGCGACGCTACAGAACAGCTCAAACCGTTGACCAGTCCGGTCACCCTTGATCATTGCGACACAGAGCATTTCCCGCCACGCTAGTGTGGCATTCTTTCTCGTCAATATTTTTTCTTCCACGTACCTAGCATTAAATAAATCGTAAACTTCATTTAAGAGTCATTTTCTTGCGCGAGCCTCTCCCGTCGTTGTAAAACCTGCTAAGAGCACGCCTCGAGTCTGGCTGTTACTCCGTGGCCAGCTCGATATCCTTCGAAACGCACCAGCTCAGGGATACGGCTCTGGAGAGCATTGCGGTTTGCAATTCCCGCCAACAGACAAATCAGCACAGTGGTGACCCGATTCAGCAGGACATCGACTTTGGGGGTAAGCAGACACGCCAACACAGAAGCAACTGACATCGTTTTCAAGGATCGAATCGTCAACCACGAGGCATCGCGTCCATTCCCCCCCGGCAACGGATTTTGGAGACGCTGCCGTCGATCTCCCCAAGGTTCTACTCTCGGCCGAGCAACATTGCTAAACTTCGAGCCTAGAGAGCGTTAAGCAAGTATCTCAACGACTCGCAGGTACTGTGCCGCAGCATGACTAACCAGGTCTCAGGACATATTCATTCCCTGAGAGCATCTCGTTCAAACACAGAGTGCCCGCGCGGCCATTTTTGTGCGCTCGCACGGTCGAGACGAGCTTCGGTAGATCACGCGAGTCGTGAAGAAAAAGTCTGATTTTGCAGTGCCGCGGTTCGAGATTTCTCCTCGTGTGCACTCAGTTTTTTCTCCGATTCTTGCGACTTTCGCGTTGACTGTGAAACCCATTCCGACTTATTGCCGGGTTGATACTTTTCCCCGTGCGATCCTGGGTAATAAACCTTTTCTTGCGACCGGCGCTGTAGAGATTTCTCGCGCCCATCGCATCAGCACTTGTGCTCAAATGAAATTCTTCGTCACCACCATTAGCGCCGTAGCTCGGGTTGGAGCAGAGCCCTGGCGATTCGTCTGCACCCAAAGGAGCCCTTTACACTCCTTTCGCACGCAACTGAGTCTGCCCTCTGAGCGAAGCTCGCTTTTCACGCTCGCTCGGCAGGACTCAGAATTGACACGGTCGTTTCGACTTTCGGCGTGAGTCATCAAGAATCGGCAGCAAGTCGGCCATCTTGCGACGACTTCGCGCCCGGCGAGCATTCGCCCCGCGCAATTTGCCCGCCAACCGCCCAATTCCGGCATTTTCAGACAGGCAGCCAATCTCGGCAGCCTGCACCGACGCATCCGAAGCGGTTTCATGGTCCACCATCTTCCGCGGGTGCGCGCGCAGCGAGCTCAGCTCCTGCGACCTCAACCGTTACATTAGTACACGTGACGGGCAACTTGAGTCTCCACTTTTGGCACTCGCAGCTCTAGTTACTTGGTTACGGGAACGGCAGGTCGTCGCCATCTTTTTCCTAGATGTGCGTGCCGTGAGCCTTGCTCCTGTAATATATTGGCCCTGCCAACGTCACTAGTCAGCACTGCTGCCGCAAACGCGAGCGCGAATTTCAAAAGGGAGAAAAAGGTTTATTTCAGGGAATGAGCTTAGTTGGATTTGTGAAAATAAAAACAAGTTGATTTTTAGTTTAAACAGAGAAATCAGCTTAAGCCGTCTGACTCTCTCTCTATATTGTCAGAAAAATATGTATTCAAATTTTTAAGTAAAAATGGAATTTTCGGCTCGACGTCTCGGACTCGATTGTCCCGATCTCTTCTCTCCTCCGCTCTCTTGCTCCCCTCGGTGTTCCGCACGCTTTCTCCTAAGGTCCTCCCTCTGTCGTTGATTGGTTGTTTTGCTTTTCTTCGGATTTTCCATTCGTCACTTTCCTTCCCTCTTCGCGTCTTGAAGTTTTTTTGTAGAATTTTTTGTGTGACGTCGTTCAGTTTTCGGCTGCAGCTCCCTCACCAGATGTTGCCAATGCGTTGCTGTTGTGGCGCATTGCTAGAGAGTCGTTGTAGAGTCTCGGATCTCGGGTTCTCTAAACGGCCATAAATCTGGAGAAAGCTGTCGCCGAATTTCAGTTATGAATGGGTCTATTGTTTTATTATTCGAGTGTTGTGCGTTTTCCTCTTTATGCGCGTGAGAGCGACCGTTGGTTTTTGGTTTGTACGGTTCCAGTCTATTCTATATTGAGTGATCTTAGATTTGAGTTTACCGCGTGGAGGGAATTTATTCGCGACTACACAGCCGCAACGACTCTATTGGATTACGTTACACTCCTACGTTCTCCTGACTCTCGCTCACCAAGTTTGGCAGTACTCTCGCGCTTCCGCGTCGCGCCAGCAGGAGGCGAGGAGAGGCTCGCATCGCTCGCATTAAGCTGCGCGACCAAGCGTTAAACGTCGGCGAGCACGCGCAGAAAACTTTCGTTTGAAATGCTCAGATCACCTCAACATAACCAACAGGGTCGAGTAGATGATGAAGACGAGTATCCACGAGAGGTCGACGATAGACCAGCCGACCAGCAACCCAACTTACTCGGACTAAACAACGCCCCACCGCCTCACCTCGGCATGATTAATCCAGGAGTAAACAACTTCGCAGGTGCAGCCGGCCTCGGAGCTGGAGTGAACAATTTGTTCCCTCCACAGCCGTTCCACATCCAATCAGAAGAGGAAATTCAGGCAGCGGCAGTAAGTGCATGCAGGAGCGCTCCCTTCTGGAGGGCCTCCCCTCGCAGCTGGTTCACACTCGCCGAATCATCCTTTGCAATTTCAAGGATTACCTCAGACTTGCCGAAGTTTCATCTTGTCATTCGAGCCTTACCACCTGAACTAATTCAGGAAATCGATGACATTCTTCTTTCGATTCCAGCGGTAGATAAATACAGTTACATTAAGTCTGAAATGATAAACCGCTTTACAGATTCTCCGGTCAAGCAGCTCGATAAGCTGCTAAACGAGCTCTCCCTAGGCGACAGGAAGCCAGCGCAACTTCTTCGGCAGATGCGCTCTCTAGCCGGCAACAGATTCTCAGATGAAGTCTTGAAGGTCAAGTGGTTGGCCCTTCTCCCGGTCTACAGGGTCCTTCGTAATACAGCGCTCAACGAATTGGCTGACACAGCGGACGAGCTTTTGGATATCCCGTCCACCCCAGGTGTATTCGCCGTATCTCCATCCGCCAGTCAAGCCAACCTTCAGTCGGAAGTTGTCGCTCTCAAGACCTGCATTGAGCAGCTTATTCAAACTCAGCAGTTGCTGATCTCCAAGCTCACGTCCGCAAATGCGAGTCAACCCAAAGGATCGAACAATCGTCGCTCTCGTCAACCAAAAAAATGTCAACCAGCGTGTTCCTTCAAGCCTCTGGCGAAGGAAAACTAGCAGGATCGCCGTCGCATTCGGCGGTCGGCGGCAGACCCACAACAGAAAACCGCCTATTTCTCTATGATCGCGAATCACATATTCGTTTTCTGATAGACTCTGGCTCATCAGTCTCACTTTTCCCAGCCGAACGCGTTTGTCCATCACAGCAACCAGGGAGCCTGATCTTGAAAGCCGATAATGGCACCACACTCAGGACCTTTGGAACGAAGAATCTCCAGTTGGACTTCGGACTGCGGCGGCCCTTCATCCTGGCAGAAACCAAGCTACCCATCATTGGGGCAGATCTTCTGTCCAATTTCGGCCTACTTATCGACCTCAAAGGAACAGCCTCATCGACTCTGCAACTAAGCTGAGATCGACCGGCTCGATAGCAGCCATAGAGATTTTCAGCGTTTCTCCAATGACTGATGATGCAGCCAATCACCCTCCAAGTCATCTTACCTCCATGCTCGATTCCTTCAAGGATCTTTTTGAACCACCTACGGAACCTCCAGAAATCTCGAGCACGGAAGTCCAGCACTACATTGTGACGACGGGCCCGTCGGTGCGGAACCCCCCGAGACCTCTTTACGGCAAGAAGCTGGCCGCAGCTCGTCAATTCTTTGACGAGTGTGTGCAGCGCGGAATTGCTAGACCCTCGAGGAGCGACTGGGCCAGCCCACTACATCTCGTCCCGAAAGAAGAATCTGATTGGCGACCTATAGGCGACGACAGGGGCCTGAACAAGCTAACAGTCCCCGACGCCTATCCTATCCCAAGGATGAAGGACTTCCTCATGAGCCTCAAGGATTGCACTATTTTCTCTAAGCTGGATTTGAAAAAGGCCTACTATCAGATTCCAATAGCATCCGATGACGTGCCCAAGACAGCAGTGACGACTCCGTTCGGGTTGTTCGAGTTTCTGGGCATGCCTCTGGGCCTTCGCAACGTGACCCAGACCTTTCAGCGTTTTGTAGACGCCATATTCAGGAGCTGTTCATTTGTACGCGTCTATATTGACGACATAATCATCGCCTCTACAAACGAGGGTCTTCACCCTCAACAAATCGAGCAGGTATTAACATTGCTACGAGATCGGAAACTCAAGCTCAATGGGAAGAAATGCAGCTTTGCTCAGCAGTCTCTCACCTTCCTTGGCTTTCGTGTCTCAGCAGAAGGCTTCGAGCCCCCGAGGGGTAAAATTGAGGCCATTCTTGAGCAGCATCCACCCAAGACCATCGAAGCGCTCCATAGATTTTTGGGAATGTTAAATTATTACAGAAATAGCATCCCACACGCTTCAAACCTTCAAATGCCTCTTACCGACGCTCTTAAAGGCGCTAAAAAGCACGACAAGAGACCAGTAGAGTGGACACAAGAGCGCAAAGACGCGTTCACCTCGTGTAAACAGGCACTCGCACATGCCACCTACACTTTCTTCTTGGATCCAGAGGCCCAGCTCGCCCTGGTCACGGATGCTTCAGACAGCGCAGCAGGAGCAGCTCTGGAGCAGTTAGTCAATGGAGCCTGGCAACCCTTGGGGTTCTTTTCCTGCAAATTTCCGCCAGCAGAAGTGAAGTATAGTACGTATGATCGGGAGCTGCTAGCCATCTACTTAGCCATTAAGCATTTTAAGCACATCCTCGACGGGAGGAAGTTCTTCATTCGGACGGATTATAAGCCACTTACTCATGCTTTTAACCAAAAAGCAGACAACGCTTCTCCGCGACAGCTGAGACATCTAGACCATATAGCTCAATACACGACGGATCTCAGATTCAACAAAGGAGACGACAACCAGGTCGCTGATGCTCTCTCTAGAGTAAACACAATCTCAATGCCTTCGATTCTGACTTCAGAAGAAATCATGACATCCCAACAGCAGGACGAGGAACTCGTCCGTACTTACCTGCATCATTACGCAGAAGAGCCTTTGAGATCTTTCACGGTCCAGCTCACCCCAGCGGACGCAGCACCTCTAAGGCAGTTCGTCACAAATTCATCTGGCCCGGTTTGAGAAAGGACATTCTCGCCTGGGCCCGTTCCTGCATTGCTTGCCAGAAGGCAAAAATCCACAGGCATAACCGCACTCCACCCGTAAGCATCGCAGTACCAGATGGAAGATTCAACCACATTCACATGGACCTCGTCACGCTTCCAGCTGTGGGCGACCTCCGGTACTGCCTTACGATCATAGATCGCTTCTCAAGGTGGCTAGTCGCGGTTCTGATGCAAGATATGCAGGCCAAAGCGGTGGCCTCCGTATTCCGGATAGAAATGCACGAAAATAATGAGGTACAAGTAGGATTTAAATATGGAAACAATAAGTTAAACAGATGTACGGATCGAGGAGCTGTTTGTATGGCACACATTCGGCTGACCACATAGGCTCGGTATAGACCTAGTTATACGAGGTAAAATTAAGATTGCGATGGTCAAAAGAAATAAGTTTAAAAGCATTGACGTATGTGAAGAATTTAGACATTGTTTTTGGTTATTTGGATTTGAAATTGTTATCGATTTGAATGTTGGATGATTAGATATTCAGAGCAGTTTATTGTAGAACGAAAGGTAACTTGTAAATGGTACAAAATAATACTAATTTTGTACGGGGGGGAGTATTGTTCCGGATAGAAATGCACGAAAATAATGAAGGTGCCTGTTTTATCCGGTCAGGCCGTGAATACAGCGAGAGCGAAGGAGCATGCTGTAAGAAAAGTACGCTCGGTTTTCTTCGTCCGTTCTCGGCTGTCATCGATGACGGTTTCGGCGGCAATTAATAAGCATAGCAACAGTTACACGCAATGATTCGCAAGAGAAAGAGGTCAGGCGCGGTCCTCTTCCTTAATTGTTTAATAAAGTGCGAAATTATTATTGCAATTGAATTTATTGTTGTTATTGATACCCGATTTGAATCTTGTCCCGAACACTCCGCCTTCTACAATTATTGGATAAGTAATTTCGGCACACCTGTCACGATTACGACTGACCAAGGGGCTCAGTTCGAGTCGACACTTTTCACCTCACTGAGCAACCTCACCGGGGCTCAGCGAATTAGGACGACACCATACCACCCGCAATCAAATGGGTTAGTCGAGCGTTGGCACAGGACGCTCAAGGCCGCGTTTGTGTGCGCTCCGGAAATTCCCTGGCCTACACTCCTCCCCACCGTGATGTTGGGTCTCCGAACAGCGGTGAAGGAGGATCTTGGAATGTCACCGACAGAGTTGCTGTACGGCTCAGCACTCCGAGTACCAGGAGAATTTTTCGTCGCTACCGATGCACCGGGGACTCAAACAGCTTTCGCGCAAGCTCTAAAAGAGCATTTTAAGCTTCTACGGCTAGCTCCAACCAGTCATCATGTACGCGCATCGCAATATCAGCAAAAAGAGTTTAAAGTCTACACCCACGTTTTTAGG
This sequence comes from Philotrypesis tridentata, assembly GCA_018906965.1. Lineage (NCBI taxonomy): Eukaryota > Metazoa > Arthropoda > Insecta > Hymenoptera > Pteromalidae > Philotrypesis > Philotrypesis tridentata. Next base: position 422,422 of record JACCIB010000091.1, on the reverse strand, counting down.
AGGGTTGGTCCCATCAAGGCGCTGCTCACTCCACCCTACGCAAGACCGTATCGCGTCCTTCAGCGCCTGAACGACAAACGCTTTGTGATCGACGTTGACGGAGCAGCCAAGACTATTGCAACGGATGACTTCAAGGCGGCCCATCTCTCTCCCGAGACCCTTCCCATTCCCCAACCCCGCTCTGTTTCAGTTGATCCAGGGACTTCAAGGCGGAGGAACAAGTGTTCGGTGACCTTTGCGTCATCGCCTCCACCGGCAGAGGTTCTTCAAGGGGAAGTAGCTGTGGGGTCTCCACCACAAGCAAGAGACGCGCCACTCGAATCGCAGAGACGACAGAGGAAGCCAGTGCTGCGCCCTCGCACAGACTTCTAACTTCAAGAGCGCCTCTTAACTCGCTAACCACGGCAGCGACGCTACAGAACAGCTCGAACCGTTGACCAGTCCGGTCACCCTTGATCATTGCGACACAGAGCATTTCCCGCCACGCTAGTGTGGCGGTCTTTCTCGTCAATATTTTTTCTTCCGCGTACCTAGCATTAAATAAATCGTCAACTTCATTTAAGAGTCATTTTCTTGCGCGAGCCTCTCCCGTCGTCGTAAAACCTGCTAAAAGGTAAAAAGTTAAAGGTCAAAATACAAGTTGATAATAAAAATTGAACAATCAAAGGTAGAAATAAAAAATTGAAATCAAAGGTTGTTATAAAACATTGAAAGTATAAAAAATAAAAAGTGAAATGAAATATTTATGGAAATTTTAATAATTGAAAAAGTTAAATGAAACGTGTATTAAATTTTGAATAAATTTAGAAAATAAAAAATTGAAAGTATAAAAAGTTTTGTAAAAAGAAATGAGATACTACAAAGTTAATAGTTTTTAAAAAATTTTTAAAAAAATAGTTGAAGAAAACTATCTTTGTGAAATGAATATTCTTAATCATGAAAATGAACAAATTCTTAATTCAGAAGTAATTCAAGAAAACTATTTTGGTGAAATGAATATTCTTTGTATTAACTGTAATGCAAAACATTTTCATGGCGAAAGGGTTGCAAATAGAGGCAATTCTTTTAATGATTGTTGTAATCATAGAAATGTTGATTTAAATAATTCTGATGACTTTCCTAACGAATTAAAGCAACTTTTTAATTCGGAACATGAACTATCAGCAGAGTTTTTGAAGCATATTCGTTGGTATAATAATTTATTCTCTTTTGCATCTTTTAATGCCAATATCATTGATTTTAATAATAGACGTTCAGGACCTTATTGTTTCAAAATACAAGGTTAAATTAAGTATGTGTGAATATGTGTATAACACAATATTCAAAGACTTTATCCCTCGGTGTTTTTTAATATTATATAAAAGAGTCTATCGATCTCTTCGAGGCAAGTGTTGGGAAAAAGGTAAAAATTAATTTATACCATTTTTCCTTTTGTTTCGACGTTTCGGTGAACACTGTCACCCTCTTCAGGAAACTGTCAATTTATTTCAATAAATAAATAAGCACAATACAATTATAATGTGTGACAAATTATGACTTACATATAGAGGAGCACAACAGCCTATAGATCGAAATGTGTTTCTTCCCCGGCCAATCTCAGGCGGGGGAAGGAGAAGCGAGAAGCAAGGAGACGGACTATTATTGTTCCGGCTTCCTCGACTACTGTTTCAATAATAAGGAAACAATAGGTGTAGCCAAACGCTTTTATATCAGCGAGGAGTCTCGCTAATTTTCGAGCGGTCTGTTTACAAGTGACGTCAATGCTCGCCGCTCTCATGCATGTTTACAAATTTTTAAATTCGTCTATAATCCGTTTTTCAATCGGTGTAATAAGTGTGTGTACACGTTATTGAGTTTCTGTGTATCTTCCATTTTATTGATACCATTATCCTGCATTTTTATGTGTAACATTTCTGAAATAAGTCTTTTATTTAAATTACTTTCTTTATCTTTAATATTTATTTTTTCAAAATTGAAACCATGATTGAATTTACTATTATGTTCGTGTATGACGTTGTTTTTAGATTTTTTATGTTTTTTATGTTATATTTCAATTTAACAATAAATTTTACAAACAACTTTTTGGTACTCCAATGGGCTCTCCGATCTCGGGATTATTCGCTGATTTAGTCATGGATGATCTCGAGACGGACTGCATTTTAAAACTTTCGTTTAAACCGATATTTTTTTACCGTTACGTGGATGATATTATTACCTGCATCCCGAAAACAAAAATTAATGAAACACTTACTATATTTAATTCATACAATAGCCGGTTACAATTTACACACGAAATTGAAATAAATGACTCCATAAGTTTCTTAGACGTTTTGTTGGTAAAGAATAATGGCAAAATAATGACTGATTGGTACACGAAACCCACCTTCTCTGGTAGATTTTTAAATTATCATTCACAACATCCTGAATCTCAAAAAATCGCCATGGTGTACAATCTTATTGACAAAGCTATTAAATTATCGGACAAATGTTTTCATAAGAAAAACATCAATATTGTAAAAAAATTACTAGCTGAAAATAATTATCCTGTCAACTTTACCAACAAATATATAAAAAAACGTATTGACAAAATAAATTCAAATGCACAATACCAACGTTGCAATAACGACACAAATTTTAAAAACATTGTTAGTTTACCCTATGTAAAAGGGTTTTACGAACAAATGCAACATTCTTTAAAAGAGAAATTTATTACGACAGTACCGAAAATACACAATCATATGTGTAATATTATAGTTAAAGGCAAAGACAAAAGGGAAAAACAGTTAGAAAAGAATGTTGTATACAAGTTGCAATGTAATGATTGTACGGCTACATATGTGGGCCAAACCAAGAGAAGTGTGTGTACACGTATTGAGGAACATAAAAAATCTAAAAACAACGTCATACACGAACATAATAGTAAATTCAATCATGGTTTCAATTTTGAAAAAATAAATATTAAAGATAAAGAAAGTAATTTAAATAAAAGACTTATTTCAGAAATGTTACACATAAAAATGCAGGATAATGGTATCAATAAAATGGAAGATACACAGAAACTCAATAACGTGTACACACACTTATTACACCGATTGAAAAACGGATTATAGACGAATTTAAAAATTTGTAAACATGCATGAGAGCGGCGAGCATTGACGTCACTTGTAAACAGACCGCTCGAAAATTAGCGAGACTCCTCGCTGATATAAAAGCGTTTGGCTACACCTATTGTTTCCTTATTATTGAAACAGTAGTCGAGGAAGCCGGAACAATAATAGTCCGTCTCCTTGCTTCTCGCTTCTCCTTCCCCCGCCTGAGATTGGCCGGGGAAGAAACACATTTCGATCTATAGGCTGTTGTGCTCCTCTATATGTAAGTCATAATTTGTCACACATTATAATTGTATTGTACTTATTTATTTATTGAAATAAATTGACAGTTTCCTGAAGAGGGTGACAGTGTTCACCGAAACGTCGACACAAAAGGAAAAATGGTATAAATTAATTTTTACCTTTTTCCCAACACTTGCCTCGGAGAGATCGATAGACTCTTTTATATAATACAAGGTTAAATTCATTACAAAATTAATACAACACTGAAACCTACTAATTGTGAAAGACCTTCTTATGGTCAACTTTTTGTTATAGATGTTAATGAAGCTATTGAACACCGTTTAGCACAAAATAATGAAATAGATCAAAGATTAATACAATTACTTGAGAATGTGATGAGAAATCATAATAAATTTGCTAAATCTTATGAAATGCTGCGTGATGAACTAAAGAAACAAGATGTTAATTCACCTCAAGAATTAAATTTAACTTCTTCTTTTAAGCCTGGAACTGATAAGCGATGTTACAATTTTTAGAGAATGAATGAAGTTGCTGCAATATGTTCAATTACAGCTGATGGAGAAATTCTTGATGGTTGTATTATTATAAGACATAAAGATTCAAAACAATTACAAACAGTAGTACTCTGGATCCAAATGTGGAACCTTGGGTTTATCCTTTGTTTTATCCAAAGGGCACTCGAGGATGGCATCCAAATATGCTTAAGAAAGACGGTAAAACAAGAATATCAAGAGCAGCTTATGTGAAAAGTAAGATTGTTATACCGGCAAATGGTTTTAACCCTTTTATTAGAGGTCGTCGTTTATTTCAGCAATTTGTTGTTGATTCTTATGTTAAAATCGAAAAAGATCGTATCGATTATTGTAAGTCGCATCAACCACAATTACGCGTTTCATTATACAAGGGACTAATGGACTACTTGGAAAAAACCGCAAATAGATCTGAAAATTTGAGAATTGGAAAAATTGTTAGTTTACCACCAACGTTTATTGGATCTCCATGTTATATGTTGCAATGCTATCAGGATTCTATACCTATACAAAGAAAAAAATGTAAATTTTATTTTATTTCAGATGAAAAAAATGCTTAAAAATAAAAAGTGAATGTACGATAATTACTTAAAAATTAAGAAAAGAAAAGTTACTATAACAAAAATTTGTTTTCTACTTAAATTATAATTATCAATATTCCGCGAAGTTTCGCCCGTACAGCATACTAAATAATTTTATTTCAGATCTACAGGCGATATAATACCACTGAAAATGGCTGTAATAGCATAATAATACCTGTCTTAATAATTTTTTATGTTAATTATTACAAATTAGAAGTATGAAAGTATTGTGTTATTATAGTATAAGTGCACAGCGTTAAAGCGGCTATTTTGCTTTTTTCATTTTTTTGATGTTATTTGAAATATTTAATACTTTTGTTCAGGATACCTATTAAAACTGGTATTATAAGTGCAGTTGCATTTCATCGCCTGTAGATCTGAAATAAAATTAATTCGTATGCTGTACAAGCGAAACTTCGCGGAATATTCTTAATATTTAAGTAATTATCGTATATTCACTTTTTATTTTTAAGCACTTTTTTTCATCTGAAATTATACATTCAAACGCTCGGTTTTGGAGGCTACTTTTGAGACCACTTGTGTGTTCCTACATTCTGACACAATTATAGATATCATTTAATCTTAGTAACAGTCTCTTATATAGCTTATAGCCTTCGTCCCCTTCCATCATAACTTACATTTTAATACAATAAAAAGTTTATATTAGATAAATTTGTTCAAAGTTGAATTATTGAGTAGTACAAATATTGTGAAAATAATGAAAAGAATAAAGAGGAAAGAAAAAATTAATTTTAAAAAAATTGAAGGAATCTAAGAGGGAATATTTTTTTCAAATAAAATTTTTGATTATTTGATTACTTGAAAAAAATATTTCCTCTTAGATTCTTTAATTTTTTTTAAATTAATTTTTTATTTCCTTTATTCTTTTTATTCTTTACTATCTTAATTCTTAAATACATGGAATGTATGTCTTATTTGTGGCGAGCTATAAAAATTATTCATAGTTTTCAAATTAATACAAATTTTATTTTAAAAGAAACAATCGAGCAAGTACTCAATTTTAAGAAAAATATTTCCTTTCAGATATCTTATTGTTTAAATTGTTCTTTAATTTTTGGATTCTTTACTCTTTTGGTAAATCAACGTTTCACAGTTTTTACATTTCTCAAATATTTTAGTAATGCAAACATTTCAAACACTTGAACTTGAGAATAAAAAGGTATTCTTGCAAATTCCTTAAAACATTATTTGAGTAGGATTTGATTTCCTGGAATAACCATTCGCAATCTTTGTACTACTCAATAATTCAATTCTGAACAAAATATTTCGTGTCCCACACTATTTAATTTACGAGCAATATAACAAATTTTAGTAATGTTGTAATTTGCAGAGGAAAGAAGAGAAGCAAAAAAGAAGTTTAAGAAATCCAAAAGAATATTTTTTTTCTGAAGTTCAATTTTGAGTAATGTAAAAAGTGTAAATAGTTCTTAAAACTGTCGGTAAATGAAAGATACATACTATGATTACTATTAAAGCAACAGAGTAAACAATAAAGGGAGTAAAAAATTAGTTTTAAAAAATAATTTAAGGAATTTAAATTGAACTTGAAAGGAAGTATTTTATTAGTTAGAATTATGGTGCAGGCATTTTGAGTAATGCAAAAACGGTGATTAGTTTTTTTTACAAAATAAGTGTTATCACCTGATATTAAAAAACAGTGATTAGTTTTCTTACAAAATCAGTGTTTATCACCTGATATTAATGAATCAATATTCATTAACTTACATTGCAAATAATTACACGAATACAATATGTATTGTATACACATATAGTACTTGAATTACATATTCCACAAAACGAACGCGCGTTTACAGGTGCATTTTTTAAGGCGTATATTTTGAAGGTGGAACTCAAATTATTGCGATACAGAGGGTAAAATTGCAATCTTTTTAAAATTTGTTCTGAGGTATAATGTCTAAAGGTGTAAACATATTTTAAAATCTTATATAGGTCTACATTGTTGTAAGAAGGAGAAATTGTAATCAGATGAAACTGTTAAGAAGTATAATTTATAGATGAAACTTCAAGTATATAAATATTTTAAAATCTTATACAGTTCTAAATTTTCGTAAAAAAAGTCAAATTGTAATATTTTTGTAAACAAAAAGGGGAAACGTTGAATTAAAATCAGAACTTAAATATATCATACACAGTATAAGTATATCGGTCATTCTTCCAAAAGTGGTGATTTTTATCTTAATAAATGGACCACATAAAAAAGACCGATTTGATGGTAACCGATGGTGGCTTTTTGTTATTTAAGGTACAAGAAAACATACTTTATTTGGAAATGCTAATATTGTTAATTTTGGTAATAGACGCTCTAAGGTCAAGAACTAAGAAAACAAGATCTCGATTCACCTCAAGGGTTACAATTACTTTTTTCATTAAAGCCTGGAACTGACAAACGATGCTATAATTTGCAATGGACAAACGAAGTTGCTGCTATATTTAATACTATACATACATTCCTAATATCCAGAAATTGAATACATCATACACAATACGCATATGAAAAAAATTCCATTTTATTCATAACAATTTTTATTATTAATATAAACTATATTTATTTATTTTTTGAAACATTAAAATTATATATTATTATTATTTAAAAATACATCTTATTACCATATGATGATAACCAATGCGCGCACTAATGATATCCTAGTTACTTTATAATTGAGTTGTACAACTCCTTTTGCTCCATACGGTCCTAGGGGAGGAGTTGTAGTTAAATTTGAAAAGGATATGCTAGTAGTACACATTCACAGTGGAATCAATTATAAAGTAAAAATGGAAAAATGGAGCATAAAATGCCAAAATCTGGGATACGGCCACATGTTTATTTATATTCAGTGAGTATAACATACATTAATTACGTAAAATGTCTATGGAGATTACCAATAAAGTTCATATCATTATGTATAACAACGTATCAAATCAAGCATTATAGCGTCGGTCCACTTGTTTTAGTGCATTCTGGATCGATATCATATATAATATTATATAATATTATCAAAGTCCAAAGAACTACTTTATATTTAATAAGCTCGCATCAGAGAGCGGTGGTGGCTGCGTGGTTAGCATTCTAGGTACGCAATCAACACCGTTCTAGGGGTCGAGGTTCGATTCCCGGTGAAAGAAAAACCTTGGGTTTTTTTCTGAGTTTGGTTTTTCAGCAGTAAAAGAACCGGAACCCCGGCTGTCTCGAACGGGGTTTTCCCTGGAATTTTCCTTCAGTGTAATTTTCAGATTTTCCGTTGCTCCACAGGCGTAAGCTTGGGCGGAATTGCGAGACAGTGTTAGGGACTCTTAGGGGGTAATGTAGAAATCCGGGGTAGTCGATTCCGATGCGCTAGGCAGGGAACGTTGGCTTTACCGACTGGGAGTTGGCCTTTGAATAAAGGCCTTCTCCGGTAAGCTACCTTGGGACGGCGGACCCGATGGCCCACGGGGTCAGAGAGTACCGGCTTAACCGGTAAGGTGTGAGTCTGAAAGATGTCCTCACCGGAAATGCCTTCCCAGTCATTAGACTAAGAGGGATAAGAATGAAGAGGAAAGGAGATGAGGGTAAAATAAGGAAAAAATGAAAAAGTGGTATATTAAAAATAAAGGTTATATACAACACTTGCTAGGCCCCGGAGGCCGCAGGTGTATAACCCCCCCCCCCCCTCAAAAAAACAAGCTCGCATCAACATTCAATCGCATAGTGAATATGTTCAATAATCAATATAAATAAAAATATGCCTAACGAATATCTTAATAGCAGATATCAGAGATGAATCAGCTATCTTGAAGCATTTGAGAGCAGAGATGAGTGGGGAGATACGCAACGCTGTAGTCGTCGGCGCAGCGATTTTGAAGGCAGTTGAGCCGGCTCTCGAGTTGTGACGTACCATATGGTGCGAAACAAAATTCAAAGCAATGTGAAAATCCTTTACTAAAAAAAAGGTGAAAACTCCTCGGAAAGCAGGTAGAAAGAGGGGGTAGAAAGCACAGCAGCGAGTATCTTCTTTCCGCGCTGCTCCGAGACGGTTCCGAGATTTTCATGCATTCGGCCCTCGGTCGGCTACCTGAAACTCCTTCGAGCTAATCCGTTTTATTGCGGTCTTATTGTTGTCATCTTTCAAAAATAAAATTTTTAAATAAACAATTTTAATATACTTAATAATAGTATAATAAAACGGCATTTTTTTTCAATAACAAAGAATTTTGAACGACAAAAATTGGTTAATATTAACTAACATTATTAAAAAAATATTTTAGATTTTCTTACTATTTCTATTGCTATTATTAACATAATAATATAACGTTAAATTAAATAATGTTATACATATTATAGAATACGTGATTTTTTCAATGTTTTTTTTTGTTTATTTGTTTATCCAAAAGTGAAAGAAATGCTTAATGCACCTTGACAGGAATTGTGCGAAATTCCCCGTGCGTGGGACTCTCCTGGCGAAAGATAGGCATATTTACTAAAACTTTCACTCTCATAGGACCGCAACACTTTTTTACTAATTAATCTTATTTACAAATTTTTCAATTAGAGATAACTAATAATAGCTAGCTATGTACAAGTAATATAATTATTTTTACATTTTAGCGGTTTTATATTTATGTTTACTTATAATTAAATACTTATTATTTCTAACAAAAAAAAAGAAACATTGAAAAAATCACGTATTTTATATAATATAATGTTATTTAATTTAACGTTATGTTATCATATAAATACTAACCCGTAAGAAAATCTCTCGGAAAATCTAGAATACTTTTTAATAAAGTTAGTCAAAATTAACCGATTTTTTGCATTCAAAATTCCTTGTTATTAACAAAAAATGCCGTTTTATTATACAGTTATTAAATATATTAAAATTGTTTATTTAAAAATTTTATTTTTGAAAGATGACAACAATAAGACCGCAATAAAACGGATTAGCTCGAAGGAGTTTCAGGTAGCTGTCCGAGGGCCGAGTGAACGAAAATCTCGAAACTGTCTCTCGCGGAGCGGAGCTCGGAAACAAGATACTGTAGCTGCTGTAGACTCGGAGTACACATACAGTTTGCTATATCTGCTTTCCAAGGAGTTTTCACCTTTTTTTTTAGTAAAGGATTCTTACATTGCTGTGAATTTTGGTTCGCACCATATGGTACGTCACAACTCGACAGCTAGCTCGGCTGCCTTCAAAATCGCCGCGCCGACGACTACAGCTAGCGTTGCGCATCTCCCCACTCATCTCTGTTGAGAGTCTATCGCCGAGACAGTCATGCAGACAGACCTTCAAGTTCTATAATTCCGTTCTTTTGCGGAACGTATGGGACGACAATCTAACCGATGCTATATTCACTTATGTTTGTGACCATAATAACGATAACATATACAATTCAATTTGAATTCTTGTGGTTTAACTGTCATTCAGGAAGAAAAATAATTTTTTTGGCTGATGTTTTGTTAATGACTAATGCAAGTAAATGTTATATAGAAGGTATAATAATGGTGCGATATTCAGCATTAAAAGGATTTTATGAGTTGGAGAAAACAATAGGATGTGGTGGTTTTGCTAAAGTGAAACTGGGTACACATATTGCTACAGGAGAAAAAGTTGCAATAAAAATTATGGAAAAAAAGGATTTGGGAGTAAGTTTCATTGAAAAACATTTGTTTGCATGAGATACACCTTGAGAAAAACATTGCACATGCAAATTGTGTAAACTTTGTTGCCCTTTATTCTAAGTAGTAATTATTGTATGTCCTGTTATAATATATATGTATTTATTTACTATATTCTATGTATATTTGTTAAGAGTAAATCATTTGTTTCACGAGTTTGTTTTTAGTGTAATATATTTTGTCCAAAGGTTCTATCCTTGTGTAATAATATTAGTTATCTATTCAATTTGAATTTATAATTTATTTATAAGTCAATTACCAAAATTGTAATAAAAGTTAATGATTCTCTTCTTTGTTTAAATCAAAATCTATTTGAACTCTTCTTTAAATATTTTAATAATTATTGAATGATTGCAGGAGGATTTACCAAGGGTAGAATTAGAAATTAACGCAATGAAAAATTTGTTGCATCCACATATTTGTAAGTTGTATCAGGTTATTGAAACAGAGGACTATTATTTTATGGTAATAGAATATTGTTCAGGAGGAGAATTGTTTGATCACATAGGTAAATATAATTTTACAAGACTTATTATTTTCTAAAATGTTGTTATTTGAACATTTTTATAAGCTATTGTACGACTATTACAGTGGAAAAAAGTAAACTATCTGAAATAGAATCTAGAAGGTTTTTCAGACAGATTGTATCAGCAATTGCTTACTTACATAGCCTTGGATATGTTCACAGAGATATCAAACCAGTATGTACTTAATTTTCATAGAAAAATTATTCATATTTCTGTATTTTCTTTATCTAATAGGATAGCTAACAATTTAATTCACGTGATTATTAAAATTGCAATCATAGTATGTATAAGAATAAAAAATATTGTCATTTATAGCCACATAAAGTACTAAAACTTTCCAATGTCAGCTATTTTGCAAATTATATGTAGAATAGTTTATTCATTCACAAGCGCGTTTTTCTTCAGCGCATACTGTATAAAAAGAATTCTATAATACTAACATAAAAGTGTAGAAAAAATTTAAATATCAAAAAATATTTGTTAACTGTATGACTTGCATAGAGTTATTATTGTATGAATCATTAAAAAGTGACTAAAATTTTATTATTTTATAAAACTAGATAAATTTTTAGTTTTTCAAGTGTTGATTTTTTTTTTAATCATAATGTATATTTTGCTATGCAAGAAGCAATATGTAAATAATATACCAGGGGGATTGCCAGTTGCTCAATTTCCTCAGTAAACTCCTGGTTTTCAAAATCGTTTTTTGAGGGGGCAAATTTAGCATTTATCTGAAAAAAATAAAAAATGTAGTGTTATATTGATTTTTGATTCTGATAAAATAGACCAGCCAAAGAATATATTAGCAATAAAAATTTCTGAAATGCAGCATGGAGAACTGTATGAGTTAGTTGTTAAGCAAGCAGGCGTAATTAAGAATAATTGAAAGTAGATAATATTAATATCATTGATTTATTTGCGTAAACATTTGCACAATGTTATCTAATAGAAAAAATTTTTTTTTTATTCTTCAGTTTACAGTCCTTTTGTAAGAAATAGGGAAAAATTCTAAAAAAACTTATGTTAAATATTTTGAGTAAACAAGTCAACAGAAAATAAGAAAAAAGACGTATCGATATAAATCAAATTATTAGTAAAAAATTGATAAATTAAAAAACTTTTAGATTAGGTCCAGAAAGGAGTTTTATTTATAGCAAACACTTTTATTTTTTTTTAATGCATCAGAGATCAAATGTAAAATTTGACTATTAATTATAATATTTTTAAATTTAATTAAAAAATATGTTAACTCAAAAATTAATCCATAATATTTCATTTGGATTATTTTTTGAGTAAGCATGTTGAATAAAATGTTACATGTAATTATTGAATGTTATTTAAAAAAGTTATATGAGTCTTGTACTCAATCAATGATATACTTTTCAAAAACAAAGTATATGAAAACTGTATGAATCTTAATGCAAGAATCTTACCTTTGTTACTAGGAGAACGTTTTATTAGATAAAGATCAGAATCTTAAGTTAATAGATTTTGGTTTATGTGCTAAACCAAAAGGTGGAATACAATCTCATCTTTTTACGTCATGTGGATCGCCAGCATATGCCGCACCAGAATTAATTATAGGAAACAAATATTTAGGATCTGAAATAGATATTTGGAGTTTAGGAGTTTTATTATATGCTCTCCTTTGTGGCTTTTTACCATTTGACGATAATAATATTGAAAATTTATACAAAAAAATACTTGTGAGTATTGTTTACATTACTAGTAAGCTATGAATGGCTGTCACAAAAAATGTTATTTTGAGAGAAGCAACCATAATTATAAAATTTCATTCTTTCTAAACAATTTTTTGGCTTGAAGAGACAGATAATTTCAGAATTATATCATAATTATTAAATGTGGAAAAATTAAAAATTTTTTATTGATTTATTAAAGTATCTGCTCTAATTTATAATTAAGTTAATTAACAAAAACAAAATTGTAAGTGAATACTGTATGAACTTTGAAAAATAGTACATTTTACACCTAGGGAGTAAAGAATGTTTCAAATTGTTTATAATTATCACCTGAACCAAAGGTGAATGTGATAAATTTGTGATTTGGCGCATTCTTTATTTATTCCCGTGGCTCGTCCCGTGGTATATATGCATGAGGAGCATACAATATGCACTTTATGCACTCTGTGGAAAACATTATTTTTTTAAATAAATTCAATCAAAGAGAATTAAAATTATTAAGCATTGCATGCAAAAACAAACGTTTTATGCATGATTATAAAGTTTAATTAAATTTTATAAATAAAGAAAAAAAAGAAAAAAATGAAAAATATTTAGACACTTATTTATTATGAAGAGAATTGAAATATAATAATTGTATTTTTGTATGATTTATAATTAAAAAAGAAAAAATCAATGTTAAAGTTTTGTGAAATCATTAATTTTTTTCTATCAGGCAGTGATACCTATTGTAACATCAACTTCTGTTCTCTCAAATTCTGCACATATTTTTAGAATGGTCAATACGATGTACCTGATTGGATGTCGCAGACTAGCAGAAGACTAATACGCGCTATGTTACAAGTAGATCCACGTAAAAGAATCACAATAAAAGAATTGTGCAGTCATCCTTGGATAACAGCAGGATTTTTAAATCCTATCACATGTTTGAAAAATATAGTCGTACGTAATTATTTCTTAAATATAATGATTATTAAACTTATTTTATTTACACATCAAAAAGAGTTTACATGTGATTTAAGATATACCTTTATAAATGATTTATATAATTTTTATATTAATTGTTGTTTATAAACGATTTTCAACTTAAATTTAACGAAAATCTATATCGATTACTTATAGTATGATTTTCCAAAAAATTTAGTTTTCTTCGCGTGCTTTACTTATAATAATTGACAAAACCGCATATAGTTTTATATACATCCTTAAATTTACGATACTCGTTCTTGAAAGCTATATGATGTAATAGCAATAATGCAAACTACCTGTTTTAAAATACAAAGGATTAATTTATTTAATGTGCTCGCAAATTATAGATGTATCAAACTGCAATTTAAATCATATGTAACAATTCAATTTTAATTTTGAAGCGCAATTATTTGCAGGTTGAGAAAGATGAACAAGTTTTAAAACTATTAAAATCTGTGTATTCAGAAAATGACGATGAACTTTGGAAAAGAATTTGTGAAAATAATCGATCGGATTATGTAACTGCAACGTACTTTCTATTGTTAGATAAAAAAAAGAAAGGGTTACCTTTAAGTATATCAAAAATAAAATTGCAATTTGATAAAATAAATGTAAGTACAAATTTGAATTTACAAATTACCTAGATTGTTTTTCCATAAAATTGATGTTTTCTTTTTAATTTAGAAACAGAATGAGCCAGCCAAACAAACATTAGTGGAAACACCTCTTCTCAACTTACACCAGTCACCAAGGGGTATGTTTAATTAATAAGATTCTTTCTGTGATTTTTATAGTTTAAATGAACAAGGCGCACATCTCAATTGCATCGCGAAGAATATCAAATTTTTAAATTGCTTGGATATGCTAAATAATTTTGATAGATTTTCAAAAGTTAGACACGAAAACTATAGTAATGTAACGAGAAGCAATTAAGTTGAGTTTTTGAGTATTACTTAGGTGTTTTGAAAGCCTTTTAATATTTTATAATTGTTTAATAAAATTAAAATTATCAATTAAAAACATTTTCTAAATATTTTTTAGGACGTAAACGCCACAGAAATAAGGACACTGATGATTTATTATCTCCTGGTATAAGATCAAGTATTTAGATTTAACTGATATAGTAATTTTAAGAAAAAAGTAATTTATTTATTTTTAGTTCCTTCTAAAAAATTAGCAGATGAAGAAAGTCAAACAACTCCTATTAATGTACATACAAATTCCAGGTATTACGTTTTTATATTTTAAAGTTTTTGTAATTCCAAAAGTTGAAATAGGAACTATGAAACTTCGATTTAGCAGTGGTTGATTAGAATGTTCTGGAATTATTTTTAGTGTATAAATTAAGTAATGAACATGCAAATGTAATTAAAAAAAATTCCATGCCAATCAGATGCCAAATTTTACCCAAAAATTTATCTTGAGCCATTTTATTGTCATCTTTTTTGATTGTTTGATCGGTCGTTATTATAAGGAGATATCAAAGTCATGCAAATCAAATGATATATTACATAATCTTGAAAATTGTATTTGATCATAAATAATAAGAAGTCTTGTTTATTACATGAAAACGCTGCGTTACGAGGTAGCTATTATAATTATTTATATTTAGAAGGTTTTAAATTTTTACGATTTTCTGTTATTTTTTTATAAGCCATGAGAACTGCGTCGCGAGATGGAAGAGTAAATTAACTAGACTTTCAACTACTATATTTAATAATATTAAATTTGTTGATAACTGAATCAACAAAAACTCGGTGTTCCTACTGTCTGAGGCAATCTACCCTTATCAAAATAATGTGCAGATATTTATGCAGAGATTTCTGCAGAACTCTCTGTAGAGCTCTGCAGAGCAATCTGCAGGGTTCCCTGCAGATGGTCCAAATTCTCTGCAGAGGAACTATGTCAATGCTTTTGAAGTAATTTGTGTAGAATTTTCTGCAGAGATTACTGCAGAGATTTCTGCATTGTAATTACTTCTGCAGAGAATTTGGACCTCCTGCAGAGGACCCTGCAGATTGCTCTGCAGAGCCCTGCAGAGAATTCTGCAGAGATCTCTGTATAAATATCTGCACATTATTTTGATAAGGGTATACAGTAGAGAATAGTTACTAATTTGATTTTTGATGATGTGAAATGTATAGTAAGAATGAGAACTATGATGACTTATTCAAGTATGAGTAACTTAACTTGAAATAGTAAAAATTGAAAAAGAACGAAAACAAAAATCAGCTGTAATTCACAATTGAATGATAATCTGATTTAGCAGTCATCTTCAATATGTACTAAATTGCGCAGCAATCTTCATTTATTTTTAAAGAAAGAGTAACTAAAGTTCAACATATTAAATAATGCATGAAATTATTTCTTTAATTAAAATATTATTAAATTTATGTAAAGAAAAGTATTTAAAACATTATTAAAAAAATCTGTAATCCTAATTATCTGTCTTTAAGCAGACCCGCCACTTGTAAAATTTGAAGTAGAAAATGATTTTTAAAATTCCACAGTAAATTTCAATTTAACTGGCACATGTTTTATTATGTACATGAAATTGTTTCAAATTTTTTCTGCATGATTGTTGTATTATTAGTTATCCTATAAATGTAGGGATTTTGATTTGATATTAGAAAATTACTTTAAGCCATAAAAATTGAAAATAATTCGTTAGAATAATAATTTATCAATCATATTTTTTTTTTTTAAATCTTCTGCTCAATTAAATTAAAATTTCTACATTCATATGATAACTATAATATAACAGGCATGTAGAAAAACATTGAAACCATTTCATGCATATGTACCCTTAGAATCCTGTGAATAGTGCCAAAAGTCATCAAACACAGTGTATTTTGTCTTAAAGGTATATTAGGCTCAAAGCAACTCCAAACAATTTAGTTTCAGTGCTTTTTAGATATTTTTTTAGATAAAAATGTTCTAGTTAAATTTAAATTAATTCTGGAATTTTAAAAATCATTTTCTGCTTCAGATTTTATGAGTGACAGGTCCCCTTAATTTATGGACAATTAAACTAGATATGCTGCGAGGTTTTAGTGATTGTATCGAATTTATTATATTAGATTGATGGTGAAAATATATTAAGGATCTCGATTTTTGGCTAAAATAATTTATAATTTTACAGCTGATTTTCTAATAGATTTAGCATTTGATTTAGCAGGGGATTTTTTGTAAGTACGGATCTAAAAGCAATTGAGTTTAAGTTTCGGTCATCGCATTCATTTTTAGAATAAAGCTAAGGCATATTAAAGTTATGAAAATATTTTTAGGGATACTCAGTCGACACCTCGGAGTAGCAAGGTCATAGCAGGAATTGGAAAGCATCTTCATAAAGTCCGGTGTGTTTTAACGCCAAAACGTATTAAGAATGAAACAGACAACTTAAACGAACCAAACGTATTTTCTGAAAAGGTAAGTACTAAAAATTTTTGAAAATATGCGCCCAAATTATGATTTTCATAGCTATTTATTAAATTCTCTAGTTAATTAGTTGTTCTTTACAAAAATTCAGTATTGGAGAATGTTATCAAAAAATATATGTTCTTTGAAATTTGAAGACATTATTAAATTTGTTTAACCACATCTGAATGTTCACGATAAAATAGCAATAATATTAAATATTTTATTTACTTTTAGAAAAACAATGTTTATAGTAAATTCTAAATTAGTTTAAATTAATAGTATATTACTACCCAAGGCCAGTAAGATAAGAAAAGTCTCAGATCACATGTAATTGTGATCTGAGACCGAGGCGAAGCCGAGGATGACAAACACGTGATGTGAGGCTTTCTTTTTTACTGGTCATGGTTTGTATACTATTTTTCTGCTCAACGGCGCCGGAAAGCGGCAACTTCAATTCGCGCAGCGGCCAGAAAGTTGACGCTTTCCGGCTGGAGGGCAGAAAATTTCACTCCATCTATCGCCTCCAATCATGATCCCTTCACCCTTCACTTATCGCCTTCAATCATTATCCCCTCATTCTCCAGCTTTTATCTCCGCATATTATCAACACTCTTAAGTAATCATTTCCAATCATAATGTTTCTATGTTCCTTCCATCCCTTGTGCCCCTAAAACCTTTACGTTTCACCTTTTGCATCCACTTATTACCTTTAACCTTCACCTGTGATTTTCCCGTTTTACCTATAACCTTTACAAATGATTTTTAGCTTCCATTTATCACTTCCAATTATGATCTTTTAACTTTAACCTATTACCTCTACCTATAGCTAACACCTTAAACTATTATTTTCAATCATAACCTTATGTAACCCTATAACACTATGTAACCCTATAACGCAACCATAACTACCAACATCTACCTATTACATTAAGTCATTATCCTCCCAGAGGCTGTAGGTTATAGGCGGAGAACATCTGTAGAGAATGAAAGTCATAATCGAAGACCATAGGTGGAGAGTGGAGGTTATGATTGGAGGCGATATGTGAAGGGTGAAACTAATAGGTAGACAGCGGACTTCACGGTTAGAGATGATCCTGAAGGTAATAGGTAGATGGTGAAGATCATGGTTTAAAGTGGTAGGTGAGGCTGGAAAGACGCGTATTGTTGATTCTGTATATCAACTGGTGGATGCTGGAGGTCATGATTAGTGGCGGTAGGTGGAAGCTTAGAACATAGAAAGCAGGCGATAGACGGAGGTTGGGTCTCATGGGTGGAGGTGACACGTGAGTGATGTAGGTGATACGCTGTACCTTGTTCTCTTTCTCTTTTTTTTATGCATATGTAATTATGGAATTTTCCCACTCTTTTTAATTGTAATCTATCTTGCAACGCTACGATCACGTGAATCATAATCAGTGTAACGATGGACCAATCACATAAAGATCGTATAAAAAGGAAGCTTTTGATGAAAATTATAATTTTCTATTTTACTAAAATCTAAATTATTTGTTTAAATGAATTCAATTTTTATAACCATATTTTTTTAAATCTTTTATTTACTTTGAATACAATAGCAATAAACGGATTTTAAAAATTATTTTATGAAAAAGTAATCAAGAAAACAAGCGTGCATTTTTAAATGTAATTTTAAAATTACTATTGTTGAAATTGCATTCCTGAAATATAATTTTCTAAACATTATACTTTTTTATGTGAACTAAACTTAACATGAGAAACAATGACCAGAAAAACGTCGAAATTTTGGAACGAAAACTGAATTGAGGGTTCGTGAACGGAGCGAACAGATGTGCGTGTGTGTTCGTATGGGTGATTCTCTGTGAAATTGACCGATCAAAATTTTAATTTTTTTACAACCATATTAAATCACTTCAACTTAATGAATACACTTCCCTCAATTGTTTCAGATTTTTTGCATCGATTATCTTTGAGCTGCAGGAGGTCAAAGTTGATAAAATCAGTTTTTTTTGCATTTTTTGCTGATTTTCAAAAATTCATAGCTTCTCATGTAGAATTTTAGCATAAAAATGTCATTATAAAAATTCAGCATTTTCATTAATTTTTAGCTTGGGAACGAAGCGAAATTAAGAAATATCTCAAGAATACTTTTTGTCTGAGAAATTTTTTTACTATTTAAATATATTTTTTTGAGATAGGAAATCCAATTTTTTTGTTTTGACAATTGATTTTTTTATTTTCAGCTTATCAGAGTAGCTTCATCTTATTTTAGGAGTTTAGCAGGCATTTTTGTACTGCAGAAAGGTATCATTAGAAATATTTTGGTAGTCGTAGTCCGGAGCGAACTTTCACATTTGCTACTATTCAGGAATAAATGTATTATAACATAGTTGCAACCTATAAATATATATGATTTTTAAAGTATCTTTTTTGAAAATTAGACAAAATTTTCTTAAAAAACTCCTGGTCATGTCTATAGTGAAAAATGCTTCCCTGAGAAGCTATGCATTTTTGAAAATCAGCAAAAAATGCAAAAAAACCTGATTTTATCAACTTGGACCTCCTGTAGCTCAGAGATAATCGATGCAAACAATATAAAAAATACAGGGAAGTGTATTTCATCAAGTTGAAGTGATTTAATATGGTTGGAAAAAAATTAATTTTTGATTGGTCGATTTCACAGAGAATCACCCATACATACACTATTGCACACACGCGCGCACACACACACAATACAAAAAATAATTTAATTTTAACTAATTTATAATTAATCGTTATAATTTCATTTTGACGCAGATTTAGATTTTTGAAACAACTTTAAAATGTTGCTTAAAAAGGTCTAAAGCCTACAGTGACATGTCAGTAACGCCATGGCAGAAAAATACTTAGATTTCAAATAATATAAGGAATTACGTAAACCCAAGAGATATTTGCCCTTCGCCTTGGCATTATCTATCGTTATGTAAAGTTTGGAATCAAAATATTCAGGTGTTGGAGAAAAAAATGTGAACGAAAATCAGTAGTTATCAGGAGAAGCAGTTATATCAGGTTACGGCTACAGATTTTCGTTCACACTTTTCTCTCCAATGCCTGAATAGTTTGATTTCAAACTTTGCTTATAGGCCAAGCGCCCTAGCTTTTTTGTGGACATAAAAGTAGCCTGACAACGGATACCGCGGCAGCGAAGGAGATAGTGTATATAGATATACAAGCGCGCTGATCCTTCGCTGCTGCTTCCCCCCCACTCTGCCACCGCTGCCGCGCGCTCGGCCGTTTTCGCTCACATTTCAGTTCGTTTTTCAACTGTTCAAAACCCTTTTTTGCAAATCTAAAAAATACATTTTGTTGTTGAAATCATAAACTTTTCAACGCTGTATTCCAAATTCCAGTAGGACCCCCCCCCCCCATTTCTCATGCTCGCGCACACAAAAGTGCACTAAAATCGTACATAAAAAATTCAATTTGTAATTACGCAAAAAGTGATTGGCGCAGAGCTCCAATTTTTGGCGACATGAAAGTAGGTATAAAGTCCTTCCTTCATTCCAAATTTCAGCCTTAAAAGTTGAAAAACGGCTGAGTTTTCGATTTTTGAAAAAACGTCGATTTTGCGGTGTTTTTCACGGTTTTCCGAGGTTTCCTCCATGTCCATTCATCGGATAGAGACGTTCAATATATGAATTTCTTCGCAATTAAATCAGCTACAACTTTTCTCTCTTTACTTTTTTACGCTACTCTCTTATTTTATGAGTTAAAGCCAAAAACTAAAAAAAATGTATTTTTGCAACTTATTATTAATAATAAACAATGTTCCCGCACAAATTTCGTGTTTAAAAGTATATAGGCTTAATCTAGACCCCTTTCTCTATATAATCGCGGTATCCGTTGTCAAGCTACTTTTATGTCCAAAAACGCTTGTTTTTTTGCTAGGGCGCTTGGCCTATTAATGATAAATAGTGCTAAGGCGAAGGGCAAGTATCGCTTGGTTTTGCTCAATTTGTTATATCATTTGTGGTCTAAGTATTTTTCTGCTATGCTGTTACTGACTGGTCACTATGGGTTTCATACCCCCTTAAAAGTGAATGAAAAAACTATTAAATCATATCGGTATCGTTGACGAAAAGTTCAACATAACGTGCCCAGAATATTTTCTCAGGGGTTAGGGTTTATAGCCAGATTTTTTCCGACAATCTGCCGAAAAACTATAAAATATAGCGTTTTTTCGGTAGCTTATGGATTATAGATTGATTATTATTATTTATTTACTTATTTATTTATTGAGAGTGATATTCATGCCGTGCAAAAGGTCAATTAGTTCACAAGTACTGTATAGAATTTTACAGAACAGTCTACCTAAATCTACATCGCGTGATGTTTGCGCACGAGTATAGCGAGTGTGATATTCACGGTAAAAAAGTTGAATACTCAAGTTGCTGATAAGTGTGACTTAAGTTCGGATTTAGGTAACCCTATCGCACCGCATGAATATTACCCTCGCTTCGTTCGGGCACTATTTTTACGTTGTGTAATAATAAAACACTTAGGCCACTTTTATGTTTATTACGTTATGGGCAACTAATAATAATGGTCTTTAAATGAAATTAAAGCATCTTGTAATGTATTAGTTAATAATTTTGTATTATTTAAGTACAAATTATTATTTTGTACATGTAAGCCAGTTACTTTTGTTGCAGCACTACTTGCTGAATAGGCATTATATAAACACTGAAACCAAGATTGTTTGCAGCTATTTGCAAAATGTCATCGTTAATCCCGATGTTTTCTAATTAAAATATACTATTTAATAAGTACATGTTTCATTGTTGTTCATGTTCATTCGACAATTCAATATGTATGTAACGCCTTCATGACATTCTTTTCTTTTTCGCATTACATCTCTGTTTTTTGCTGGCTGGATTCTTTTTATTTTATAATCGACAGTTTTTTGATCAATCATTGCATGTCCGGCAGGGATGTCCATGCATAACAATAATTTTTGAAGGACTGTAAAACCTTGTATACTATGAATAGTACTTGTAACAATTTAAGTTATATAGGTATTTTTTATAAAAGGTTTAATGGACTCACCGAGCACAGTTGTAATATTAACATCGGAATAATCCTTTCCTTCGTGATTGTGCTTTCTACTCGTTTCAACATCATTTCGAAGATGGCAATGATTACATATAATAACGAATATACTAAACAATCCTGTTTGTATTTTGTCAACATTTTTCTAAATCCAATAGATTCTGGCAATGTGTGTACTTCAAGTTTTTTGCAAATACTTTGAGGTTAATAATTCCATTACCCTAAATAATCTTGATTTCAGAAAAGTATTTGTTATTTCACTACTTATCACCTTATTTTAGCTTCTGACATATCCTCTTTTCGCTATAGGCGCATAGGCGCTTTTCTTCTTCCTATCTTTCTTTATTGCAGAAAAACGTCCTTTTGAACGCCTAATTGTTTGAATTTCTGACGGGGTGGTTCATTCCGTTATAATCGGGGACCGGTGTTCCCGTTTCCACCCGAAAGACTAGCTCGCGGTAGCAGCATGGATTCGGGAGCTCCAGGGCAGCCGTAGTCGTGGGGAAAACAAGAGAAAACACTTCGAGAAAAAGGCAATGGTAGCATATATTCAATTAAGTTAGAAGCGTTGCTTCTTCAGCTGGGAGCCATTTATTCAAGATTACTTCTCGCCGGTTTCGCTGAGCATGTGAGACGTCAGTCGGTCTGACAGTAGCTAGCGCATTCGCCTCTCCGTCGGCCAGGGCGGTGAGTTCAAACGGTACTGTCTTCGCAGATAATGCCTATTCGTAAGAATGGAGGAAAGAGGACAGCGTCGAACAGTCTCAGGAAGTCGGTTCCCAGGATACATTCGGCAGCTAGCGAACGCACAATCATGACCCTAAGAATAAATGGGTACCAGTTGACCGTTCGCAAGTTTCGCTCCTGGGCCTGCGTAGGGAGTAATAGTAGCTCTCACGGAGGCAACGGCAAAGTGCTCTCAGACGGCAGTCACCTACTTCAATTTGCATTCACCAGCGGCCGCAGTCAATATCGTCCGGTGAAGTCGTTTAAATCCTGAAAAAATAAATAAATAGATTAGTGCCTGTAAAAAATATATACATAGTATATTTTATAAAAGAGTCTATCGATCTCTCCGAGGCAAGTGTTGGGAAAAAAGGTAAAAATTATTTATACCATTTTTCCTTTTGTTTCAACGTTTCGGTGAACACTGTCACCCTCTTCAGGAAACTGTCAATTTTTATTTCAATAAATAAATGAGCACAATACAATTATAATATGTGACAAATTATGACTTACATATAGAGGAGCACAAGAGCCTATAGATCGAATGTGTTTCTTCCCCGGCCAATCTCAGGCGGGGGAAGGAGAAGCGAGAAGCAAGGAGACGGACTATTATTGTTCCGGCTTCTTCGACTACTGTTTCAATAATAAGGAAACAGTAGGTGTAGCCAACGCTTTTATATCAGCGAGGCGTCTCGCTAATTTTCGAGCGGTCTGTTTACAAGTGACGTCAATGCTCGCCGCTCTCATGCATGTTTACAAATTTTTAAAGTCGTCTATAATCCGTTCTGTTTTTCAATCGGTGTAATAAGTGTGTGTACACGTTATTGAGTTTCTGTGTATCTTCCATTTTATTGATACCATTATCCTGCATTTTTATGTGTAACATTTCTGAAACAAGTCTTTTATTTAAATTACTTTCTTTATCCTTAATATTTATTTTTTCAAAATTGAAACTATGATTGAATGTACTATTGTGTTTATGTATGACATTGTTTTTAGATTTTTTATGTTCCTCAATTCGTGTACACACACTTCTCTCGGTTTGGCCCACATATGTATTTGTTCGTAAAACCCTTTGACATAGGGTAAAGTAACAATGTTTTTAAAATTTGTGTCGTTATTGCAACGTTGATATTGTGCATTTGAATTTATTTTGTCAATACGTTTTTTTATATATTTGTTGGTAAAGTTGACAGCATAATTATTTTCAGCTAGTAATTTTTTTACCAAAGCATATGAATTACCAAAAATCCACAAAAAAGATTATCCGTTGCGACCTATTATTTCAACAATAAGATCACCTACATATTTTTTCTCAAAGACATTATTCAAAATTCTACAAAGCAATTTAGATAAGCCAAAATCCTATGTAAAAAATAGTTATGAATTAATCGAAAAAATAAAACATGTGAATGTTCCGGCGGACCACTGTATTGTAAGTCTTGACGTAAAATCGCTATACACAAATATTAACAAAGCATTAGTAAAAAGTAGTATCGAAAAGAGATACACGCGAATAGCTAGAGGTTCTGACATTCCACTCGATGAGATATTAGCAGCATATGAGTTACTTATAGAGAACACGTTTTTTCAATTTAACAAACAACTCTTTGGTACTCCAATGGGCTCTCCGATCTCGGTATTATTCGCTGATTTAGTCATGGATGATCTCGAGATGGACTGCATTTCGAAACTTTCGTTTAAACCGATATTTTTTTACCGTTACGTGGATGATATTATTACATGCATCCCGAAAACAAAAATTAATGAAACACTTAATATATATAATTCATACAATAGCCGGTTACAATTTACACACGAAATTGAAATAAATGACTCCATAAGTTTCTTAGACGTTTTGTTGGTAAAGAATACAGGCAAAATAATGACTGATTGGTACACGAAACCCACCTTCTCTGGTAGATTTTTAAATTATCATTCACAACATCCTGAATCTCAAAAAATCGCCATGGTGTACAATCTTATTGATAAAGCTATTAAATTATCGGACAAATGTTTTCATAAGAAAAACATCAATATTGTAAAAAAATTACTAGCTGAAAATAATTATCGTGTCAACTTTACCAACAAATATATAAAAAAACGTATTGACAAAATAAATTCAAATGCACAATAGCAACGTTGCAATGACGACACAAATTTTAAAAACAGTGTTACTTTACCCTATGTCAAAGGGTTTTACAAACAAATGCAACATTCTTTAAAAGAAAAATTTATTACGGCAAAGACAAAAGAGAAAAACAATTAGAAAAGAATGTTGTATACAAGTTGCAATGTAATGATTGTACGGCTACATATGTGGGCCAAACCAAGAGAAGTGTGTGTACACGAATTGAGGAACATAAAAAATCTAAAAACAATGTCACACATGAACACAATAGTACATTCAATCATAGTTTCAATTTTGAAAAAATAAATATTAAGGATAAAGAAAGTAATTTAAATAAAAGACTTGTTTCAGAAATGTTACACATAAAAATGCAGGATAATGGTATCAATAAAATGGAAGATACACAGAAACTCAATAACGTGTACACACACTTATTACACCGATTGAAAAACAGAATGGATTATAGACGACTTTAAAAATTTGTAAACATGCATGAGAGCGGCGAGCATTGACGTCACTTGTAAACGACCGCTCGAAAATTAGCGAGACTCCTCGCTGATATAAAAGCGTTGGCTACACCTACTGTTTCCTTATTATTGAAACAGTAGTCGAGGAAGCCGGAACAATAATAGTCCGTCTCCTTGCTTCTCGCTTCTCCTTCCCCCGCCTGAGATTGGCCGGGGAAGAAACACATTCGATCTATAGGCTGTTGTGCTCCTCTATATGTAAGTCATAATTTGTCACATATTATAATTGTATTGTGCTCATTTATTTATTGAAATAAAAATTGACAGTTTCCTGAAGAGGGTGACAGTGTTCACCGAAACGTTGAAACAAAAGGAAAAATGGTATAAATAATTTTTACCTTTTTTCCCAACACTTGCCTCGGAGAGATCGATAGACTCTTTTATAAAATATACTATGTATATATTTTTTACAGGCACTAATCTATTTATTTATTTTTTCAGGATTTAAACGACTTCACCGGACGATATTGACTGCGGCCGCTGGTGAATGCAAATTGAAGTAGGTGACTGCCGTCTGAGAGCACTTTGCCGTTGCCTCCGTGAGAGCTACTATTACTCCCTACGCAGGCCCAGGAGCGAAACTTGTGAACGGTCAACTGGTACCCATTTATTCTTAGGGTCATGATTGTGCGTTCGCTAGCTGCCGAATGTATCCTGGGAACCGACTTCCTGAGACTGTTCGACGCTGTCCTCTTTCCTCCATTCTTACGAATAGGCATTATCTGCGAAGACAGTTCCGTTGGAACTCACCGCCCTGGCCGACGGAGAGGCGAATGCGCTAGCTACTGTCAGACCGACTGACGTCTCACATAAGCTACGGCAACATGAAGAAAAAAACTTTTTTTATTTAAACAATTTAGCGATGAAAAAAGTTAATTTCGCACTCGGGAATACATGTACCTTGTAGAAAATTCAATTGTGAACAATTTTTATCCTCAACTTTTTCACGTAAAGTTAATCATAAAAAAACTACAAATGAAAAACAAAAAAAAATGCATTTTTGAACTTTATTCTGCAATAATGACAATGTTCCAGGGCAGCTGCGAGGTAG
Organism: Philotrypesis tridentata; assembly: GCA_018906965.1. Classification (NCBI taxonomy): domain Eukaryota; kingdom Metazoa; phylum Arthropoda; class Insecta; order Hymenoptera; family Pteromalidae; genus Philotrypesis; species Philotrypesis tridentata. Next base: position 396,148 of record JACCIB010000091.1, on the reverse strand, counting down.
AGTATTTAAGGTCATCATCAGTACATTAACACCTACCAGATCCAACAATAAAATTGCGAGTGGGCACGAACTTCCAAATATATTCCTATACGGTACCAGGACTCCCGGACTAGTCTCTCGCCTAAATACAGCAGAGACGCCTGCTGTGTCGTTCCCATCGTGCGACATAACGAGCGCGCGATATTTAAATATCGACTCCTTACCTCTCGTTACAATATGTATCTTGAGCTAAAATTTCGTCGTTTGTTTTAAAATGATGGGCCGTCGAATTCAACATTACAATTTTGTTTGTTTGGGCAGTAATGGATTAAGCATCGTATTTTATGTAGTTTTAAATAAAAAAATACCTATAAACATGAAATTGCATTTTTAGCATAGTAGACTCTTGCAAGATATCGTCTACCCTCCATGCTAACCGATTCGTACCAGACCGCTTCGTCCCCGATTTCTCAAGTTGATCAGTCCGCAAATCGCCCTTTTCAACACTCGAACTTATTTTGCACGAATTATCCGGGCGTCCATCATCCGCACTCACAATAGTTTGCGTCGAAAATAATTGCCTATTAACGTTCGTGAGACCAGGGTTCATACTCGTGCCCACTTGTGGTAACACTGAGGTCTTTTCAGTTAACCGCGAACACATGACATCTTCTATGCGTCCGCTTTTCTTTTTAACTCCGGGCAATTCTTTCTAATATGCCCAGGCTTCTTACATCTATCGCAGAGAAACTTTTTCTTCTCTCCTGCGTCTTTACTATCGTACCATGTCGAAGCTTTGGGAACTTCTTTACGAATCTTCTGCTCAAATTGACTCATGTTTTGTTCAATAATTTTTTCCATTGCTATTACCCACTGAACATCTGGCTGGACCGGTATAACGTCGACCGCAGCTACCTTTGTACTCACCGAAGTCTTGGGTTTGACCCCTGCTGGTGGTCTGTATGCCAAACTTGATAACATTGTTTGTTCTGGCGGAGGTGGCGGACGATATTCTTTACGTCCAGCAATCACAATCTCTGCTTCCTCAGCAATCTGTCTGAAACTATCTAGATCTGTACATTGCATTCTCGGTATCAAACTTTGTACATCCGGCTTCAAATTTTTATGCGATAAATCTAATTGATACTCTATACTCGGCTCTGAAATCATTTCTTTCATCATACCTTGAAGACAAGTAACAAAATCACGTACCGACTCAAATTCACCTTGAAACCTCCTCTCTGCATCAGACGTCAAACGCAGCTGAAAACGTCTATTATTTCCATACCACTCTAATGCGTCTCGGCGAAAATCTTGCCAAGTTCGCCACTGATTCTTGTTATTCACTCAGCTGCTACTCCCGTAAATACCAAAGATAAAACAAACAATCTCTCACTTTCTGTCATTCGAGCGAGATTCATATTATCTTTGAGCTGATCTAAAAAACGTTCAATTCTCTCTGTAACTTCACCTGAGAATTTCAAGTCCCATCTCTTCACAATTCCGACAAGATCACGAGGATACGATCTTACTAAAAAATCCTCTGCAAGACTGTCTTGACGACTCGACGATGGACGAACTGATCTGTTATCAGCATCATCACTATTTCTTTGAACATCTATTTTCGGTGAACTGAAAATTCCCTTCGTCTTCACTGGAGTCTGCAAATTTAACGAATCAAATGTTACGGTCGGTGGTGCAACACCCGTCTGTAAAATCTTCGTACTGCACACCCTCGCAGCTTACAGGTTTGCCCGAATATAAGCGTTTTGCTTTTTCAGCTCCTTAATCGTCTTCTGCATATTCGCCATAGTTTGTAATAACCCCGGCGGCAACATGTATTTTTCACCGTCGATTCCAGTTAAAACATTCAAATTATCTTCATTAGACTCTCCCGCATGACTCGTAGTGGCTTCGTCATTATGCAATACATTGTTTAATCCGATGATTTCATTTTGCAATGTACCGTGCAGTGGATGCTGTTTAACAGACATATAAGGCCTGTAACTACGGCTGTCTCCATTGCGCGCAGGTATTGTCAATAAATGACCTGCGTGCCTCCACCCTTTCAGTCTTAGTTGCAACTGTCTCACCTTCGGTGGATGGTACGAAATCTTCCTCTGTATACTCTCCCCTTCATCATCTGTATAAACGCTGCATCTGCTCCTCTAACGAACCATCTACTATCGGTTTGAATGACGTAGTCACCTCTGTTCCGAACCATATAACTAAGTCAAAAAAAATCGCATCAAAAAACGAAATATGAGGTGTGATAGGAAAATCAATTGCGCATCGATTCGTGTAAGTTTCGTTACATAACATTGATTAGGCGATGAACAGCGGCGAGTAAAAGCTAAAAAAATGCAGATTTTTTACCACTTTTCAGGAAGGTCAACTTTGTAGGCCTACCATTCACTCAAAAATAAAGTCACTGCCTAGCAAAAAATCAGGCATGTAACCTAAAGATTCAAGAATACATACGCATAAGAATTTTTCAGGTATGTTTAATAGTATCGCTAAAATATTAACAAATGTGAAAAATGTTTATCTCAGAGATGAAAAGTCGTATGAAGATGAGACAGGACTCAAAAAATCGGAAAAAATTACAGATTTTTAGAAATATTAATATATGTTGCGAGGTTCTTCTTTAACGGCTCCTTTATTTTGTCGAAGTGCGGTATCCGGAATCGAGATGTTTGCCGCACGTGTACTTAGCCTCGCAATGCCTTGTACTGTATGACTGCGACAATTGATTACGAGTGTTGATTAAGTATAGAAATGAGCTGACTTCTTATTTCGAGAGGCATGAGCTGGATGGTCGCGACCGCGTAGAGCTTAAATAAAGAGACTCCGAGTGGTGATGGAGGTTGTATACTAGGAATGCATGCATAAATAAAGTAGACAAAATTAAGGTGCATGTCGCACTGAGTTAGATTTATTATTATGCTTCAGGGCATAAAGATAGCAATATCGCAAAATGTATAGGGCGGCTTCCGCTGCTGCAATTCTGCCTCGCCCTCTCCGTACATGCACCTAAAACAAGGGTCGCGAAAAATGCGTATTGATTATCGCGTGGTTACGTGAGGTCTTCCCTGGTGCGTGCGGCAGCCATTTGTACCTATAAAAGAGCCTGATGGGGTAGACGCGAAAATTTAGTAAAAGGGAGGAGATATGCGCCCGCCTATCCTCTTCAGCCACGTTGCCGTGCAGACCTCGAGGATGAGGCTAGACGCTGGAACAGGAAGCTAGGATAAGGAAATATTACTAGGGTGGCACCCTGCACCTTACGTATGCAAGTGCCTCATGCGTCGTGCAACAAGTAACATATAGTTAGACGCGGACGGATAATTACGCGCCGTGTTGGCGGCCCTAGCGGCTTGATATTATGGCGAGACGTAGCATTAGTAAGCGGAAATGATCGTCGGAGAAAGTGTTTTTTAATAAGCTAGTAATGACCGGGATTTACGTTTATTATTACCGAACGCGGCGCGACCTATCGGAACTGCACGCTGTGCCCAGGCTGCTCAGTACCAACCTTGGCGTAGCCGGCCGGTCTCGAGAGCGCGCAGCTAGAGTGGGTGCTCCCCACTCCCACCTGTTAGCATTCCTTTTCGTGCTAGCCACGAAACGGTTTAGTGTGTTGACGAGTTATAAAAATTATAGATTTAATTTTATTTATTTGCATACGCGCGGTAACGCGGGATACGAGGAAACGCGTGTAATTGTACAAAAAGAGGCACGAGCCGGGTGGCTACGAGCGGGCCATTTCACGGGAATATACGTAAAAAATCACGAGATGCGTGCGCAGAGGACACGTAATTCCACGGAGAAAGCGCGAGCCGTGTGGCTAGAAGCGGGCTATTTCGCGGGAATGTACGTAAAAAATGTCGCGGGATAAGCGCGCGCAAACTTGTATCACGACAAGGATATCGTCGCTCCACGATTGCTATGTCTTTGTTACACGATTGCTTTAATTTACAAAACTGAGAACGTGGTGTTTAATTGACGCGCTAGGTCCCAATGAGACCTCCAACACTTACGGCACAGTGAAGGCCTTGTCGTGATGGGCCCTACGGCATATGTATTTTGAATAACAACGCGGGAGAGCCTTGCCCTCATTAGACGGGTCGCGCACAACGCACACTCACACACACGGACACCGGTGGCGTAGCTGCTGCAGGAACGCTGGCGTTGAGGGGTCCGTCGGTGGCGCGGAGCGATGCTCCATATCAGTAAACGGCGTAGTATAGACGGCTGCGGAAACGTAAAGCAGAGATGACTAGACGTAAAGTCCGCCTGGTCGTCTGTATGTATACCTTGGGCGACGAGATGAGAGAAGAGTGGTCTACTGCAGTCGGTGTCCAAGGAGAGAGTGCTCTCTCTCGCGACTCGACTGCGCTCCTCTCGTTCGAGCGCCGAAAAACCGCAGCCGTGAGAAAATACCGACGCGATGGACATAATTAGATGTCCAACGGCTGCGCGGTAAGCACACATACACGCAAATTGTGTGTACTTACGCGTGAGTTTTGTGTGTACGTCGCGCGCTCCCAGTGGGAGAAACTATTCTCGCCTGTGACGTCACAGGCGTACGTGGCCCCTGGAATCGTCCACGCCAGGTAGCCGTGATATGCGCGGTACGCGGCTAGCGCGCGTTACGGGTGTCAACAAGGCCTACTCGGCCTTGAAACACGCACGCTGTGTCCTATGTATACGTTCCGTTGCAATGTTTAGCAAAATTTTATAAACTTCCGCATGAGAGTTGTTGAAAGTTGGAAAATTCTTTTGGACCGGAGCCGTATGAGAAAAGTATGAAAATCGTCACAAAATTGCAGATGTTGGTTATGAGAAGTAGCCAACGTGGTCCGGGGACAGTCTTAAGGAAAAGCGAAGTTTCTACCGCTCAAATCAACATGTGTCGCGCAGCCCCCGTCCTCCGTCCACGATATACTTCGATTTTACTTCTGACTGTCCACGGACCGCGTCGGCTACCTTTCATAACAAGCATCTGGAACTTTATGACAATTTTCACACTTTTTTCATACGGCTCCGGTCCAAAAAAAATTTTCCAAATTTCGACAGCTCTCATGTGGAAGTTTATAATTTTGCTAAGCATATATTAATATTTCTAAAAATCTGTAATTTTTTCCGATTTTTTGAGAGCTGTCTCATCTTCATACGACTTTTCATCTTTGAGATACACACTTTTCACATTTGTTAATATTTTAGCGACACTATTAAACATATCTGAAAAATTCTTACGCGGATGTGTTCTTGAACCTTTGGGCTACATGCCTGATTTTTCGCTAGGCAGTGGCTTTATTTTTGAGTGAATGGCAGGCCTGCAAAGTTGACTTTCCTGAAAAGTGGTCAAAAATCTGCATTTTTTTAGCTTCTACTCGCTGCTGTTCATCGCCTAATCAATTTTATGTAACGAAACTTATACAAATTGATGCGCAATTGGTTTTCCTATTACACCTCATATTTCGTTTTTTAATGCGATTTTTTTGACTGAGTTATACGGTTCGAAACAGACGTGACTACGTCATTCAAACAGATAGTAGTCTAAGCTTCATCTCAGACAATATTTTTGTCTATTATCCGCCTCTAATTTGAACACCTAATTCGCAATATCATCATCTCTGCCGTCAAGCATCTTGAAATACTGCGCTACTTAATTTTATATACAGCGACAAAATGAAAAAAATTATGCGTGTATGCGTGCACAATCCCTAACTAAAAAAACAAAAATCGCACGTGTGCTGCTGGTCGAAAAATAAAATAAAACAAAAATTCCGAAAAATAAATTCAAAATAAATTTTAAAATAAATTATCCAATCGCAAAAATCAAATGTCGAAAAATTAAAAAAATTAAATAAAAATTCACCAATCATTATTGTCACAAAAAAATAATAAAACAAAAATTTACTCTGAAACCTACTTTACCGACCAGTGACACTTACCACACCTGCAAAGTTAATACAAGTGAGTGTTCTTCCTTCTCACACATATCCCCTATTAAGGAAGATCTGTAAAGAATGCAAAGAAAATGCCTATCTTCGCATCCACGCCGAGGTCTACTGTATACACTACTACAGTTGACGGCTCGCTCGACTACGAGCTTGCCTCTACCGCGCAACAAAGTACTACACGGGTATTTAAACTCAACCAAAAAACAATGCTCAAAACTATCAATCGGGGCAGATTACAAAAATAATGCTCTCTCGGAACTCAACACCACACAAAATATATACTCTTCACACCAAGCATATCACACCAAAAAAACTATGTATTTCAAGAACGCCACAGTACTCGAAATTAAATATGTTCCGAAAGAATAAAACTTTTACGAGGCGCTGCGTTTCTGCGAGCTGTCGGTGGGAGAGGGTACAGGTCGCCGCGAAGGCGCGTGGTATTTGCAGAGTGCCTGTGAGGCGCTGCGCTTCCACAAACTATTTATTTGCGTTAGAGGGGTGTGCAAAACTTAGAGAAAACTTAAAGGAAATTTGAGGAAAAAATGAAAAAAATCGATACAATCCGGAAACATTTAAAAAATCGAGAAAATTTTTGTAATAATTATAATAAGAATGTTATATTAGGAATAATAATAATTATATGTAATATTTTTACCATAATAATTATGTGTGCGTGTGTTGTCTGTGTGTGTGTGTGTGTGCATAGAGACATTTTGAAAACTGGGGAATGGGCGATCAGATGAAAACGAATTGTGTTAAATACAAGAATATTAAAGGTCCGAGGGGTTGGGGAACATTTTGGGGGGCCCCCAAAAATAAGGACAAGGCGACGAGGGATGACTCAATGAACCCAAAAATTGTAAAATTATTACCTAAAAAGTGGGAGTGGGGGTGGTGGTTTCAAGTTGCAAAAGGGCCCTTACAATCACATTAACTTTTTATCCTTACAACTGTATGAATATTAATATTTTTGAAATAAATATGTGCGCATTAAATAATAACATACTATTAAATAAAACTGATGATTTTTCTCTAGTTTTAGCAGTATACTACCCGGACACCGAATTTATGTAAACGAAGAAGTATAACAATCACTGAAGAGATTATTGTCATTCTACTGGCTACTTGTGTATAATACTAAAATAAATACGTAATATAATACGAATATAACATTAATCATCTGTAGGTCATTAATTTATTCCGCTTAAAGATCCCCGCGTGTGCATGTGTAAATTACCTCGGTCTGCTACTGCTACTCCTGCTGCTCCGGCTGCTGCTACTGCTGCTGTTAAAAACATTTCGGAAAACCAATTTTAATTCTTCTTCGCTCGTCGTTTGTGAAACTTAAATCTGCCTCGACATGGTTATCAAACAATAAATCAAAATAAAAACTTGCCCGCCACACAAGCTTCGCGTTTTGCATTTAAGACACAAGCAACGCTCGCGTTTCGCGCTCGCCCTATCTACCGACGCTCACACTTCGTGCTTCTACTACATTTCCATGTAACTTTTTGTGTAAAATGCTTATAATTTGAGTTATGGCTAACAAACCGTTTTTAAAAAATCGAAAAAATGCCCGCATATTTTTTATATACATAGGATCAAGTCCATATGAATTCTGTCAGACAGAAGTAAAACAGAGTTTATAAAAAAAATTTGGATGAATCAGAATTAAATTCGCAAAGATAATCGTGGCCAACTGAAATTAAAAAAAAAACAGTTTTTTGAGCTTCACAATGCATTAAATCATTGGAAGCATATAATTATTCTGGTCACAAGTTATATTCTTAAAATATCTACAATTTTAAAATGATACAAAAATATGTGGGCATTTTTTGATTTTTAATAAACGGTTTTTTTGCCATAACTCAAATTATAAGCATTTTACACAAAAAGTTAAATGGAAATATTGTAGAACTCCAAAAGATACAACTTTTTCCTATTGACATGAAAACTCGAAAATACTTAGAATTCAAATTAAGAAGCCAAAATCGAATTATAACAGTAGAATAATTCGTTTTCATAATAAAAATTTTCGGGTATATGTTTCACATAAAAATATTCATTAAAAAAATTGTAGATATTTTAAGAATATAACTTGTGACGAGAATAACTATATGCTTCAAATGATTTAATGCATTTAATTGTGAAGCTCAAAAAACGGATTTTTTTTACTTTCAGTTGGCCACGATTATCTGTGCGAAATTAATTCCGATCAAATCCATATTTCTTTCATAAACTCTGTTCATGTTAATATCGAGACAGAATTTATTTGGACTTGATCCCATATATACTAAAATTATGCGGGAATTTTTTCGATTTTTTTAAAATGGTTTTTTAGTTGTAACTCAAATTATAAGCATTTTACTCAAAAAGTTACATGGAAATGTTGTAGAAGCACGAAATGTGAGTGTTGGTAGATAGGACGAGCGCGAAGTGCGAGCGTGTCTTAAATGCAAAACGCGAAGCTTCGCAGAGCCACTGAGCCGAATGTGGCGCGTAAGTGTTTATTTTGATTTATTGTTGGATAACCATGTCGAGGCAGGTTTGAGTTTCATGAACAACGAGCGAAGAAGAATTAAAATTTGTTTTCCTGAATGTTTTTAGCAGCAGCAGTAGCAGCAGCAGTGGCCGGAACAGCAGCAGTAGCAGTAACAAATCGAGATAATTTACATATGCACACGCGGGGATCATTAAGCGGAATAAATTAATGATCTACAGATGATTAATGTTATATTCGTATTTAGTGTAGGAGCCAGGTAGGTTCCCGTCGGCTTTTCAATACGGATGGCTGCAACCAGGTTTTTCTAATGTATTTTTGCCCGCTGAATACGAATTTCGAGGGTGGATTATCGAAAAGATGGCAGATAATTTGTTATTAACAATTTAATTGTTTAAATGGCTATAAAACGTAACCAATAAAAGTTTAAAACTTAAAACTAAATTAGAGCGATTATATTTCTCACAACGAGTACGAGACATTTTGAATTTTAAAAAAATGTTAATTATAACCCGAGATATTGCAAATTTAGTGCACAAATGTACTATTTAATGCTCTGCGCCCACTATTTCCACTGTATCACTACTTCTATTTGGAGTTTCAACCTTTAAGATATCTTAATTTAAAGTAGAAGCTTTACACTATCGGAACAGGTAAGTAAAAATATTTTAAAATTGTTATAAATAATACTCTATCGACTATAAAGCTTAAAAATTCGATGAAATTAGCGAAGTTAATTTGTTTATTAGGCCATCAAATTGTTTACACTGATGTAATATAGAAAAAATTTATCGGATTATCTTTATCTTTTAAGAGCTTAGTTAATAATGTATACTTTGTTTCGTTAAATTAGCTTGATTGTGGTTCGAGAAAACGCAATTTAATGGACAAATAGGTATTCTTGACTATAGACATCGCGCCATATAGCCAAATGTTATTCGTAAACCTTTATGTTACCGTATATAATAAAATTTAATTAACGTATTTCTATCAGCTGAATCCGAACTAATATGGTAGATCAATGTAAAAATAATTTGTAATTTGTTATAAATAAATTTCAACAATATATTATAACAATATTTTTAAATTTTGAAAAATTTTTTTGAAATATTTTTTTTATCATTAGATATGTTAATGAATATAATATAAATATAATTATTACATAATTTTAGCTTATTGGAACTATTAAATATATAAAAGATTTTCAAATATAAGTAAGGGCATATCATATGTTTGAGAGAATTCATATAATCAAGATACTGTGACAATCATTTCATTTATCGATGATTTTATTTTTATTTCTTATTCTTAATAAATAATTGACACCATACAAAAGTTATAAATTATTTAATATAAATATAATGTAGTCATTAAATGTAAAATCATTTTATTTACAGTGTTCTTTTTGATTATATATTTGAGTATTATACACAAGTTGTCAGTAGAATAACAATAATCTCTTCAGTGATTGTTATACTTCTTCGTTTACATAAATTCGGTATCCGGGTAGTATACTGCTAAAACTAGAGAAAACTCATCAGTTTTATTTAATAGTATGTTATTATTTAATGCGCACATATTTATTTCAAAAATATTAATATTCATACAGTTGTAAGGAAAAAAAGTTAATATGGTTGAAAGGGCCTTTTTGCAACTTGAAACCACCACCCCCACTCCCACTTTTTAGGTAATAATTTTACAATTTTTGGGTTCATTGGGTCATCCCTGGTCGCCTCGCCCTTATTTTTGATGGCCCCCCAAAATGTCCACCCTCCCCCCCAACCCCCGGGCCTTTAATATTCCTGCATTTAACAAAATTCGTTTTCCCCTGATCGCCCATTCCCCAGTTTTTAAAGTGTCTCCTTGTATTTACATAAATCTGGACTTTTGAATGCCCAAATTTATGGTAGGACAGGTTATTTTTTTTTTTTTTTTTTTTGACTTCGCTAAAAGGACATTTGAATGCGCAAAGGAAGGGTTATTTAACATGGGGATGCATTCAAAAGTCTACTTTTACATATTTATGCACACGCACACAAAATTATTATGATAAAAACATTACATATAATTATTATTATTCCTAATATAAAATTCTTATTATAATTATTACAATGTATCGGATTGTATCGATTTTTTTCATTTTTTTCTCAAATTTCCCCTCTTCTATTATTTCTGACTTCTTCCAAATTTTTCCTGATTTATCCAAATTCTCCGAATTTTTTATAATTTTTCCGAATTTTCTCCGATTTTTACGAATTTTTTACGATTTCCGAATTTTTCCCGATTTTTCTGAATTTTTTTCTCCGATTTTTACGAATTTTTCCCGATTTTTACTAATTTTTCCGAATTTCACGAACTTTTTCCAATTCCGAATTTATTACGATTTTTCCGAATTTATTCCGATTTTCTTCACAGCTTATTTCCACCGTAAAGCCGATTTTAAATTCTCGCAGGTTTACCACTACGAAGTTTGAAAAAAAAAATGTTATTTAGAATCTGAATAAGTAGCTTCTTGAAACGGACTTTGAATAAGCAGCCTTTTAATCTCAGCCGTCGATATGGTGTCGTATTACCCAATAGCGTCTTCAGCGGCTTCACAACATCCAGTCATCATTTTTCTTCTATATGAAATATATAACTATATTTTATTTTATTTACGAAAGCAATTAATTAAATCAATTATTGATGGAAAATATTATTAATATTTTATAATTTTAAGTTAACTAGATTCTCCGTTAAAGTTCAAGATCTGTACTGTTTTATGATGTGATCAAAAAAGGAAGCTGAATTAATTTATTAGTTATTAAGTACCAAATCGAAAATTTTTTTTGCCTCAAAACATATATAACACATGAGTCATACTATAGCGTTGAAATATTGTATATGAGATGAAAAAATTGAATTGATTTTATTATAGTTATTAGTATTAATTTTCTTAATTAACAGATGATGAATTTTAACATGTATTGTAATGTTTAGGGTTTATGCAATATATCTTCGACAACGAGTGATTCTCCAAAACATGTTTTATTTCAACTTCGTTACGCTCTGGAGTGTAAAGGAATTGTATGCAGACAAAAAAGGTAATATAAATCATCATTACTATTTTAAAAATAGAAAAACTCGAAAAAATCTATGTATCTTTTACAGATTTGTACTTTATGGAGAGACGGAAGTTTCAAATTTAAATGAAAATCGTAAGGATTGTTCAAAAGCGTTTCCATTGAAAAATTCATGTTCGTTTGAGTTAGAAGTATGTTTAATAAAAAACAAAGCCGATGCCAAGCCAATTGTTGGTATAAGAAGAAAAAGATTAAAAGGAGATGCATGGGTTTATAAACGTGTTTGTGAAGAAGTTCTTGCACTTGCCGCACAAGAAATTCCAAAAGAAGTTGAAAAAAACATGCCTTTACATTGTCTAATCTAATTAATTTTTATGAACTGGATAACAAATTATTTGATTTTAAATTTTTCGTAAATAAATCCATTTTAAGTTTAGTTCCCATATCTTTATATTTTTTATAATTTATTTTAATAAAATAATTATTAAGGTATTGAGCATGCACAATAATATACAACATATAATTTGGATTTTCATTATCAGTGCACATGATGACATTTATATTGGTTTCACGACACATGACATATTTTTACAATCATATCTATTTTGTTTAAAACACAAGTTAACGCAAATTAATCAAAAAAGATGAATGAATAATTACATGATCTTTATGCTTACGGTTTGCAATACGAAAAGATTAATGAAGTTATCTAGATGCAAGTATTGATTTTTCTTACAAATATAACTTTTTATTTAAAAGTTTTAATATAGAAAATAAGATATACATATTCAAATTGTGTTATCATTATTAACATTTGATATGTATACAGTCTTAGTAGCAAATAATATTTATTCTTGTATTGTATATTTTATTTAACACATAAGCACCCCAGCCTACAAAATTTAATTTTAATTATCGAACCTATTATAATATATAGTATATTACTGCCCAAGGCCAGTAAAATAAGAAATGTCTCAGATCAAGTCAAACAGAAGGGCAGAAAAATGAATTTTGTTAATAATATATTATTAAAGAAATTCTATATTGTATGGCTTGTAAATAGCACCCGAGCGAAGGGGGAATTTTCACACTGTGCAATGGGCTAGTTAGGTCACTCACTAGTATTGTATACGATTTAATATAACACAACCTATTTCAACCTGCGGTCACGATTATTCATGGTATAAGCTGTCGATTTGTTCTTAGAATACAAGGACGGTATGATTATTTATAGCACTCATTAGCGAAAATGCGCTGCCACGGCCAATATTAGCTATACATTCTGGCACCATGAGGTTAATGCACAAGCGTATAGGAAGTGTAACAAACATGATGTTATAAAAATGTTGTGATTAAACAATTCCTAAAGTTGTCTTTAAAAAATATATTTAAACAGTAAAAAATTCTAAGACAAAAGTATTCTTGAGATTTTTCTGAATTTCACTTCGTTTCCAAGCTAAAGATTGATGAAAACGTTAAATTATATAGCATAAAATTTACTGTTAAAATTTTTAGCATAAAATGTACTATTAAAATTCGACATTTTCATCGATTTTTAGCTTAAAAATGAAGCGAAATTAAGAAAAATCTCAAGAATACGTCTTAGATTTTTTAAAATATTGAAATACATTTTTTTTAAATAGAAAATCCAATTTTTCATTTTTGACAAATGATATTTTTATTTTCTAAGTAGTCTTAAATTTCTGGGACTTGTCCAGATACTATAGTATTCAAAAAAAGCTATCTTCACAAACTTTTTTATCTCAATCCGAAGAAGCCTTCGAAATTTTGAATTTAAATGTCTAAATTGTAATAAAGCTGCTGAAACGTGTAGCTCGTTTAGCGGGTGGAGAATGTCGGCCGTGTGCGGTACAAATCTGCGATAGAAATTGTACATCCCGAGGTACCGGCGCAGCTCCGTGATCGTTTTCGGCTCCGGGAATTCGCTGATCGCTTCGACGCGCTCTCGCAGAGAATAGAATTTTTAAATGCTCCAAATGTTTCTCTTCATTTTCTGAAGCAATTAAAAAATCGTCGATATACGCGTACACGAAGTCTAATGAGCGCGTAATTTCGTCGACAAAGCGCTGACACGTTTGTCCCGCGTTGGATAACCCAAACATGGTCATCAGCGGCTCGAAGAGACCGAAAGGGGTAATAATCGCGGCCTTCTATATATCTTCGGGCGCGATCGGGATTTGGTGGAACGCGCGCACTAGGTCAACTTTCGAAAATACCGTTTTACCGTGTAGATTCTGCGCGAAGTCCTCGATGTGCGGCGGCGTGTACCTGTCGGGAACGGTACGAGCGTTGAGGCCTCTGTAGTCCCCGCATGGTCTCGGGGAACCGTCCTTCTTCTTCGCGATGTGCAGCGGCGACGACCAGGGGCTCTTCGACGGTCGTAGTATTCCCAACTGCAGCATCATCTCGAACTCGTCCTTGGCGATCTTGAGTCGACCGGGGGCAAGGCGACGAGGCTTGGCGTGCACTGGCGGGCCTGGAGTTGTTTTAATATAGTGCAGTACCCGGTGCTTGATCTCTCGCTTCTTAAAGCTCTGCGGACGTGTGACATCCGGGTACTGGGCGAGCAGCTGGTGGTAGGGCGAGTCTCCGGCCACCGTCTTGACAACTGCAGCATCCCCCTTAGCCGTGAGTCCAGGAGATGATAAACCAGTCGTGTTATCGATGATCGATTTATTTTTCGGGTCGATCAGCAGGCCGTAGTGCGCCAGAAAGTCCATACTGATGATCGCGGAATTAACGTCGGCGATCACAAACGGCCACTTGAATTCGCGCCTAAGCGACAGGTTCAGATTGATAGGAATGCTACCGTACGTCTTAATGCGAGAACCGTTTGCTGCAAAAAGCTCGTATGGACTCGCCTGGTACGTATCCTCGAGCCAAGTGCGAGGGTATACGCATAGGTTGGCGCCGGTGTCCACCAAAAAGCTTTTGCCTGTGTTGCGGTCCTTCACGTAGAAGCGGCGTTGCGCTGGGCCATCGGTGCTTGCCGCGTTCACTGATGGGACTGGCCGTTTCCCTGGAACGACGACCAGTGTTTACATTCGCTTCGGCACTTTCTGACTCGATTCTGGAAACGGCGGTGGTACCAGCAGAGCCCGTCGCTTTCGTCGTCGTCGTTGTCACGCGCCGGAGTCTGGTCGCGGCTCTTCTTTCCGCTCTTACTCCGGGAGCGGCTGCACGATCGTTCGCGACCCATGACGTTGAGACGAGCGCTGAGTCGCTGAATCTGCTCGATGAGGCCCGTAGAATCACTAACTGCGTTGACGCGCTTGCTCAGCATCGCCTCGAACACCGTGTCAACCAGCTTCAACGCTTTGTCGACGGCGGCTTCGCTGGAAGCCGCCATGATCGTCCGCAGTTGGGACGGCAGACGAGTTCTCCACACTTCCAGGATAAAGTTCTCGGGCGTAGACGAGGTCGCGTGCGACTTGAGGTGGCGGAAAAATTCCGAAGATTTTCGGTCGCCGATTTCCTCCGCCTCGAGCAGCTTCTGTACCCGAGCGCTGTCCGACTCGATGAATCTCTCGATCATTTTTTCTTTAAGCAATGCGTACGTTCTCTGCTGCGGATCGCTCACGCGGATGTCCTCCAACAAGCCTATCGCTCGCTCGTTGAGGCAGCACACCGTATTGTTGTGTTTCGCGCTATCCTCGGTAATGTTGGCCGTCTCGAATTGCGCTTCGAGCAGCGAGAACCACACTTTGATTTTGTTCTCGAGGAACGGCGGTGCGTGAAAACGAGACGTATGGACGTTCACTAGGTGCTGGTTGTCATCGGCGCCTTGCTCAGTGTTATTGGGCATGATCACGATAACGACACTTGAATCACTCGAGAAAAACTACTCACGCTTGCTACACTCCTTCCCAGATCACTTCGGGGTCACCAATTATTGTCAATGTTCGTGTTGGTGGGACAGGAGGAGCATGCACTGTGAATAATAACACTTGTACATATAACTAAAAATGTAACAAATATTTATTCAAACTTAAAAAGTGTTCGCACTCGGCGCGTCTCGAAAAGGCGAAGCAGGCGGGGTACCGAGCTGCTCTAGTCAAGACACTAAGCAAGAGTGCCGATGCCTCGTGCATCGGCTCATTACTACACCTCAGTGCAATAAAACCTCTCGATACTTAGTGGAAAGGTCCACCCGAATATCGAGAGGAGTAAGCGCACCGAGAGCAATTAAGGGCGGAGACGAACGTGCACTATTCGAAAACATCGGGATTATTTAATAATTACTTTATTGCTAAGGGTTTAATGCATGCAATGATCGGACAGATCTAGAAGATGTAAAAGGATGTCCTGAATTTTTTTAGATTTTTTCCGGCACACCTCTACGAGCTGCAAAGGGTAGAAAACAAAAAATACTTGACAAATTTTTATCTAATTTCACAACTTTTAATACTTTAAATTTGAATTTGATATAACCTCTTTTTTTTAGCATTTATTAATATACAAATTTATTAATATATTCATCGATTCACTGGTACACGTATAAACTACATATTTTTTACCAATTTTGTTTTAAAAAATGGAAATGTATACTTTATTTTTTTTAAATTTTTTAGAGAGTACCTATATACGATGCATCGATGTAATATATAGATATACACCTAGACTTTAATGTGACTGTAAAAAGACCATATATATACATATACCGTGTGTCCCAGGTGAAACTGTCGATGCTGAGAGTGTAGGTGGAAAAAATTTCAGCATCAAAAGCTATAGTGAAAAAATTTGTGGGGGTGTAGGGTGATCCCGGCGACTGAGCGTGTGCTGCCACATGTTTCGTATTCAAAAACGCTGCACTCAAAAAATTTTAAATTTGCAAAATTAATATTTTTTGAACAGGCACTTAATTCTACAGAAAAGGCTGAATTCAACAGAATTTGAATGACAAAAATCGAATGGTAACTTCTTGAGATATTGAGACTAGTTTAATAATTGTCACTTGTAAGATTGTGAATTGATAAAAGTGAAAATGCTCCGATTTTTGTGATTCAAGTTTTGAAAGTATTAAGGAGCCTTACGCATGAATGTTGATACGTTAAAAACAATCTTTAAGTAAAATATGTTGATTTGAAAAATGCCAGAGAGGAACCTTAGCCTTTTATTACACCGGTGGACAGACTCTTGCATAGAGCGGTCGAATGAGGGTTACCCGTGTAATTACCTCCTATAAACAAAATTTTTCCACTGGTACACGTGTTACACGGCATTAGAAAAAAGTTTGCACTTGCAATTTTCAAATCAGTTTTTTTTTAATTTTTAAAAATGTTTTTAATTTTTTTTTAATTTTTGGCTATTTACAAAAACAAAAAAGTTGCTGGGATCGCTCTGATAAAATTCGTATGTGGTCTTTAGCTAATTCTAAGAACTTATTACTCTTGGCAATTTTTTCCAAAAGTGCGTGTTTACTGAATAAAAAATTCGTAAAAGACTTCGTAAAAAATTTTCAAGTATAATATGCGCCAGTTTGATCAAACCGAGGTTTCAACCCCCAAATCACATATCTTTTAGGTCTGGATATTTATTTCATTGGTTAGAGGGGTTCCAGATACATTGCAAATGAAGACGTTCTTTGATTGTTCATAAAAATTTTCGAAAATTTCCAATTATACCATTGGAAAGGGCATGAATGAGACTTTAAAAATATAGCCTGCTCGAATTTTTTTAATTACAAATTGCATTGCTTACGAGCCCTGAAAGAGAGTGACCGCATAACCACTTATATTTGCAAAGTTCCCATAGAACCACTTAACTCGAGTAATTTGTTTAACTTGCGCGTCGAGAAAGAAACTATTTTCAGATTTAATATTACGGTTATATTCGTATTAGAAACCTTATCAAATGAGCCAATACTTAGATGTTTTCTCTGACATATCGATCTTACGTATTACTCCAAACGTTGAAATTGCTTTTTCTCGAAAACACGAAAAAGTCAGTTGAAAAAGTGATTCTTCCTGTAAGCTACAGATATACAGTGGAGGGGAAAGTGATGGAGGTATGCGGAGGGACACAGAGGGGCTTTTGGTTAATCGAATAAACCTAAATTTTGAAACGATCCTTGGTTTAAAAGAGGAGATATATGGAGGGCCCCGTCCTCCGGATCACATATGCAACTATATAATATAGGAAGATATATATATATAGTTAGTGACTTTGTAGATTTAAGGCTAAAATTATGACAAAATCCCTAACGTGAACGCACGCTGTGATCGGGCTGTCTCTCGTTAAACCATATTTGAAATTAATATAATGTTGGACGCCAGGTTCGTTTACTCGCTTCGCCGGCTACTCAGCGGTGGTAGAGACTGCTTACCCGAGCTGTGGATTACGAAAAGGGGGATAGGGAATATACGCGAAATAACTTACACAGAATTAGCTTTTAACTGTCTGGCATTTATTGGACAAAAATTGAATAACGGAGTGTAACCTCCCTCCCCCCCACGTACGTGCTACTGTCCGGCTGACGGACTGACGACCGGCCGTAATTCGCGAGCGCGCACTCACAAATAATTTTAATGTAGACGACTACCTGGCTGTTCCAGATTACCGCTCTTCCTCTCGTTCTGCGTTATCTCGAGCATTATTTCGAAATTTTTGAATGAAAACTGAATTGAGGGCTGGTGAGCGGAGCGAACAGATGTGTGTGTGTGTGGATGTGCGTATGGGTGATTCTCTGTGAAATCGACCGATCAAAATCATTTTCATCGATTGTTAGCTTGAAAAAGAAGCGAAATTCAGAAATATCTCAAGAATACTTTCTATCTTAGAATTTTTTTTTACTTTTTTCTATTTTTTCTTAAATGGGAAATCCAATGTTATGGTTTTGACAAGTAATATTTTAATGTTTAGCTTATCAGAATAGGGCAGGCCCATTCTGGGAGTTTCACAGACACTTTTCTACTGAAAAAATGTATCTTTATGAATTTTTTGGTAGTCGTAGTCCGGAGTGAACTTTTATTTTTGCTACTATAAGATCATAAATGTGTAACATAAATGTATAACACTGTTGTAATATATATATATTATATATATATATAATATTTAAATATATATATATATCTTACTATATTAAATAGTTGTTTTGAGCCGCGCTGGAATTTAGCCCCCCCTCGCCCCCCTTCACGAGCCCCCTCAGCTCCCTCTCAGCCCCCCCTCAAAAGAACCAAGAAATGTTTCAAAAGTTTGGTTATTTTTATGCGTTTTGCCCCCCCTCGCCCCTCCTCACCCCCCCCCCCCTCAGCGACCCCTCGTTTGGCCCCCCCTCAGATCCCCCTCAGCCCCCCCTCAGCGCCCCCTCAGGAGAAGGTGCTAGGTAGATGATCAGCTTCATGGGTCGAGTGTGTGAAGGGTGGTGGTTAATAACTGTAGTAATAAGTGGACGGTGTAGGTATAGGTTGAGTAATGGTCGCGATTGAAGTCATAAGTGAAAGTTTTGGTTGTGAAAGTTATGGTTAGTATCATAAGCGGAATGTATAGATTGTAATTGAAGTAGGAAGACATGATCAGAGATAGTGATAAGCGTAATCTGAACGTCATAGATGTAAAAGATTGGTAGAGATTATGTGTGGAGGGTGGAGATCACGATTGTATTCATAAGTGGACGTTGTAAGGATAGTTGGAGAAGAACGAGATGATTGAATGCAATCGATGGATGGTGGAGATTCTCGGTATAAGGTAGATTGCAGAGCTAGAAATGGCAGGTATTGAGTGGAGGCCATGGGTATACGTGATTGGTGAATGTTAGGTCATAATTAGTGGTATTAGTGGGACACTGGCGATCATGATTAAAAGCGATATGTGGAGGGTGGAAGTGTTGGTGAAGGGAAACGGTAGACTTTATGAGTATAGATGAAAAGTGTAGGATAACAGGTTGATGGGAATTTCATGGCTAGATGTGATAGATGGAGGCTGAAAATCATGGGAGATAGGTGAAGGTCAGAAGTCATGGGTGACGCTGGATTGCAGGTAACAGATGGATAGTGAAGGTGCTAATTAGTCGGTACGCTTCATGGGTCGACATTATAGGTGGTGCGGTTTGAGGTTACGAGTAAAGATGCTAGGTGATGCGTGGAATTCAGGTGTGAAGGTGATAGGTGTAGGCAGAAAGTGTTAACGTGTGTTCAGATTATGCGTAAAAGGTGGTGGTGATTGAAGTCATAAGTGATAAGTATAAGTGATAGGGAGAGAATGAGGATATAATTGCAGGTATAAGTGGACGGTGTAGAAAAAAGGTAAATTATGAAAGTTATGGTTAGTATCATAAGTGGAATGTAAAGATTATAATTGGAGTCAGAAGACATGATCAGAGATAGTGATAAGTGTAATCAGAAAGTCATAGATGTAGGAGATAGGTAGAGATTATATGTAGAGGGTGGGCATCGCGATTGTATTTATAAATGGACGTTGTAGGGATAGCTGCAGAAGAAGGCCATGATTGAATGCAATAGATGGATGATAGAGGTGCTCGGTATAAGGTAGATTTCGGAGCTAGAAATGGCAGGTGTTGAGTAGAGGCCATGTAGGATAATAAGTTGTTCGGAAGTTTATGGCTAGATGTGATAGATGGAGGCTGAAAATCATGGGTGATAGGTGGAGGTCAGAAGTCATGATTGGAGTCATAAGTCGGAGAGGAAAGTGACGCGCGGAGTAGGAGAACTGGTTTGCCAGTAACAGATGGACAGTGGAGGTGCTAATTAGTCGGTACGCTTCATGGGTCGACATTATAGGTGGTGCGGTTTGAGGTTACGAGAAAAGATGCTAGGTGGTGCGTGGAATTCATATGTGGAGGTGATATGTGTAGGCAGAAAGTGTGAACGTATTTGCAGATTATGCGTAAAAGGTGGTGGTTATGACAGTAGCACTGGAATATGTGTGGTTCACGTAGATCGTGTAGGAGATAGGTGGAGTGTGGAAGTCACGATTGGAGTTATAAGTGGAAGGTACAAGTGATAAGTAGAAAATGAGGTCATAATTGCAGGGAGTAGGTGTTCGATAGAAGCTACGAGTGAATGTGGTAAAGAGGTGGTGAAAGTTGTGGGTGAAAGTTGTAAGTGGTAGGTCAATTAGCTAGAAGGACGGTGGACTTTATGGGGCGAGATAGAAAGTGGAGGTAACAGGAGAATAAGAATGTCATAGGTCGAGGTATAGGTAAAGATTAAAATATTCAGGGTCAAGGTTGTAGATGATCGGTAGCGGATAGAAATGAACGGTGAAGGTGACAGGTAGTTGGTAGACTTCATGGTTGGAAATGATCGTTAACAGGTGGTTTAGAGCTGGAAATGACAGGTGTTTAGGCGAAGCTATGGGTGTAAGTGACTGGTCAATGTTAGGAGTCATGATTAGACGTAATAGTGGGAGGCTAGAGGTCGTGATTGGAGGCGATAGATGGAAGGTGGAAATGATAGGTGGAGAGTCAAGAAGATAAGGTTGGTGTAATAAGTGGAGCGTTACGTAATAAATTGGGGTGATTGGTGGAGAACATACGCAGAGAATAATAATTTTAGTTGAAAGTCATAGGTAAAGGATAGATTTTATGATTTAATCGGCCTCATAGGTCGAAATTATAAGTGATGTGAACGAGGTGCTAATAGCTGAGAGATGGTGGAGTTTATGGGTAGATGTAGGTGGATTAAAAGGACATGGATCAAGGTGATAGGTAAAGGTTTGAAGTTTTGAGTAGAGCTGATATATAGGGGTTGTGTGTGGACGCTGGAGGAAAAAACTAGAGTCGAAGTGTCGAGGATGTAGATGATCGGTGGTAGATAAAGGTTGAATTGTGAAGATGACAGGTAGTTAATAGACTTCATGGTTAGAGATCATCGTAGAGAAGATAGGGAGAGGTGGCAGATAGAGGGTGGAGCTGATTGGTGAACTATTTTTATAATAACATTTTTCAGTATCATTTATATACCATGAATTTTATGACAGTAGGCAAATTTTAAGAATTATTATTGTTCTAACAGTCAATAAAATATGCATATATTTAAAAATTGAGATTTGAAAATAAATATAACAACTGAAATAATGGGGGTTGGCGAGCGGAGGGAGCTGGGGGGTACCCCCCTAGTATATATATATATATATATATATATATACACACACATATATACTAGGGGGTAACCCCCTGCTCGCTCCGCTCGCCAACCCCCATGGCCTTAATCTCAGTTTTAATTGACTGAATACAACTTAGATCAATATAATAAATAAAGTTGCTAAAAACATTTTCAAATATTAAATAGGGTACCCCTTGCTCGCTCCGTTCGCCAACCCCCATAGCTGTAATCATAGATTTAATATTAATGTAATATAACTTAGATATTTTATTTTAATAATTTATAATTAAGGTTAATAAGACAAAAATGCTTATCAGTAAAAAGAAAGGACCTAATAATACCACTGGGATTAACCTATAAACTTGGGGATAGTTATAATACTTGAAAAAGTGTGGTACTAAAAGAAGAAGTTTTATTCGCAGGAAAATTAAATTATAGAATATTTGTAGTTTTTAAAAGAAATAGCCGAAGACATTATTTCCACACCACCATGAGGTAAATGTATAGGCGCGTTTTTTTTAAGTGGTTTCCCCAGTAAGCCTATTCCACTATATTTTGTACATTTGTTTATTAATTATAATATATTAATTATTAATATATATTCATTTTATATTTGAATAAAATAAATTTTATGTTGTAATATAAATGAATGAAATAAATAATTTATAATTTATATTTTAATCAATGAAATTTAAAATTTTCTTGCATAAATTTAATCAGTCTATTGCATTTTATTCGTAAATGTATAATACTTTATAAAGACTGTATTAAATATATGTAAGTGTAATTTTAAAAAGAAATTTGTAATTAATAAATTATTTTATATATAAAATTAAATAATGTATAATATTTATATTAGTAGTAATACTTACAAATTATTGTAATTTTGTTTGTTTATCTAAAAGCGTGAATAAAATAATTTTTGATTAAAATTGTATTATATAATTTTGTAATAATTATTTATAAAAATTATCAATCAATAATAACTATATTTTAAATATACTTACAAATGAGTTGCATTAGTAATAAATGTGACGGTCAGCCGTCAGCCCCAGTTCGCCTGGACACCACCGGAGCCGCGCTAATGAAAAAGCGTGTACTTAGACCCGGTGGTGTTTACAGGAGAACCGGGCAGCGAACGAGAGATAGATAGATAGATAGATAATGGTGTTTTATTCGACAAAAGACTCAGTGGTCTCATACAGCCGCCGCATTATTACAAAAAAGAGTGGATATAATAGTGTTAATTCAATCGGCCTCCGTAAGAGAGAGTACGATTGGCACATAAAATAAACTTTTTACAGTATAAAAATAAAAGTAAGATACAATTAAATAAAATAAATAAATAATAACAAGCAATAACGATAGAACTTAAAAACTAACTTTACAAAAGTCATTACATTACAAACGAGTGAAAAAAAAACAGACGCAAAAAACACAACACTCTAACTTCGCTCGCACGCAAATTTCTCCAACAGGTAATTTATCAGGATAGTTTTAAAATTCCTTTGTTCATATTTCGAACGCACAAACTCCGGGATTTGATTCCACGCTACCGCCGCACCTACTCTAAACGATGATTGCAAGTACGAAGTGCGCGCAGTATTTACCACTAAGTCCAACGCGGATGCTCGCTTGGAGCCCATGCCTTCGATGGGGCGGAACGAAAAATCACGATAAAGATAGGGGGGAGACTTCGCGGTTAAAATACCCACTAGAAAAGATAGACAAATGAAGATTCTCCTTTCCCGAACAGGCAAAATTCTCAGCCTGATATAAGAGGGAGTAATATGTTCGGACTTTTTTACGCCAGTGGCGAAGCGAATTGCCGCGTTTTTACATCTACCGAGAACAGTATTCCGCTCCGAAGTTAAATCAAGAAAAACCGAAGCACAGTAATCGAAATAAGGGAAGATTAAAGACTTAATAAGTAAGAGTCTTGTTTCCTTGGTTAGGAAGTCCCCACACTTACGGAGACGAGTAAGTCCCGCGAAGCATTTTTTAGCGGTTGCAGTAGATTGCTCACGCCAGGAGAGCGTGCGATCGAGAATGACACCGAGTAACTTTATGCTATCGCTAATCTCAACAGGGATGCCTTCAAGTACTACGTCCGGCAAAGGCACAGAAGAAAATTGATTTATAAATCCCCGTGACCCGAACCAACATGCCCGAGTCTTTGCAGCGTTGATAGCTAGGCCATTTTTGCCAGCCCAATCAGAGATTCTAGCTAGATTATAGTTCATAGTATTTATAAGCTCGTGCGCCTTATGGAACGGTCCCTGAACATAAACAACAAAGTCATCCGCGTATAAGTGATAACTAGCCCCCGTGAGCACAGAGGGAATATCATTAACATAGATTGAAAAGAGTGGAGGCCCTAAGATCGTTCCCTGAGGGACACCCCGCGAGCGAGGGAGTAATTTTGATTTTTCTCCATCCGGAGACAAAACGTACTGTGACCTGCCAGAAAGAAAGGATTTAATCCAAGTGGTTGCAGAAGCGGAAAAACCGTAAAATAACAATTTCTGACAGAGCAAGTGAATATCAACACTATCGAAGGCCTGCCTAAAATCTACCGAAACGAGTAGCGTCACCTCCTTTTTATCTATTCCGCTCCTAATATCGTCGGTGACCTTCACGACGGCAGAGTGCGTGCTAAAAGATTTTCTAAAGCCGGACTGTTGCGGGTCAAGGATATCGCCCTTCTCGAGAAATTCACCAATTTGCATAAAAGCTATACGTTCGAGCAATTTAGAAATCGCTGGTAAAATGCTTATAGGCCTATAGTCCTCAACACTGCGAGGAGCATTTCTCTTGGGCAAAGGTTGCACCCCGAGCATTGGACTTTGACGATGTAACTGCCCGAATAAGCTCCGATGGTTCAACATAACGAAAAAAGAAGTTCTCCTCAGGCGCCGCAACAGTAGCAACAGATTGGAACTGCAGATTCTGCCGCGGCTGCGCCCCTATGAAATACTCATTTAAAGAGTCTATTGAGACGGCCAAAGGGGCAGCACCACCCTTCGATTTGCACAGACCAAGCTCTCTTATAGTTCCCCAACGGTCAGTATTGTTTTTACAATTTTGCAATCTTGCCTTGTAATGTTCACATTTGTTTTTCCTGAGAAGACTCTGAAAACGGTTTCGGAGTCGCTTATAGCCTTCATGATCGTCGATACGTCGACTGCGCTTGTACCAACGATAGGCTCGATTTCTACGACATCGCAACTCATGCAGCTCTGCGGTAAACCAGGGTGCAGCCGGTCTTTTCGGGACGAACGATCTAACTGGTGCGTGCAAGTCATAGACCTGAAGCAGCAGTGAAGTAAACAACTTCACTTTAGCGTCGACATCGCTGGATCTTGTAATCGCCTCCCAATCGCAGCCAGAAACGTCCCTGTTGAAAAGGGACATGTCCCTATTCTTAAATGCGCGTACAATAACGATTCGTTGAACTGTAGTCGGGGGAGTATAATCCAGCTCTATTCTGAGAAAATCATGGTCAGAGATATCCGGGAAGCCAGTCTGCGAAAATGAAGACACCTTAGAAGTATGACTAACACAAATGTAATCAATAGTTGTGTGCGAATTCGTTCGATCCCGGTGGTGAGTTGGGCTAAACGCTATGGGCGTGAGGCTGCAAAGGTCAAAAGACTCCGCAAGTATCTGCCTAGACGTAGATGCACAGTGCCAATCAATGTTAAGATCGCCGAGTAAAATCAAATCGTCATATGTCGAATTATAGTTTAAAATGATGTCTTCTACGATCGACCAGTATCCCGTCTTAGGAGGGTTATAAACAACGCCTACAAGCAACTTAAAATTTGTACAAATTATTTCAACAAATAGAAATTCGGGTACTTGACAGTAGGTGCTAGATTGCGACGAAAACTCGTATAGTTTAGCATCCAACTCACACTTAATATAAAGAGCGACTCCTCCATCTCTCCTATTAACCCGATCCGCGCGGAAAAGCTTATAACCGCCTACATTAACTGTACTATTTTTAATCGATGGCTTGAGCCACGATTCACTAACCGCAAACACATGCAGATCGTATTGTAGGATAAGCGAATGGACGTCGTCTATATGACACTCCAAAGACTGCGCATTTATATGCCCGATACGAAGAAACTGCTTGGACTGAGTGACATTCATTCTAGCCATAATTGATAAACGCTGTCTTGCGAATCATTTTAGCGCGAATTACCGGACATTTATCCCTATCGAGCGCTGAATGTCGCGTATCGCTAGTGTTACTCGTTTTACAATTGGCACAACAAAGTGCTGCTTTATTGGTACAGTCTTTTGAAGCGTGCTCACCCGCACAGTCACCGCATAAACCTGTGCCTGTACAATCTTTCGAGATGTGGCCGAATTTAAGACAATTATAACATTGCGCGACAGAAATATGATCAGCAACACGGCAGGCACAAAGGCCGATGTACGCCCGTTTTGCACCGAGCAAGACTAAGCGCTGGTCAGGGGGCATTTCCACGATGCAGGAACGATGCTTCTTCTTACCGTCCGGGTATAAGTATACAATTTTGATTGCGTCTGTAGCGATGCCCGGAAAATTTTGACTAATAAGCGCATGCTTAATATTTTCCTCTTTTAATTTTACCGGAATATCATGTATGATAACGCGCGGGTTAAGTTTCGGCTTCACTTTCACCTCAAGACCAGCATTATTCAGAGCTTCACATTTAGCAAAAATCCTATCATTATCAACATTTCCTTCGACGACGACCGATTTATCACCGCTGAGGAACATACGGTCAATTTTTATACCGAGTAAGACCGGATTCGACGAGTTCAGGGCATTGACAAGCGAAGTTTTTGTGTCTTCAGCAGTCTTAAAATTTTCATTTTCACTATCAATCGGACCCACGGTAATATAAGACGCCGTTTTTACAGGGACCGACTTTTTACCTAACGTAACCTGAGAGGTTAAAGGCCTGTTGCCACCGCGCTCAAGCGCTTTCGCATACGTAATAGCAGACGGACTTTTGCTCGCTACGCTTGGCGCAAGTTTCGCGACCGTATCTTCCAACCGCTTAATATTAGTACACACATTACTTAGTCTATCATTAACCGACCTACACGCAGTATCGGCACTCACTCTGGCTGTATACGCATTAGAAATCAACGTAATTGCATTACAAATATCATTCACGGCCTTGAGTAAACTCTCTTTACGTTCAGCTTTAGCGTTCGATAGCCATAGGAGAAGCGCACCTCTATGCACACTAATGTCCTTCGTCATTTTAAATACCTCTTCTACACTAAGCAGAGGAGTAGGCGGTGGGGGGGAGGGGGCACCTGGTCACAGTCCATGTCGGTCTCTGAAATATCACTCTCTTCGCTGCTCGACTTGATCTCGGTGCTAGTCTCAGCGCCATCTATCTTCTCCTTCTTCCTCCTTTTCCGAGTCATTATCGACCGGGTGATCTAGGCACCTATCGATCGCAGCACCAGGTGAGGTCAGAAAAAACGGCGATGAGATACAGCAATAAACCACTAAAAATACGCCTCGATCATCACTGATTAATAATTCAGTAGAAAGAGGCAGAAGTGCGCTTGCCTGAGCTGCAAAAAAAACAGGCCCGAAGGCAAGAGGCGGCAGTTAAACGCTCTAGAATAGGCAGGACAAGAACAGGAAGAATGTGTTCAAAGAGAGAGAGAGAGAGAGAGAGAGAGAGAGAGAGAGAGAGAGAGAGAGAGAGAGAGAGAGAGAGAGAGAGAGAGAGAGAGAGAGAGAGAGAGAGAGAGAGCAAGAATACGGCCGGAGCAGACAGAAGCGGCGCAGCACGAGACAGAGAGAGAAGTACGACGCGCGCCACACCGAGAGAGCGGAAGAGAGAGGGAAGCCGCACGAGAGCGAGCGAGAGAAAAGATAGCGGCGACAGCTGAGAGCGCAGCACGGCGAGCGAAGCCACGAGGCGTACGCGCGCGAGTGACCGACGCCATGTTGGCGAGCACTGAAAAGAGAATGAGAGCGAGAGAGAGCGAGATAGACAGAGACAGCGAAAGAATAATGCGAGCGTAGAGAGTGGAGGCACGCGTCGAGCCTCGGACGTTATTGGCGACGAGTGGAGGGCTGCAGCTCGGTCCACAGCGGTACGCGAGCGAAAGGTATTGTAGCGTAAACATTGACAGAGAAACGGCAGGCGGAAAATGTACAGTCGAATACGGCTACAGCCAGACAAGGCGAATTAAGGAATTTGAATTTCGCGCGCGAGGAGATGTAATAGTTGAGAGGGCGCTAGGATAAATATGTCCTATATGGGGCTATCACGTGATATCGCGTGAGCTGAAAAGGACAGCTAGGGAATACATGCGTGAGAAAGAGACAGAGAGACGCCGCGGTCGCGACGGCCGCGCAACAGGTAGTAGTATAGTCAGTATCCAGTGAGCAGCAGATTCGACAGGACGCACTCCTGGACAACAATTCCCTCCGCATTACACGACATAATCTCCAGCATCTAAACTGTCGAGGATCGCATCGCGAATTAGTTCTGCGCCGCGCGATTTTCAGGGCACGAGGCTTCATTCGAACGAGAGGACGAGCAGTCAGCCGGATTCACAGCCAGGTAGACGCTTATCTTATTCGAAGTGCGCGTTCCCCCGTGCCGGCCGGACAATACCGCCAGAGTGTGCTTCCCGCATACTAGCTCTCCAACGTTTTCCTTATTTATTTGATTTAAATAAATGCCAGGCCATTAAATCTGACATAGTGTGTATATTATTTGTCGAGCCACCCCGCCTATCCTTCTTCCCAATATCCGCGGCCGTGAGAAACAAGTCCGTGCACCGCTGAGCAGCCGGCAAAGCGGTTGATGAACCGGGCGTCCATATCAAACTAAAAATTTATAATTTCAAATACGGTTCATCAGGCAGCCCGATAATAGGGTGCAACCACGTTGTGGAGCTCTTGACGGCCTCCCCGAGAGAGCACAAAAACCACAACGTCACATAAATTATTACTTACTTATTTGTGTTTATTTTAAACATGAATTTGGTTTATAAATTGTTAAAATCATTATTTTGTATTATTGCTCTAGAAAATATATTTTGTGACGAGTATCGTCCCGCCGCATGCTAATTTATTGAATAATATGTTTTATTTTATATACATTTGCATGTAAGACTTTTCAGATGTTCCCGCGCACCAGAGCTGTACGAGAGTTGATGTATTGTTGAACGCGTCGCCTGGTGAGAGAGCGCGCGTGAGAGAGAAGCTTCTAGCGTCACGTTAGGTTAGGCGTTTGATTCGATTTAGCTATCGAGCGCGCAGGCTGTATCCTAAGCAAAAGAGAGCGTCCATTTACAATTAACAACCGATTTATGTTATTTATTGTCGTACGAATTGCGTCTACGCGGGTGCGGATAAAGTGCATTGTACGGTTGCGGTTGTGTAACATTGGATAGGCAAAACTGGATCATAGCGAGACCGCATTTTAATCGATCTTCGTGCGAGCGTACTTTGCTGATTTGTAAGTACCAGCTTTTCTCTCTCACTCTCACCAGCGCGTTTACCATCATTAGCTCTCTCCCGACTGTGATTCTGTGTGCTAAGTAAGCACCATTGTACATATTTATTGTTTACACTATTATATATTTTGAGTTCAATATACGCAATAGCCTTTTACCGAACTATACACGTGTTTTATTTAATAGTTTTCCGTATTTGCCCTGTTCTCCTTTTTCTAAAACCCACGGAGAATTAAAGTAGAAGAATCTACATTTAACGCGGACAATCCCCGTTACATTGGCGCCCATCAGTGGTTAGATTTAGCTGGAGCAGGGAATATTTGAATTTTGTAGGAAAAACTAAGTGCGAAAACGCGAGTGTTCGTTGTAAGCGGATAAGCGTGTGGAGATACACATTGCGTGTATAGTGTAGCGAACGAGCGCGAACGTTGTCGAGTGTTTACATCGCGCGGCTAGACTTGTCGTCCGCGAACGTAAACATTGCGCGCTTCCAGCTACCGAAAATTTTAGCATTGGCTGAAATATTATTTCGGGAAATAAGTTTTATTTTCTCGTCGCGTGATTTATATGTTCGATGTCTGCGATTAATCAGTATAAGTAATTACTGGATTAATAGTTGAATAGCGAATCGAATCTCAGATTGCAATTATATTAGGGGAGTAATTTTTTTTTGTTTAATTTTATTAATTGAACAATTGAGTATAAATAATTGTTTTTCCCTCGTTGATATTAAATATTATTTTTAGTATTTATATTATTTGATATAATTGTGGTCAAATCGACTGGTTAATTTTTCTATTTTATATATTGTGTGTGATAGCGTTATTTTGGCGTTGCTAACAGCTATATAGCATACGCGCTCAGCTGATTGTATGTGTGCGTGTATCAGTGTATCATCGAGGTAGGGTTAGATACACGTATACTGTACGGAGCGTATCGCAACGGCGAAGCGTTGATTTACCGACAGTGTAAATAATAATTTCTATTTGAATTTTGTTTTGAAATTGAACTTTATTTTTCGGTGTAAGTTTATTGAATTTAAATTGAGGTTTTTGACGAAATATTTTATTTTATTTTGTTTGTTCGTGATACAATTTAAGCGAAATTTTTTTCAATCTAAATTTTAAAAAAATAAACTCTTAATTCGAGTACAGCGCGGTAATAAAATTTTTGTTTTTGTTGTAAATTTTATTTTGGAATTTTCTTTCGAAATAGGAAAATTTTCTTTTGAATTTTTTTTTCCTGTTTCTAGTTGTAGTTTGGTTGGTAAATTACATAAAAAATTTAAAATTGCACAGAATTTCGAACGAAGGAGGCTGTGACTGAATTAAGAGCGACACGCGGAATAGTTTTTTTTCAATTATTTAAATTTTGGTCATTATTAGTTTATTTCTTTCGTAATTTGTCTCTTGTATATTTATTGATTTCGACGGGAAAAAATTCGTTTAAGTTAACGGGATCACATTCAAATTTTGAAAATGGCGATGCGCGTGAATATTTTCGAGGAAGCGGATCAAGAAATTGAGAGATGGGCAATGTCATTGTCAGAGGATAGAGTAAATGATTTATTGCAGAGATTTGAATTAGTAATTGACACGAGTAGATACAGTAATGTTGGTAGGTTAATTAGGCGTTTGCGCGGTGATTACACTGCGTATGATTTTGTTGTGATGAATGAGCCTAGCGATATCGCGATGTCGAGGAGTGACGCAACTTTTCAGAAGATTATTTTAAGAGAAGAAAATTTATCAAATGAGACGAAGTCAACGACATGGGTACGATTGAGGTTACCGACGACGTTAGAATCAGAAGCATCAGTTTTAGATGATAATGAAGAGCAAGATGAAGAGACGTTAGATGACATTTTCCAGATACTCAGGAATAATGATCTAGAGTCGACCAGAGTTTCTAGTGAAGAAGAAGTTGACGTTTCGGGAGTACATCCTATTGTTACAGTAGCGGATGTGCATACGGAAGCTGAAGAAATTGTAGATCTTCAATAGCGAAACGCTTGCACTAATATTGGTGTCGATAAAGATCAAGTTGACTTAGAAGATAAAAAAGCAGATCAAGATAATCAGGATGAAGTGAAAGCAAAATTGCGACAAGAATTAGCTGAACAGCGCGAGTTGGCTAAAACATCAGAGGCCAGATGGAATGCGTATGCTGCTGGAGTGGAAAAATCCATAGTGGAGCTTAGTGGCTACTATTGCAAATTGAAAGAAGATTTTGAGAAATTTCAAGTTTAGTTTAGAGATACGTTTGTTGTGCATAGAGAACCTGATGCTCACAGCACAAAGTTGAATCCGAATGCGACAAAATTTGTGTCCGGTCCGACAACACAGAGGACTGGAATGAGTAAGTTACCATCACGGGCAGAACCCCAAGGTGTATCTCGGAGGGGAAGAGAATCAGCTGCTTCAACAAGTAGAGCAGTTGGAGAATCTTCCTCGATGTCAAGACCAATGTACCGTGATGTTGGGAAGATTGCTCGGGAATGGAAAGTTCAGTTTGATGGTGGTAAGGAAAGTTGCATTGAGGAGTTTATTCAGAAAACGAATGAATGTGGAGCGTCATCGCATTTAGATGATACGGATTCTTTGAATGCGTTACTCCATGTTATGACGGACGGAGCGCTAATCTGGTGTCGGCAAATGCGTCCGACGTGGAAGACTCGGAAAGATTTTTGCTGTGATGCTAGAAAAAGCTATGGTATGGATCAGGATATCCAGATGAAGTTGTTAGCAGAAGCTCAAGCGCGTACACAAGGAGGAGATGAGCCAGTACGTGATCACATCATGGCGATGCTAGCGATCATGAGTAGGTTGGACGATCCGCCGGAGGTTGCCGTACAGCTGAAAATGATTGACGACAATACGCTAGCCGGAATTAGAATGCAAATTCCTCAGGCACAGGTGAAGAATATCGGAGATCTTATTACATTAGCTAGGAATGCTGAGAAGCTAATTCATGATAAGCATCATTATAAGCCTCCTCCTTCACCTAACAGATGTTTATTGCTGAAATTGGCCTATAAAGGAACATATGTCAAGAATGTTGGGGAGAAGACGAAGAGCGTAACCGCTGTTTCGTCAGTAGCAGACCTGCTGATTTACGTGAAGCTGTAAGGTCGTTGCAGGAGGCTATTGCTGAGTTAAGGTTATCCCCAGCTGCCAATTCAAGAGGTCGTGGAGGAAAGAAATCTAATTTCAAAGGAGCGAAGTCGCAGACCCAGACTACGACTACAGTATCTGACAGCGCATCGGAGAAAATAAATGCTGTTTCAGAAGAAAAGAAAAGTGCTCCTAGACAGCCACGAAGTGAGCATAATAAAGATCAGGACTCCTGGGGTCCTTGTAAACCATTTGTGAGGTGTTATGGCTGCCGATGGCCTCGACACACCACGAAAACTTGTCCGGAGTGCTCACAGAAGAAGAACTCTGGGAATAAATTGTCTGAAGGTATGAAGACTTCAGAAAACTCGGGAAACGAGAATGAGAGCAAGTAGTTCAGGCCCCTACTTCTCCTATGGTTTTGGCGGTCTCCCAAGAAACAAGTCAGGCGACTGAAGAAGCAGTGATGCCTATGACAGTAACTGATTCATCCAATATTAACTGCAGTCGCTGGTGGATGCCAGTGGTAATTGGTGATTTTCATTTACGAGCACTTTGTGACTCGGGAGCTGCGCGTACCGCTTTGGGACCGATTGGATAACAGATAGCTACAGCGCTGAAAAAAGCTATTGTTCCTTATACCGGACCTGATGCGAAACTCGCTGATGGACAGCTTGTGCCGATTTACGGTTATGTTCAATTGCCGTTCACAGTGTTGAATCAGTCGCAAATTTTAAATGTTATGGTTTTAAGTGCACTTGATTCCGAATGTATACTCGGAACAGATTTTATGTGAGCATTTAACGCGATTCTTTTACCTAGAGAGAATAGATTACAAATAGAAGGTGTCACCGAATTAGTTCCTCTAGAGATTTCTGCTCTCTCAAAAGGAGTAGCAAGCGCTCTCGCAGCCATCGGTTTGGCCGATGTTACCTCAGAACAGCGAAAACGCCTACAAGAGCTGTTAGACAGTTGGCTTCCAGCTGGGGAAGTACCGTTGGAGTGTACACATCTGATCCAGCACAGTATTGATGTGGGGTCTGCGAGACCAATTAAACAACGTTATTATCCAGTGTCAAAGAAGATTGAGGAAGAGATGCATGCTCAAGTATTAAAAATGTTGGTCGCGGGAATTATACGCCGTTCTAACAGCAGCTGGTCAAGCCCCGTAGTCATAGTCCGCAAATCGGATGGTACCTACCGATTCTGTGTTGACTATCGGAAGCTTAATGCCGTTACAACCGCGAGCGCGTATCCGTTGCCATACATGGATACTATTTTGAGTAAGCTTCAGAAGGCGAGATATATTTCTACCATTGACCTCAGTGCAGCATACCACCAGATACCAATGAAGGAAGAAGATATTCCTTTAACGGCATTCACAGTATCTGGGTTGGGTTTGTTTGAATTCACCCGTCTACGTTATGGTGTAGTAGGCGGGCCTGCAACTTTTCAAATGCTGAGTGACCGGCTCATTGGACCTGAATTAGAGCCGTACGCCTTTTCCTATTTGGATGACATTATCATCACAACCGAGACTTTCGATGAGCATCTGCATTGGTTAGATGTAGTTCTGAAGCGAATCGCGGAAGCTGGGTTGACGATTAACCGAGGTAAGAGCAAGTTTTGCTGTGACGAAGTTAAATACTTAGGCGTCATTGTGAATCGTGAGGGATTTCGTCCAGATCCTTGGAAAGTTGCACCGATTCTGGAGTATCGGGTTCCGAATACTCTGACCAAATTGAAGAGATTCATGGGAATGGTTTCCTGGTACCGGAAGTTTTTGGATCGGTTGAGCGATGTCGCGGAGCCGTTGAATCTAGTGCTACGTGGCAATGCAAGATTTACTTGGAGTGTAGAGCAACAGGATGCATTTGAACAAGTCAAAACTTTACTTGCGACAGCGCCTGTGTTACACAGACCATCGTTTGATCATCAATTCATTATCAAAACTGATGCGAGCGACAGCGGCATTGTTGCGGTACTCATGCAAGAGATAGATGAAAAAGATTACGTCTTGTCTTATGCGAGTCGCACATTAACCTCTGCGGAGCGTAATTATTCAGTCACCGAGAGGGAATGCCTTGCCGTTCTCTGGGCAATTAAGAAATTTCGTGCATATGTGGAGGGTTATCATTTTAAGGTAGTTACAGACCACTCAAGTTTAAAATGGCTTTGTAATCTACGTAACCCTAACGGTCGATTAGCTCGATGGGCATTGGAGTTGCAGTCATATGACTATGAGATTGAATATCGACCTGGCAAGGAGAATTATGTCCCAGATGCGTTATCGCGGATGTTTGAAGAAGATGATTTAGAGGAACAACAAATCGCATCTTTAAAAGACGTTCAAGAAACTATTACCGATCAGAGGTATATGTAGATGTATCAGCAAACTTTAGAAAAACCTCACGAATGTCCAGATTGGAAGATTGTTGCTAGTAAGTTGTATTGCTACAAGCCCGAGCCAATTCTAGAAGACGTTTTGGAAGATACGGATGCTTGGAAGCTGGTCGTGTCTAAAGATAAAATACTGAAAATACTTCGCGAATCGCATTGCGAGCCCACGTCCGGACATTTGGGTCGTCGCAAGACGTATGGGCGAGTCGCAAGATATTTTTACTGGAAGCGAATGTATAAAGATGTTCAGAAATTTGTTAAGTCATGCACTGTGTGTCAATAGTGTAAAGTGGAACAGCTGTTACCTGCTGGTACCATGAAAGAGAAGAAACTTGTTGGACCATGGGAGGTTGTAGCCGGTGATATGATGGGTCCATTTCCAAGATCTAATAATGGATACACCTATTTACTGATTCTGTTAAATGTCTTTACTCGGTGGATAGAAGTAATACCGTTGCGTAAGGCTGATGGTATCAGAGCGTGTGTTTTTAAGATTCGGTACTCCTGAAGTATTTTTGTCGGATAATGGTACGGAATTCCGTAATAAGGTTATGAGAAAATTTTTGACAGAAAGCAGCGTTGAGCATCAGATGATATCGCCATATCATGCCCAGGCGAATCCGGTTGAGCGTGTTAATAGAACGTTCAAGACGATGATCATTGCATTTATTGAGGAGGAGCACAAGCTCTGGGATAAGTATTTGCCCGAGTTAACTTTTGCATACAATACATCTATGCAAGAGTCTACAGGAGTTA
Organism: Philotrypesis tridentata; assembly: GCA_018906965.1. Classification (NCBI taxonomy): domain Eukaryota; kingdom Metazoa; phylum Arthropoda; class Insecta; order Hymenoptera; family Pteromalidae; genus Philotrypesis; species Philotrypesis tridentata. The sequence continues at coordinate 360,787 of JACCIB010000091.1, read as the reverse complement.
GTCCCGCTTTCCTGAATTGGAAAACTCCAAAAGCTTGCAGTGAAGAACTGGGAAGAGCGGATGTGTCGATTATTTGATTTGCAGTTGGTTGTTGAGAAGAATATCGAACATGCATCGCAAAAGCAGACACGATATTACAACGCGAAACGCAGACGAGTTATGTTTAACATCGGTGACTTGGTTTGGAAGCGCAATCGCATTTTATCGTCTGCTATTCAAGGTATTAATGCTAAACTTGCACCGAAATTTGCTGGTCCATTCAAGATTACTGCTAGGATTGGACGTGATGTTTATTCAATGATTAATGAGCAAGGAGAATGCTTTGAGAAGATACATGTTGTCGACATCAAACCGTATATTCAAGGAGAAGATCTGCGTCTGCTGAAGATCAAGGTGAAGGTGAAAACTCTGTTGATGCTTCTGATGAAGAAGATGGTGATCCTGTAGAAGAAGACGTTTCAACCACCAAGGAAGCGACCGTTAGCGAGAAGAATGAATGTGAGGGGCGAAATATTGCGCTGGGTGAAAACGTGGATGTTCCACGTAAGCGAAGTAGGCCGCGTAAAACCCGAATCGTCGTTTCTCGTGATACGAGGGCTTCTGGGGGGGAGGAGGCGACTCTCGTAGAGTCTGACGCGTCAGAAGCTGAAAACGGAAATTCACCGGTGGTTAATGCGAAACGTGGTCGACCGAAGGGTTCTAGAAAACAGCGAGAACCGCAAGTTGAATTGTCTCCGCGACGTACGCGATCGAATAGGGCGAATGTTTAGGATAGAGTAGGGTAACAGGTTAGGGAATTCCCTGATTTTGGCTGACAGCATCCTGAACAACCATCGTTTATTCAGGACCACGAATGACAGCAACAACTCGACAGCCTCGGTAGGCTGGAAGTGCGAGTTCGCTCAAACCTTAGGGTTTAATATATTGCTGAATATACTTTTGTAAAAAAGAAAGCTAATGGTGTTAATTTATTTAGCCCTTATCAAAAGTTTGATTTGTTTTTTTTCTTGCATTGAAGTTTGGTTTTTTTTGCATCGTTTGATTTGAAACGATTTATTTTGAAATTTTATTTTCTTTTGTTTTGATTTTGCAAAGAAATGCTTTATTATTTTATGATTTTGGTCATTTTTGCATGCTGGTGAGAGCATTGGAGAGCTGGTACGCTGTAAAAGCTGCCCAGCGTCTGGAAGGGGGGCATGTGACGAGTATCGTCACTCCGCATGCTAATTTATTGAATAATATGTTTTATTTTATGTACATTTGCATGTAAGACTTTTCAGATGTTCCCGCGCACCAGAGCTGTACGAGAGTTGATGTATTGTTGAACGCGTCGCCTGGTGAGAGAGCGCGCGTGAGAGAGAAGCTTCTAGCGTCACGTTAGGTTAGGCGTTTGATTCGATTTAGCTATCGAGCGCGCAGGCTGTATCCTAAGCGAGAGAGAGCGTCCATTTACAATTCACAACCGATTTATATTATTTATTGTCGTACGAATTACGTCTACGCGAGTGCGGATAAAGTGCATTGTACGGTTGCGGTTGTGTAACATTGGATAGGCAGCTGGATCATAGCGAGACCGCATTTTAATCGATCTTCGTGCGAGCGTACTTTGCTGATTTGTAAGTACCAGCTTTTCTCTCTCACTCTCACCAGCGCGTTTACCATCATTAGCTCTCTCCCGACTGTGATTCTGTGTGCTAAGTAAGCACCATTGTACATATTTATTGTTTACACTATTATATCTTTTGAGTTCAATATACGCAATAGCCTTTTACCGAACTATACACGTTTTTCATTTAATAGTTTTCCATATTTGCCCTGTTCTCCTTTTTCTAAAACCCACGGAGAATTAAAGTAGAAGAATCTATATTTAACGCGGACAATACCCGTTACAATTTAAATATTGAATAATGTATATACGTAAACTTATTATTTATTTATTTAATTATTATAATTTACTTTAATTAAAAAAATTTCAGAACCAAGTATTAGATCTTCTAGTTCCATTTTCAAGTTGTTGAAAGTTTTGACATTATCTAAAGTGTTAACTTTTAAAATAAAAGTATTGCCTAAAAATTATATATAATTAATGAAAAACATTAAATTAAAATAATTTGTATTTTTATACCATCTTCTTGAAGATCTCCAATTAATTCTATTTTCGTTCCCCGTTCTATATCAATAATTTCTTCTGTTTGTTTAGTTAAAAAAACCAGTTTATATTTTCCGTCTGTAATAGCTCCGAAATATTCGTTATTATTATTTTTGTGTCTTTGTACAAATGCATTTCTCAAAAATCCTTGTATTTCTATTATAAATATATAAAATATAAATTGTTGTTTAAAAATAAAATTGTATAGTAAATGATGCAAAATATTTAATTAGTAATAAATCCTTTTTTGTTAGGTACTTCATTTATATTTATTTTACATGGTTTTTGGTTTGTAAATATGGAGTCTTCTAAAGCAGTAATTGTTGAATAATGAGATAAATTGAGCATGTAACCAACATTACTCTTTGAATATGTTTTGTTACTCATAACAGAAACAGTTTCGAATAAAATTTTCTGGAAATTAAGATAGAAAATTAAAAAAAATGTGATATAGTTTTAAATTTATAAAATAAAAAATTAATATAAATTGTTACTTGGTTTAAGTTTAGCATTGGTGCAAAATGAGGTATTTGTTCATCAAAAATATTGCATTGGATTCTAATTCCATCATTATTATTTAAAATACATTTTTGCGCAGTAAATTCTGTATTTTTTTCTTTATTAATAAAAGTTTTTTGATTTGTAATTTCATCTACATGTCCAACTACAGATCTAAAAAATAAATTATTGTAAATATAAATTTAAATTCATAAACAATATTGTACAAATAATTATATTTACGATGATTTGTCTCCTACCATCATTTTTGTTTTTAAAAATTCAGTTGTAGAATATGGTATTATTTTTGGTTTTTTTGACAATGTTCCTAGTTTGTCATCTATTGATCTCTTAGACATATTTAAGATATCTGCAGAAATTGTAAAAAAAAATATTTACTTATATATAATAAATATATTTTTAAAGTTTATCATATAAATATTGTTCTATATTTTAAAAAATAGTTTATTAATAATATTATTATTATATTACATTATTATGCACTTTTTTGTGTCTCCGTAAATTATCATTTCGAAAAAATGATTTTCCACAATAACTGCAGATTTTTAATTTTTTAACATGAGACAATGAATGTCTAACTAATGTACGTATTCTAAAAAAACTTTTTTGACAATCATTACATTTGTAAATATTTTTTTCGTTCTGTATTTCTATTAAATGTCTTTTTAAGTGATCTTGTCTCTGTAATATTAATCCACATTTTCTGCAAACAATATTTTTGCTCATAGAATGATATTGTTCATAATGAAGTCTTAAGAATTTATCTTCTTCAAATTTTTGTTTACAAATTGGACATAATACTTCAACGTTAATTTTTGTATTAATAAAACTGAAATATTTATAAATTATTATATTAAATTATTAAATAATTATAAACATAAAAAAAAATTTTTATACTTGTTCATTTTTGTACAGCAAGTAACCAGTTATTTATTAACTGAAAATAAATATAAATAACTTAATTAAGACTATTTTTTATTTAATTAAATGCTTTGATAGGAAATAGTTCTATATTCATAAATTTCGAGCAGTGTCTATAAATTAAATTAAAATTATTAATTGGATTAAAAGGATTGACTTAGGAAATCATACTAAAATATTAGCGTATTAAAACAGCTCAACTCTAATAAAATAATTAATAAAATAATTCAATACGTAACTAAATTTTTATCATAATATTAATTAATTAAAACCCAGGCCTAGTTGTATAAAAAATTAAGCTAACACGATAATGCTGCAGCAGTTTACACAGATTATAAATTATTTGAATTTGTAGTTTATTTAACTTTGGTAGAAAGTATTTCATTTAAAATGTCTAACAAGGCAAGAAATTGCAATTTAAAATGGATAGAAATGTTCAAATTTAAATGTTTAAGAAATTGCCTTGTATTAGGTATTTCTTATGGGAAGTAAATAACTCAGTCGTAATCCATATGAAATAACCATTACTTATCAATTATAAATATTTATAAAATGTGAAAAAATAATTTACAAAAAATTTAGAAAAAATATGTATTTCTTATGTACTTCCTCATGCTTTCTGCAAAATTAATAGTGCCTACTACGTTGTACAGTGAATTAAGCATTTATTACAAATATTTTATTTAATTTGATGAAATCAACTGTTCAGTAGATTCAGCGCATATATATTATTTATTATTAGTGTTTAAACCAAAATGAGTTTAAGCTACTCACGTGTACAAAAATTTAGATTAAAAAGGGAATTATAAAAAAATGTATTCTACTGATACTTCTACTATTAACATATCAGACAGCACAGATGATTTTTTTTAAACAATCAAATGACATGTGATAGTGGAAGTGAAAATATGATGGAAGTAGAAGATAATTCTGAAGATAATGACAGTGACCATAGTGACAATTTTGAAGGCGACAGACAAATATCTGAGTCTGATAATATCAGTGATAGTGACAATGATTTTGATTGGGATGATTCAGCATATATTTCTGATAGACAAATATCATCTGAGGCTGAGAAGAGTAGTGAGGAAATGCTGACTACAACAAATGAAAAACCATCAGAAATAAATTTGTTAAGAATTTGGGCTGTCAAATGTGGCATTATAAAAAAGAGACTCTTACCAACGATACCATCCTGCTCAAAAACTTTCTTGGATACCGTTAATGCTAAGAGCTCAAATTAAATGTGTTAAAGGACATATAAGCTTTAATGGATGCGATTGTTGTGATATAAAAGCATATAAAATAGATCGTACTACAGTTTATAAAGAATTTGGCACAAAAAGAACAAATCTCAAATTCAAAATGTTTATTGATGTAGCTCATCACGAAGCTTTTATAATTATTTTCTCCTATTTCATGTGGCTTATATTCTTCTATCAAGTGAGGAAGCTACAGAATATACAAATTTATCAAGGGATTATTTACGTGAATTTGTGAAAAATTCAAGTCTATATTATGGTTAATGTATTTTAGATGTGTATGTCACACAATCTAAATATGACTTTATCCCTCGGTAGTTGTTTAATGTGCTTGTTGGCTTTATCGATCTCTCCGAGGCAATCATGTGGAAAAGGGTTAGATTAAAAAGGCCCTTTCTTATATCATCAACGTTTCGGCGAACATTGTCGCCCTCATCAGGACACTGTCGAAAGTTTTTATTATAAATATAAATATAAAATTACAGAACAATTTTTTAAAACAATATTCTTAGAGAACTTACATATCGGAGCTGTCGTGATTTTTGTACATCTCAATGATGTTTTTCCCCCCGGCTATTTAATAGCGGGGGACGAGAGACGCCGAGCGACACCGTTATTATTTATATTTCTCTGTCGGCTAATTTCTCAGAAGTGAGGAAGTAGCCAACAGCCGTCGCTTATATATAATGTGCACGACTCATGATCTTTAACGCGGTTTTGTTTACAAGTGACGTCACACATCACCTCATCTGTTCGATGTATATAAACAGAATACATGTATTCACATTTAACTTTTCAGCTGGTAAATCAAATGTGTGTGCACATTATTGAGTTTTTGGGTATCCTCCTTTTTATTTATACCGTTTTTCTGTAAATGTATGTACATCATTTCCGAAATCAATCTTTTATTTAGATTACTCTCCCTGTCTTTAATACGGTAATCTTCGAAATTGAAAACATGGTTGTACTTTTCTTTATGCTCGGAAATGACATTGTCTTTGGATTTTCTATGCTCCTCAACATGTGTACACACATTTCTTTTTGTTTGGCCGACGTATGTGGCAGTGCAGTCATTACATTTAAGTTCGTAAACAACATTATTTTCCAAGTGCTTTTCTTTTTTATCTTTACCCTTTACAATAATATTGCACATCTGACTATGTATCTTTGGAATAGTTGTTATGTTGTTACGCCTCAAAGAATGCTGCACACACTCTTAGAAACCGCCGATGTATGGTATGCCAACGCAATTACGATATGTATTTTCTCTTGACCGTTGTTCTGGTTGTCTCGTTGTTTTGACTTGCGACAGTCGTTTCTTGACATATTTATTAATGAACTCAACAGGGTAATTATTTTCAAGCAGCAAACTCTTAACAATATTAATGTTTTTCTCATGAAAACATATACTTGATAACTTTACTGCTCGGTCAACTAAATTGTACACCATGGCAATTTTTTGGGTAATCGGATGTTGAGATTTAAAATGCAAAAATCTGCCAGAGAAAGTTGGTTTTGTGTACCAATCAGTTTTTATATTACCTGCTTTGTTCACCAATAAAACGTCTAAAAAGCTTATGGATTTGTTTACTTCCATTTCATGTGTAAATTTGAGTCTATTGTTATATGAATTGAATACTCTTAATGTTTCATTTACTTTTGTTTTTGGAATACAAGTGATAATATCATCGACATATCGGAAAAAGAACACTGGTTTATACGTTAATTTCGAAATACATTCCGATTCGAGATCATCCATGACAATGTCAGCGAACAGTCCCGAAATCGGAGAACCCATAGGTGTGCCAAAAAGTTGTTTGTAAAATTTACCATTAAACTGGAAGTACGTATTCTCCATAAGCAGATCGCAAGCATGCAAAATTTCATCAAGTGGAATTTCCAACCTCCTCACTATTTGTGCATACCTTCTTTCAATGCTTTGCATGACTAGTGTCTTATCGATGTTTGTATACAGTGACTTCACATCTAAGCTGACAATACAGTGGTCATTCGGAATATTTATATTTCTTATTTTTTCTATGAATTCGTAGCTATTTTTTATGTACGACTTCGGCTTATCTATGCTATTTTTTAAAACCTTGAATAAATATTTTGATAAAAAATATGTTGGTGAACCTATTGCTGAAATTATAGGTCTTAGAGGATGGTCTCTCTTGTGGATTTTTGGTAATCCATATGCTTTCGGTAAGCAGGTATCAGTTTGTGTGAAAAACTGCTTTTTATATTTTTTACCAAAATATCCATTCTCATTCCAGATATTTGTTAATTTTTTAATATTCAACTGTAGTTTTGATAATGGATTTTTCTTAATGATAGTATATGTGCTATTGTCAGCTAAAAGATTCTCCATCTTGTCAATATAATCTCGTTTGTACATAGCAACCGTTACATTGCCTTTATAATCAAAGGTGAACATGATGTCGTTGTCTTAAAGTCATATTTAGATTATGTGACATACACATCTAAAATACATTAAACATGGACCGTGGATCTTCACCGGTTTTAAATAATGTTTCCTTTGACGATATTGAGAGAATACATGGAGCTGACGCACGACAACACATTAAGACATGGATCACGCTTCAACGAGACCTAACGAAAGCGAGATCCCAAAGACAATTCCTACTGCGATGCAGGACACAGGACATACTCCCTGCGAACGTCAACAATATCGCAAGTAATCTGAACCATTTTATTTTCCATAGTGACTCGGTTAAGAACCAATTCAAGAAAATTGTTAACAATTTACAACGTAAGATTTTAAATCTCGAGATTGAAGATATATGTGTACACATTAATTTTCTAGAATCACAGTCCGAAAAAATACGTAGAGTTTTGTATGGTTCACTTTCACAAGAGATTTTTGATTTTGTTATGTTAAACCAGGATGAACATAACACTAATTTTCGCTTCAATCTCAACTGTATTCATAATAGAAAATTCGATAATTTAAACAGAAAAAACAACACAAATCCGAGTTTTGAAAAATGGTTTACCAATTTAACTAATGTGGACATACCGACTAATGTAAAATACGTGACCTCGCTAGGTAGGAAATTTAATCCTACGAGTAATCTTAATGAAATTCTTGTTATTGAATGCATAAAAAACTTAGAGAACACAATATCAATCAACAATTTAAAGGATAATACTGCAAATGATATTCGTAACACTCTAATTAAAAAGATCACACAACACCGTAATAAAACTAGACATACTACAATAGAGGAAAAAAGTTTTGAGAATAAGTTAACGGAAACTAAGAATTTCATTAAGACTCACAACGACATCATGTTCACCTTTGCTGATAAAGGTAATATAACGGTTGCTATGTACAAACAAGATTATATTGACAAGATGGAGAATCTTTTAGCTGACAATAGCACATATACTATCATTAAGAAAAATCCATTATCAAAACTACAGTTGAATATTAAAAAATTAACAAATATCTGGAATGAGAATGGATATTTTGGTAAAAAATATAAAAAACAGTTTTTCACACAAACTGATACCTGCTTACCGAAAGCATATGGATTACCAAAAATCCACAAGAGAGACCATCCTCTAAGACCTATAATTTCAGCAATAGGTTCACCAACATATTTTTTATCAAAATATTTATTCAAGGGTTATAGGGTTATAGGGTTATTTCCTATAACCCTATAACCCTATAACTTTTAGATTTTCAAATCTCAATTTTTAAATATATGCATATTTTATTGACTGTTATTGAACAATAATAATTCTTAAAATTTGCCTACTGCCATAAAATTCATGGTATATAAATGATACTGAAAAATGTTATTAAAAAAATAGCTCACCCATCAGCTCCACCCTCCGTCTGCCACCTCTCCCTATCTTCTCCACGATGATCTCTAACCATGAAGTCTATTAACTACCTGTCATCTTCACCATTCAATTCATATAACAATGAATTATCTACCACCCTATATATCAGTTCTACTCAAGACTTCAAATCTTTACCTATCACCTTTTCATCCACCTAAATCTACCCATAAACTCCACCGTCTCTCAGGTATTAGCAACTCACTCACACAACCTGTTAACGATCATTTCAAACTATGAAGTCTACCAACTACCTGTCACCTTCACTGTTAATTTCTATCTACTACCGATCATCTACAACCTTGACCCTCGACCCTCGACCCCTGAATATTTTAATCTTTACCTATACCTCGACCTATGACCTATGACCTTCTTATTCTCCTGTTACCTCCACTTTCTATCTCGACCCATAAAGTCCACCGTCCTTTTAGCTAATTGACCTATCACTTACAACTTTCACCCATAACTTTCACCACCACTTACCACCTTCACTCGTAGCTTCTAACGAACACCTATTCCCTGCAATTATGTCCTCGTTTTTTACTTATCACTTATACCTTCTACTTATAACTCCAATCGTGACTTCAACACTCCACCTATCTCCTACACTACTCCTATAATATCCTACAATCTCCTATACTATCTGCGTGAACCACACACACTCCATTGCTACAGTCATAACCACCACCCTTTATGCATAATCTGCAAATATGTTCACACTTTCTGTCTACACCTATCACCTCCACATATGAATTCCATGCATCACCTAGCATCTTTACTCGTTACCTCAAACCGCATCACCTATAATATCGACCCATGAAGCGTACGGACTAATTAGCACCTTCACTGTCCATCTGTTACCTGCAATCCAGTTCTCCTACTCCACGTGTCACTTTCCCCTTCGACTTATGACTCCAATCATGACTTCGACACTCCACCTATCCCTTAAAACGCCCACTATCAGCGTCACCCATGACTTCTGACCTCCACCTATCACCCATGATTTTCAGCCTCTATCTATCACATCTAGCCATGAACTTCCCATCAACCTGTTATCCTACACTTTTCATCTATACCCATGAAGTCTACAGTTTCCCTTCACCAACACTTCTACCCTCCACATATCGCTTTTAATCATGGCCGCCAGCGTCCCACTAATACCTCTAATTATGACATCTAACATTCACCAATCACGTACACCTATGGCCTCCACTCAACACCTGCCATTTCTAGCTGTACAATCTATCTTATTCCGAGAACCTCCACCATCCATCTATTGCATTCAATCATCTCGTTCTTCTCCAACTATCCTTACAACGTCCACTTATGATTACAATCGTGATCTCCACCCTCCACACATAATCTCTACCAATCTCTTACACCTATTACTTTCTGATTACGCTTACCTATTACGCACTCGAGGTGATGCGCTCCATAGCTTCTCGGCAAAAAGTTTCACCAGGTGCCGGGAAGATATCTAGGTGAATAGGATCGCCGATTACGCACTTGAGGTAGTGCGCACCTTAGCTTTTCGGTAAAAGGTACGCACCAGGTGCTGGCAAATTGTCTAGGTGAAAAGAGTCGCCGATTACGCACTCGAGGTGGTACGCTCCATAGTTTCTCGACAAAATGTGTGCACAACGTATCGCCAAAGTGTCGGGGTGGACAGGACCGTCGATTACGTACTCAAGGTAGTGCGCTACATAGCTTTTCGGTAAAATGTGTGCACCAGATGCTGGCAAGTTGTCTAGGTGGATAGGATCGCCGACTACGCACTCCACGTATTGCGCTCCATAAATATTTAGTAAAACGTATTCATCTTCGCGATTCATCTTGAAAAAAATGCTCGATAAAAAGGAAAGACTCTTCTGCAAATTGGTTTGGGATATTTTCTGGGAGACTATTGGGAAACTTTTTCGAATATTTTTGGGATACTATTTCGGTTTAGGATTCTGTTTTAAATATATTTTAGGATACTTTCTGGAATATTGGGTTGGTTGGATACATTTTGGGATACTTTTGGGGATAGTTTCTAAGATACTCTTTCAGGTACTTTTTGAGATACTTTTTGGGGATACTTTTTGGGATACTTTTCGGGATACTTTTTGGGCTAATTTTTCAGATACTTTTACAATACTTTTTGGGATAATGTTTGCGATACTTGTTGGGATACTTTTTGGGACACAATTTGGGATACTTTTTGGAATACTTTTTGGGATAATATGTCAAACACTTTTCGAATACTTTGCTGGAACTTTTTGGGATACAATTTGGGATACTTTTTGGGATACTTTTTGGGCTACAATTTGGGATACTATTCAGGATACTTTTTGCGATACTTGTTGGAATAATTGTTGGGATACTTGTTGGGATACTTTTCGGCATTGTCTATCCATCGCCAGTCGCAGCAGCTTTCAAAATACCTTAATTGAAAAGTTCGCCACGTCTTTCGAAATGTAGATATTCGAAAAAATTACGTTCCTTCAGTACAAGTGTGGTACTCAACAAACAAGTCTGTTTCTGCATTGTCTACTCATCGCCTGTAGCAGCTGCTTTTAAAATAGCTTAATTGAAAAGTTTGCCACATCTTCCGAAATGTAGACAATCGAAAAAATTACCTACCTTCGTTACGGGTGTCTTACAAAAAAACAAGCCTTTTTCTGCATTGTCTACCCATCGCCTGTACAGCTGCTTCTAAAATACCTTAATTGAAAAGTTTGCCACATCTTTCGAAATGTAGACAATCGAAAAAATTACCTTCCTTCGTTACGAGTGTGTTACTAAAAAGACAAGCCTTTTTCTGCATTGTCTATCCATCGCCCGTCGCAGCAGCCTCGAAAATACAGCAGGCAAAAAGTTCGCGGCTTTTATCAAAATTTGGAGAATCGCAAAAATTACGTTCCTTATGTACGAGTGCGTTTTCGCTTACCTGATTTATTTTTTCCTCATTTTTTACGAAAATAAGATTCAATGTTAAATTTACTCTGGTTACTTAACTCATTTTTTGCTGTTATGTAAAAAAAACCTTGTATTTGGGAGGTAGGTCGCGGTTCATACAGCGATGTGATATTATGCTAAATTTGTGAAAATAGAAAAAATTTTTTTCAATTTCGCAATTTTACTGCTGTTCATTGCGGCAAGGCTTTCTCATTCGACTCGATGTACGAAGTTATGTCGTTATATCTGTTACCGACATTTGCAGCTACATAACCCAACCTTATAGTGGAAAACAAATTGAATGGCGGTCCGTTCGCGTTCCGGTTCGCCTAATTTTATCCATGTTCCTTTGCGATCTCGCAATTTTCAATATTTAATTAAAAATTGTGACGGTCTGCCGTCAGCGGAGGCTCGCCTGGACACCACCGGAGCCGGTAAAATAAATAGCAACGGGAACGTTACTTATACCCGGTGGTGTTTACAGAAACGACAAAGACAACAGCCAGGCAGTCAGCGAGTGAGAGAAAAAGAGAGAAAGGAACGGCACGCAGCGCCGCGCAAGCAGCAGAGAACATAGCAGCGCCGCACGAGACAGCTGAAAGGGAGAACCGCGATCAGCGCGAGGCGCTGCACGAGCGAGAGAGAGAGAGAGAGAGAGAGAGAGAGAGAACGGCATGCAGCGCCGCTCGAGCGAGCGAGAGAGAAGAAGAAGCGGTAGCAGCAGAGAGAAGGAGACACCGCCCGGCAGCGCGGAGAGCGAAGCCACGACGCGTACGCGCGCGAGTGACCGCCGCCATGTTGGCGAGCGCCGAAAGAGAATGAGTGCGAGAGAGACGACGAGAGAAAGAGAAAGACAATGTATCGATGCGAGCAGAGAGAGTGGAGGCACACGGCGAGCCTCGTGCGTTATTGGCGACGAGTGGAGGGCTGCGGCTCTGTCCACAGCATGCGCGCGAGCGAGAAGTATTGTAGCGAAAAATGTAAGAGAAACACCGAGTGAATGAAATGTACAGCCAGACACGACAACAGCCAGACACACTGAATTTAAGAATTCGAATCTCGCGCGCGACGACACATTAGTTCAGAGGGCGCTAGAATGATGTAGGTGATATATTGCACTAATGCGCGACATCACGTGATTAGACGGAGATAGATAGGGAAATACACGCGTGCGACAGAGACAGAAAGAGACGCCGCGACCGAGAAGACACAGAAAGCAACAGGTAGTATCAGTATCCAGTGGGCAGCAGAATCGACAGGACGTTCGCCAGCACTCTATTTCCCTCCGCAATCTTCTTCAGTAAAGTCTCCAGGAGTTAACATGTTGAGATCCGTTTTCGGAATAGTCTTTGCGCCGCGCGACTTTTCAGGGCACGAGACTACGCCGTACGAGAGGACGAGCTGTGCCAGATTTTTGCCAGGTAGACAGAGTGAATTACTTAAGCGCGCACTTTCCTTAAGGCAGCCGGACATTACTGCCAGAGCGTGCCCTCGCGCACGTTGTTAATTTCGTTTTTTTATAAGCCAGGCATTTAATCGGACAACGTGTGTGTTTATTTCGCGAATTACCCCGCCTATCCTTCTTCCAAGTATCCGCGGCCGAGAAAGTAGTCCGTGTTACCGCTGAGCAGCCGGCGCATTGGACAGTGAATCGGGCGTCCAACACTCAATAAAAATTGTATTAAATACGGTTCACTCTGCAGCCCGATAACAGGGCGAGATCGCGTTGTGGAGCTCTCGACGGTATATCCGAGGGAGCACGAAACCACAACGTCACAAAATACAAAATCGATGCAATTTTGACTGCGCACCATTGCATCGTCATCGCAATCGATTATTCTACAGAGGATAAAAGTACTGACGCTCAACAAATTTTTTTTTCAAAAATTAATTTTTTTAACTTTTTTATCTTGCCTTTCTCGATGTTGCAGTTGATTTCATTGGAAAGGGCACCCCCAAAATACGGTAAAATCAATAATCGGGTTGGCCCAAAAATTTGGTACCATTTGCGAAAAATCATATAGGTACATTTTTTTTGGTCAGGTAGTATATCACCGAATAGCCAACAGAGGCGCTGTACCTCGCTGATTCCAGCGGTTCAGTTGAGCGGGCAATTTTGACCGGGAAAAGCGAGACACCATATGGTGCACTATTGCCTGCTTAGCGCATAGGAGCAGACAATAGTTATGTATAGGAAATCACACTCGTGTTGGTTGAAAATATGTTTCTTTATTTTTCTTTTTCGTCCGCCTAGATGCAAGGCTATTTGACGACTGACTCGTCAACTCTTCTTTTTTCTCTTCTTGGTGACGCACTCCTTAGCAACCACCAAACACGCCGTCTTTTCTTTATTCGAACCTTCTGTTCTTTTTATACCGGTCTCGACAACGATAACCCTTCGTTTCGAACTCGGGGCAGCATTCGATATTAGGGCGTGTGTCACCAAAACCTAAACAATCTGTACGCCGTTTCGCCAAGATATTCGAATCTCAGAGACTCCGTTTCTATTCGAGGCGTCTGGACTGCAAAATGACTCTCATTTTGCACCCAGGGCAGCACAGATTGTTGCAATAATTTAATAAAAAACTCTTGCATTTAGACTTTGAAATGATTACATTTATTGAACAAACATAGATTTTAAGATTCTCCCCTACAGTATAAAACTCAATCGTTTTATACTTCACAGTCAAGTAATCTTATTAAATAACGAGTTCCGCGTACCAAAAGTCCTGTAACGGTTCGGACTTCCGCCGATCGCACCTGACCGTCTTGACCCGGAAAAATTTTTGTAACAATTGCTTTTCTCCAAACATTTCTAGATAATTGATCGTCGACTAACAGTACAACATCCCCAATCTTTAATGGATTTTCTTTTTGTATCCATTTCTGTCGCGCAAGCAAAGTAGGAATATATTCCTTTGTCCAACGAGACCAAAAAAAGTTCGTGAAATGTTGAGCAACGCGCCACTGCTTTCTGAAATTGAACACCCCTTCTGATTGCCCGTGAAAATTAAAATTACCGGAAGATGAACCGATAAGAAAATGGTTTGGCGTAAACGCTTCTAAATCTTTAGAATCATCTGATACTCTTGTCAATGGTCGTGAATTTATCAGGTGCTCAATTTCAGCAAATATTGTTACTAACACTTCTTCGCGTGTCACTTGTTCATTTAGAACTACGTTTAAAGAAATTTTTACTGAACGTATCAAACGTTCCCATACTCCTCCCATGTGTGGAGCACAGGAGGGATTAAACCTCCATTCAAAACGCGCATTAGTGCTATAATTCTGTAATTTTTCCTTAATCATTTTAGACACAGCATCTTGCAATTCTTTGCTTGCTCCCCTGAAATTTGTGCCATTGTCACTATAAACAATAGCCGGAAAATCTCGTCTAGCAGCCATACGCTGCAACGCCATAATAGCCGAATCCGCACTCAACGTATGGGCTAATTCTAAATGAATTACACGCGTAGATAAACAAGTAAAAATTACACCCCACCTTTTTTCACGTCTTCTACCTATTTTTACCAACATTGGACCGAAATAATCGATTCCGCAATGCAAAAACGGTCTTTGTTTCAGAGCCAAACGCCCTGGCGGTAAATCGGACATGAGAGGTTTCATCGGGTTTTTATACAATTTTCGGCACACAAAGCATTCGTGAGCAACAGATTTCAAAAATGATCTAAGTCCAGCAATCCAATATTCCTGACGTACCTAATTTATCACTGCTTCGTGACTACCATGATTAAATTTCTCGTGATAGTATCTTAAAATAAGTCGCGTAACGTAATGTCTAAGGTCTAGAATTATTGGACAATTATATTTTCTGCGAAGTTTCCCTGGAAGATTCCGTAGTCTTCCATTCGCGCGAAAAATACCGTCTTTATCTAATATTGGAGTAATCTGTTGAGTTTACTATTGACACTTAAGGGTTTACCCTTTCTAATTGATTCTATTTCGATATTAAAACAATTCCTTTGAATTTCGCGAGCCCACGAAAATTCTGCTTTTTTCATATTATCTACCGTTATCTCTCCATCTGTTAGCCCTTTCAAACGATCGATTGCTGAAAATACTCGCGCTGTAGCTCTGAGGAGTCTTTCCCATTTAGAAAACTTTGTATGGTCCTGTAGATAAGCTACTTCGACTCTTGCTTCGACTTTCGCGACTAAAACTGAAGTGTTTTCCTGAGAACTGGAATCGTTCTTTGTACTGCTAAATTTTCTTATTGACCAATTTTCTTCCGACAGTGTCAAAAACTCCGGCCCCTTGAACCATCTGCTTTCAGAATCAAAAATTGAATTGCTCTTTTTTGTCGCATCATCTGCTGGATTTATTTTTGACGGAACCCATCTCCATTCACTAGGTATAGTATACTTTTGAATTTCTTCTACTCTATGAGCTACAAATTTAGGTTGCGACCGTGGATCAGATTTTACCCAATGTAATACGGTACTACTATCAGTCCAAAATACTCTACGAGCAATCTTAAAATCATGTTCTTTCTCAATTGATATTGCTAATCGACACCCTAAAATGAAGGCTTGAAGTTCCGAGCGAGTTATAGATATTAGCTTTATGGGTGAGACTCTACTTTTGGCAAAAGATGCATAATTTAACGATTGATCATGTGAGCTAAAACGCCAATAAGCGACGGCCGCATGCGCTTTCCTTCCAGCATCGCAAAAAACATGTAGACTTATCTCGAAATCTGTGGCAAAATTATATCCGTAAAATCGGGGTATTTTGCATTTACTTATTTTAGCTAAATTTCCGAGCCATATTTTCCATTCGTCAAATTCTTCCTCGCGAATTTCTTCTTCCCAACCAACTCCGCTAACCCACACATCTTGCGTAAGCATTCGAGATTGAATTGTGTATGGTGCTAAAATTCCCAAAGGATCGAAAATAGACATAATTATGCATAAAAATTCGGGTTTCGTTGGTCTTCTTTGAAAATTTAATATTTCTGCCGAAATTCGTTTGTAATCAATTCTAAAAGCTAATTCATCAGTGTGAGTGTTCCAAAATAGTCCTAATACCTTTTCGTCTTTATGTAGTTGTTTCCCTTGAGTAACAGTCGTTAGTAGTATATGGTGCCACTTTCTGTCAACCTCCCACCACCTCCTCTCGGATCCCCAAAAGAGGGGGAAACCGTGAGGAGGGGGTGTATTCGACAGAAAGTGGCACCATTGATAGACATATTGAACAACCCCTCTCTCTCTCCCCCCCTCACCTCTCTCTCTCTCCCATCATCTCTCTCTCTCTCCCACCACCTCCTCTCGAATCCCCAAAAGAGGGGGAAACCGTGAGGAGGGGGTGTATTCGACAGAAAGTGGCACCATTGATAGACATATTGAACAACCCCTCTGTCTCTCTCCCCTCACCTCTCTCTCTCTCTCCCATCATCTCTCTCTTACCATCTCTCTCTCTCTCCATCATCCGCTCTCTTCCCCCATCATCTGCTCTCTCTCTCTCTCTTGCTCTCTCTCTCTCTCATTCTCTCTCTCCATGTTTACTACCTCTCTCTCTCTCTCTTCCTCTCTCTCTATGTTTTCTTCCCCCCCTCTCTCTCTCTCTCCTCTCTCTCTCCCTCTCACACACATGCGCACAATACCTTTTAGCCGGGGAACAGGTAAGAGGAAGGGGTATCTTGACAGAAAGTGACAACAGACGCGTTGTGCACTAATCTGTACAGATGACCACTGCAGCCCACAAAAAAAAGTAGAGGAGGAATTACCGCAACACCAGCTGTCGAATGTATACTAATATGAGTTCGATGCGTCTCCCTGCGCAATGTTTGGGTTCACACCCAATCGCATGTGGGGTGGGGGGGAGGGGGGGTAAACGTAAGCGCAATAAGAGAGGCAGATACTTTTTCACGTATTACCATTAAAATCTGAGAGTAGGAGGTTTTAGGGTAGAGGAAGAGTGAGATGTGGGCAGGGGATGGCGTACCAGAATGTGGTATATAGTCTGACCTAAGGATTCTTTTTTTAATAAATAATAAATACAATCAATTTTTCAATAGTTTATTTTACCACATTAATAAAGGATTACATATGTGTGTTAATTTAACATAATTTTATATGCTATATTTATATAGTTATACATGTGTTCCGATACAATTTTCTTGTAGTATATGCTTAAAATCGTCTATTTCAATATTTTTTAAATAAGCGCATACCTGACAACATTTGTTAACAATAATATCCGTCGTGAGCAATTCTTTTTCAACGCTGGTTTTAATAGAATTTTTATCATGTCAACCGAGCAATAAGAAATAGTCGCGCTTGCATGAGTAAAGAATGTACTCGCTGTTATATTACAGCAATGACATTTTAGAACTGCAGCTCTGCAAACATCTGACTGAGTATCTACCATTTCCAATGAAATCGCTGTCAGCAAATTTTTTATAACGTACGAATTTTCTAACAATTTCGTCATTCTTGGTTAGATTATCAGAAAAATTATTTATAAACTTCTTGAAACTAATACCCCTACACATATAATGTAAAAACATAATACAATATTGTCCACAAACATCAGATGACGAATCTTGTAGACGTGTCGCATTCCAACGAAAATGCTTACAATTCTTTTTTAATCGGTTAATATGTTCAGCAATAAATGGCGGATTTCCAAAGTTATCAAAATATAAAGCTTCACCCGACTTATTTACGTATATAGCAACCCAATGCATGCCAGGTTTCGTATGATCATCGGTATTCACGATGATTGCTGTTGGATTGGACCATACTCGAGGTATCTGATCAGCCGGAAATACACCAACAGTATGTGCACGCATGCGTGACAAAATTTTCAATATCTGAAGACTATCCATTGTAAAAAAATAGACCTGAGGCCTGAATAATAGTCAACATCTATTTTTTATAACTCTTAGTACAACTAATGTATGTGTGTGTGTATACACACACACACACACACACACACACACTCCTAAAACGACATCTTTGTTCAAAAACACTAACCACTAAAATCAATGATTACTTGACGCGATGCGTCTATTTCTAAAATATTATCATATTCGGCATAAATTATACAATTAACCGTACTTGTTAAAGGATCATCAAAGCGTACATCTAGACGAACGCTACCGTGTTTAACCAAATTCCAATGTGTGTTATCATTTGCAGACAAATCAGGAGTGAGGTCAAAAGCAAACAGACAATACCCGTTCGGATTTGACTGCCGTGTGATTTTATTACCTTCGTTGAGAAAATGTATACCTGTGCCAGAAAATAAAGTATGGTAGGCATCAACGTATAAGTTGTTCGTTTTAAAATCTTTCTGTAGTAGTTTCGAAAGTATTTGAACATCATCAATGTATAAGCATAAAAAGTTTATATTAAAATGTTCAAAATTAAAAGGATAGAGCGATCTATCGCCGTTAAAAGCATTGTTTTTTACAAAACCAATTATAATCCGTTTTGGCAACTGCCCTAAAATAATATTGTCCAAAGTTTCGCCGTGAATACCACTATGCATAGTTATAGCTTTAACTTCCACTCTTGTAAGAGAATATTTGGCTGTTGTCTTTGAAAGGGCTTGTGCATGTGCTAACAATACACTAGGATTTCCTTTAATACGACGAACTAATAAATTTGCTTCCTCTTTTTGTACAAAGAAATAACTGGAAAGGTCCATCAAACAAAACTGATCTCTTGATTTTACAAGCCGAACTCTAACCTCCACGCCATTTAATAACAATCTCTCCTGATTAAATACATCTGAGTGTAAATGGCCTTTCAAATCAACAATTTTTGTTGTCGACAAAAAATTACGGCGTTCAACAAAACCTTCGTTAGTGGTATCAGTAGCGTCCATAGCCCCAGCAGTGTCATCACTCCACAAAACACTCGTCAAATGCGATGACTTAGCTGCAGGTCCATAGTTTAGAAGTGTTTCAATGTATGCTCTATAGGCGTAAGCATTACTTGATGAAGATACTGATTTTTGATTGAAGAACACATCTACTTGGTTGAATAAAGAATGCATAAAATTATTCACAGGTCCTGTTTTGGCCACTAGTGCTTTATAAGCGGCAAGGGCCGTAGCTTCCACATCAGTTTCATTTATACTACAGCTTAATCGAACTCTGAGACTTAGCATTGTGTGTGCTAGATCAATATATTCATCACTATTACCAGGTAATACAAACTCTATTGGTGCATCATTTGTTAATGATGATATCGGTTTATATGTCATCCAATGTGAACCTTCTATGGTGGTTTGTGTAGGAGGAATTTCAAATAGAAGTAGTTCCGATTTCAAGCATTCACATGAATGACTATGTAGGAACGTCATTTTAACTATCAAAAATATCTCTAGAAGTTCTTTTCTTTTTTCTCTTGCTTTTCTTCTTCTTCTTTCTTCTCAAACCATTCGATTTACCCCTTCCAATTTTCACACGGTTCTTCTTCTTCTTTACACCTCCACTTTTCTTTGTTCTTTTTCGGAGCTTTGTTTCACGTTTTACAATGTTACCAGGGCCTCCAAGCAACTGTAACTGAACCGGTTGGTGACAATAAGCTCTTTTATATCCTGACCCCTCCATCAGCTTATCC
Organism: Philotrypesis tridentata; assembly: GCA_018906965.1. Lineage (NCBI taxonomy): Eukaryota > Metazoa > Arthropoda > Insecta > Hymenoptera > Pteromalidae > Philotrypesis > Philotrypesis tridentata. The sequence continues at coordinate 340,535 of JACCIB010000091.1, read as the reverse complement.
AGTTTTTCTTCAGTCTTTCTTTTTAGAATTTCACCAGATTCTCTAATACGGTTTTGAAACGACTCTTTTATAGGTGTGTTTTTCAAACTCACGTCTGACACAATGTTCATCCCTGAACGCAGTGCCTCCTTTCCAACAGCCCTAGCGCCACGTGTTAAGAGCGGGAGTACTCGCCGAAATATACCAGCCAAAAACGAACAGATACCTCCGTGACCTCTCTGATACAGAGAACCTGTGTAAACACGTCCAACTCCTCCACCAACATATCCTGTACCAACTTGTACATTAAAATATTCCTCGTATCTATTCATTTTTTTTGTTCTTTGTTTAATCACTGATTTTTTTAAAATGTAGTGTTACGGTCAAAGTCCCATAATCAAATGGAATTGGTTGACCATACTGATCTCTTATATCAATTTCAATAGTCTGAAATGAGTTGAATAACAGCGAATGGTACATTGGAGGAGAGAATGTTTTGATTATTGTAAAACCATATGCATAATTATTTATACTTAATGACACAGCTCTTAACATTTGAGATTGAATATCCCCTATGACGTAAGGTTCACAAATATCTGTATAAATCATTAGCATAGATGTTAGACCATTTGAGAGGTGAGCTGGTCTTTTAGATTCAATCGTAGATTCAATCGTCTTTTAGATAAATCTTGCAAGAATTACACAGGTGGTTGACGTGTATCCGAAACTCGTACAATCTTGAATATCTCTAATGTCCAACCGCTTTCATAACCTTTCGAAAAAACGTTCTCTGCACGACTGACTCGTACCAGATCTCCTACTCTGTATTTAAAGGGTTTGACGACGTGATTGGCATATCGTTTTTGTAAATTTTCACGAGCTTGGTCAGCATTAAATAGTGTCACAGATGCAGGAGTCATTTTTATCGCAGAATGCTTCGTATTATTATATGATTCCAATATGTTTGGTAAAATATCAATGTAGCGACGGGTGTTTTCGTGCGTAAAGTATCACCATATTCTTTCTTTTATAGTTCTTATGAATTTTTCTGCGGTAGCTGCTTTAGTGTCGGGACTACGTGCTACTCTATAAAGTATTTCATGCTGTTTTAAAAGCTCTTGCATCGCACAACCAACAAACTCTTTACCTTTATCAGTTTGTAGATACACTGGTTGACGTTTGATAAAATATTCTGAAAACCATTGGCAACGTTTTTTGAAGTTTTATCTTTAAGAGGTTCAGCCCAAGCGTATTTACTTAACACATCGATAACGACCAAAACATAAGAAAAACCATCATTGTAAGTTTTTATAGCTTTCATGTCCATTAAATCAGCTTCCCATAAATCATCAATATTGCGTACATTATAATTACGCCTACGAAATCGATGTTTAACGGGTTTATGTAGATTGTAAGGGTCTTGGCTTTCAAGCCATTCAACTACCTCCTTACGCTTATGTGTTTTTCTAGCGGCATTCGAAAGCTTGCTAATACCACCGTATGCGGAAGGAAGATAAGGGTTGTAGTAAAGATTTACTAGTGAATTATCCATAATACACAATTTTTATTCTTTTAATTCACAAGCTTGTTTACAGGTTTATTTCTTAGATTTTTTAATATTTTTTGCTGTATTCTTCTGTTTCTTCTTCTTCTTCCTCAAGGTGTTCTTGATACGGGAAAAAAACTTTTCAAACGTTATTTTGCTCACCATACAACAAGCTGTCATCAATGTCAAAGTTCTCTCATCCGGTGGTGTTTCACCCGCTAGCATACGGGAAAATGCGTATTCGGCTAAAATTCTGTCAGCTTGACGGCGATCTCCTTTTTTGTCTGCATAAGTCAAATCGTGCTGACGACAAGCCTCATCCAAAGGGTTTATACCAACATCACCTCGTTCAATACGCTCAGCCAATTTCGTACCAGGTCCGCAAAATTTGTAACCAGGTACATGCATTTCAAAAGGAAGTAAATTAATTAATTCATCTAAAGCACTATTCTGATCTTCTTTTTTTCGCTATAAATAACTAGTTCTTCTTCTTCTTTGTTTTGGTCGAAGCGGTTAGCGTCTTCCATTTTTGTGTTCCTATGACTGGTTTTCTTTTGGGAGTAGTAAAAATTTTTTTACGTACACTGACACCCACTGACGGTGTAGCAAAATCTTGATTCTCATTATCCTTCTGGCTGGCTATTGATGTACTACCGCTGCTGCTGTCTGATTCGTCATTTTGTTTTGTTGGAAAGATAGCAACGCCATCTATTTTATCAGCTACGGTTTGGGTCATGTTTTTCAATATACGCCTATTTCCAAGGTATTCTCTTGGAACACACAAATCGTGAAGCACTTTGGCAAATTGCAAATGCCCTGGTGGTGGTACAGCAGATTTTCTTTCTCTCATAGCGTAATTTATCAAGTCAATAATATTACCATTACTAACACGATTTCCATGTATGGTAATACCACCATTGTGATCCCACTTTATATTATCACTAACATGTAACCGTTTTAAGAGTTTAGCTGCATTATTTCTGTAGCGTGCTGGTACAGTTTCAATAATAGCATCGTCCCTATGTATTTCCTCATCTTTCTTCGTTTTATCATCTCTGCTGTCTTTCTTAATTTTATCAACACACACATCTATATTGTCATTATTTTTGAAATGTAAATAACGCTGCAGGACTTCACGGTACAATGACCATTTTTCTCTCTCATTTTTATATAATGGTGAATTTAATATTTCACTCATTTCTGCATCCAATCTGCTAGTCACGGACCCCGGTGTTTGTACAGATTTTAGCATCTGATTTAACTGTTGTTCTGGTTGTCGTTCGCAAGCCGTTAGTGTACATTGGAGACGGTCCAAAGATTCTTGTGGTAATAGAACCATTTTTCGAGCATGTTCCATTTTATCTGCTGATGAGGGCCGACAAAACTGTTCCAATAATAGGCGCAAGTAATGCAGGTAAAAATCCACCACGCTGTACAATAATTTTTTTCTTCTTCGATAAACTCACAGAAGGTTCTGCTAATCGTCGAAGAGTATTTACGTGTTTACGCAGATTCGCTTTGTGCTTCTTTTGAAGAGGTATGTTTCCAACAAGTACATTTAATGCACACTCACAGATACGTCTAACTATTTTATTATCTAATCTTTGTATAAGAGCATTCCTTTGATTAGTATTAAGATGATAGATAACCTCAAGAATCACAGTTTCTTTCCGCCGAAACGGTGAGTGATTATGAGGAGCCATTAGAAAGAAACAACCGGTGTTAGGTTGGAAGATTGATCGCTCTTACTCTTTTTTTTTAGGTACATACACGTACTGATGTTCGTCACTTGGAAAAATACAACTTCGAAATCGACAATTTTCGACTGTATCTTGTTTCAAATCCAGTAAGAGATAACCGTAAGCTTTTGAAGTTGTATCCCAATAGGCCTCTTATAAAAACTTTGTATTATATGGATATATTTCTCGTGAAAGATGTAAAATTTGCGATCTATCGCGTAAATTTCTAAAAATTACTATATACTGGGCGTTCATCGATATATCACGTTGGCCTTTACCTTGGTGAAATATATTCTGACTGATGTAGAATACCGAAAGTGAGTGATGGTGAGAACCTGTTGAAAAAATGTCAATAATTGCTCCTCCAGACGATGTTTCACGCATTAAGGGGTTATGCCTGAGTTAAAATTTAAAAAAATCAAAAATTTTTTTATTTGATTTTTTTAAGGCAAATTTACTGTAGAATGAGCTGCCTTAGTCTTTTTTGCCCGAAAGAATTCCGTTACAAAGTTATAGGCAAAATACCAAAAAAACACAATTTTTCATAATTGCCTATTATTCATATTTGTTTTATAGTGCTTTTGATTTGAAACGCCCCTCGCCTCCGCGCAACAGAGAATATAAAGAGGCGAGAGATTTTAATATAAATTACATTTTGATTTTATATGGTCCGGGATACCGGGCGAATAAATAAAGAATTTCGCGCATGATTTGAAGTTAGATGATTATAAATAGTTACTTCGATATATAAGGACGTAATGCCTTATATATATCCAGCAACATGAAATAAATAATCGTGACACACTGCACGATGCTTCTTTATTTCCTAAGACGACGCAATGCGCCTTCAGGCAAAAGAAAACTTTGATTTTGGACTTCTACTTGATCCTCTCGTTCTGAAAATTCTTCTTTATCAAGACGTAATGCCTGATAAAGAAGAACTGGGCTGAAAATTGCGTAAGCGCTTAACATAGACGCAATGCTATGTGTTTCCGACTGACTAAAATCTGATTATTTTATTTATTATTGTTATTTTAAAAATTGCTTTTTCCCTCTTAGACCACGTACTGGGTCCAAGGGTAGTCCAGCGCATGTAAAAGGAATTGCAAGCGCTTAGTCTGACTTAATGCAGGACTTTTGCATCTCGCTGTTTGAGGGGATTTAGAAAAAATTTTAATAATTTTTTTAAAAACTTTGTTTCTTTTCTTTTTATTGAAAAAATAAAATCATCGCATCAAGCATAACATAAAACTGTTCGCTGTTGTGTCGCATTTAATCGGATTCCCATGTAGGAGACTCAATGCTCCGCATCTAGGGCTTTCCGGAGCGCCAGCGCTTCTTTGTATGCTTCTGCTAGCTAGGAGACTTAATGCTCCTTCTAGCTCCAGCTTCAGAGAAAGAGTGAGCTCTTCCCGGAAAGACGCGCCCTTTTATACAGGTGAGCGTTACTGCTCCGACGCTGAAGCAGCGAGTTACCCCCACCAGTCGCCCCAGCGCAAGCATCGCTATAGATATACTAAAGCACGTGAAATCTTAATTTACATGTTTTATCGCTTTGAACAATTAATTTTCGCAAAACTAAAAACACACGAATGTTTATTCTTGCTCAATTAACAATAACTAATGATTTGTTGCTTATGACAAGCTCTAGTGAACAAAATAACTCGCATACAAATATGCTAGACGCGATCAGACTCTAACTCTTCTATTATTGTTTTAACAATGTTAATTAATGATTTATGGTATAAACTATACATGAGTCGAAAGCTGATGAACTAACGATCATGTACGTTACAAATTTATTTAGTATTCGCAGGCCAAGATATTCATTCTGAGCAGCTGATCGGAGACCTGCGTACTTGCAGAGCAAGTAGCAAAAGGCTCCGTCTGGGTACTTGTTGATGTCGACATCTCGATAATTCAACGACTTATAAAAATCATTCAAACAACCCTCTTCTTTATATTAATTAACGGAACTGCTCCGAACCAATCAGGAGCTTCGCGGATTTTTACGCCCCGCTTCCGGGGTAAGTTGAATCATGTGTGTATGGGGTAAATTGAGTCACGTGTATAACACTACCTTAATCAAGTTTTTTTTTTCTTCTATAATCGCAAATTATATGGAATTATAATAATTAATTTTTTCGCAAATAACGCTTTAAATCGTTAATATGAAAGCGGCCTTTTTCTTTATTTTTAATTTGATCATATAAAATATAAGTTGTATTTTCGATTTTTTCGCAAACAACGTATGGGCCTTCGTAAACAGAAAAAATTTTGCAATCTTTTTATTTTCTAGATCTGATACATTATTTGCTCGAACTAAAACTTCATCGCCAATATTAAATTCAACGAAAAATTCTCTTTTGTTTAAATTATATTTCGCTGCTCTTTTTTCAGCTTTTGATTTTATGCGTTTTTGTGCTAGGAAAATCATTTCTTCGCGTTCGACATCATCGGAATCTTTGATTTTAATCCAATTTTTCCAAAGACGTCTTGGCTTTATTCCTAAATGTAATTGAATAGGAGGAAAACCCGTTGTATCGTGATAAGTTTCGTTAATAATGGTTTGAATCATATTTATGTAAGATGCCCAATTTGAATGCTTATGGCTAGTAAATGTACGAAAAAACGACCAAATTTCTTTATTCATACGCTCAACGATATTTGATTGAGGGTGTCTAATTGAAGAAAAAATTAAGTTTATGTTTTCTGATTTTAATTTATCAATCCATACAGTAGACGTGAATTGTGATCCGTGATCATTGCATATGTTTTTTGGTTTTCTATAACTTAAAATATAATCTTCAAAAATCTTTTTAATGGTGACCTTTGTCGTTGCCTTTTTTAATGGATATAGAACAACGAATTTAGAAAAAGCATCGACGCAAACTAAAATATATTTTACGCCTGCACGTGACGTAGGAAGAGGACCAATATAATCAATTGACAAAAGATCATTTGGAGCTTCTGCAATTATATTTTTCATAGGAGCAGTACAAGGCCGCGTCGATACCTTGTTGCGCTGGCAAGAATCACAAAATGCAGTAATTTTTTGAGTTTTATGTCTTAGATTTTTTATGAAAAAATCTTCATTTAATATTTTTGTAATTTTCTTAGCACCGACGTGCCCATATATTTCATGTGTTTGTGTAATTAATGATTCTATCATATTTTTCGGAATCATAATTTTATAATTACCACTTTGATTAATTTTATATACAATATCATTTTCAATTATATAAGATTGCTTGTCTGGTTCTTTTTTGCGCTTCAAATCAATATTATCAATAACTCTTTTTAAATATTCATCTTCCCTTTGTAAAGTAGATAGATTTTTAAATTGTGAGATTAAATCTCTGGAAATTTTTGCTCTTTTAACATGGCAATAATGATTTCACCAGGTTTACTCATTTCTTCAGGGTTAAAATCAGGATGTCGCGTTAACATATCAGCGACGACATTTTCTTTTCCGGAAACGTGATCAATTTCTAAGTTATAATCTTGTGTAGCAAGAATCCATCTACGAATTCTATTGCCCACAAATTTGCATTTAAATAAAAATAATAAAGCTTTATGATCCGTTTTTACAAAAATCTTTGCCGCACGCAAGTATGTACTTAGTCGCTCCAAACTCCACACAACGGCGAGTAGTTCTTTTTCAGTGGTAAAATAAGTTAATTCAGCGCCTTTTAAAGTTCTGCTTATATAAATAATAACGCGTTCATCATTGTTGTCATCGATTTGAGATAATGACGCGGCGATAGCAAAATCCGACGCATCACAACGTAAAATATACGGTTTTGAAGGATCAGGATAAGCAAGACAGACTTCTTTTTCAAAAAGCATTTTAATTTTTTCAAATGCTTTTTGCTGACTGTTCCCCCACTCCCAGTTTTTTAATTTATCTTTTTTTAATAAATCCAATAATGGACCTAACTCATTCGCGTAATTTTTTACAAATTTAGAATAAAAATTAATCGATCCTAAAAATGCTTGAAGCTGTTTAATATTTTTTGGAATAGGGTAATTTTTTATTGCATCTATTTTATTTTCTTGTGGCTTAATGCCTGTAGTGGAAAGAATAAAGCCTAAGAATTTTGCTTCTTGTTTAAAGAACTCTGTCTTTTTAAAACTAAGAGTAAAATTCCTGTTTATTAAACGTTGAAATAATTTTTCTAAGTGTTCCAAGTGTTCACTATCATTTTTTGAAATACACAAAAAATCGTCGACAAAATTTAATATCGAATTACCGAGATTTTTTGTTACATGAAATAAACCACGAAGTAAAGCAGCACTGCTTATTTTTAAGCCGAAAGGAACGACTTCAAACTCGTAAATACGTCCTTCGAACATGAATGCAGTATATTTTTTACTTTCTTCGTTTAAAGCAATTTGCCAAAAACTAGACGTTAAATCAAGGCTTGACATGACGTTCATGCCGTAGCATTGTTGTAATAACTCTTCTATGTTGTAAGGCGATTCAAGATCATCCTCCAACATTTCGTTTAATTTTCGTGCGTCTAAACAAAGTCGAATTGAGCCGTCTTTTTTCATAACCGGAACTATCGGATTAATATATATGCTACTAGAACGACGAATAATTTTCCATTCTAACATGAGATTGATCTGGTCTCGAAGCTTGTCTTTTAAATTCATAGCGACAGGATATGGCGGGATGAAAAAAGGATCATTCGATTTTAGTTTCAAGGTATACTCAAAATTTCTCAATCTACCCGGCTTCTTATAGAATACTTTATTGTACTTTTGGATTAAAGCTTTAAGTTTTAAAATGGATTCAGAATCTTTCGCTTTACAGATTTTAAGTTTTTCGTCGATTTCCGCCTCAGTAAGAGAATACGGATCGACTGATAAATTATTGTCATTTTGACCAATTATTAATTTATTTTTTAAGTTATGGCATCGGGCATTTTGCACAGGCCGAAATGAGTGAAGAAAAGCATTCATGTCTTTTTCCTCCTCGATGATTTCTACAAAGCGATGACTCATATTTGAATCATTTATAAATTTGTTTTTATATGAAACCTTCACTTTTTCTCCTTTATAATTCATTGTTATTTCTTCACTTTGTGTATCTATAAGAAACCCGAGATTTTTTATTGAGTCATAACCAATAATACAATCTCTTATTAGTTTAGGAATAATTAAAAACGTTAAGTCCGCCTGACTCTCTCCAATTCGCGTAGAACACATTATTTGTTTATTCAAGCGAGTTGATTTTAAACCCGTCGCGCCACGAATAATCGTCCCGACGATAGGAAGGGTTAGAACATTTTCAAATTTTTTGATGTTAGAATTATAAAAATTTTCTGATAAACAAGTAATCTGACTACCCGTATCAATCAAGGCTTTTACTGGAATATCATTAATTTCAATTTGTATTTCGGGGCAATTACATACTTCGTTTAGTTAAATATTGTCAGATTTATCTTGCAATAAATCTTCTCGAGGATTATTAAAAATTGTGCAAATTAATTTCGTTGTTTCTTGTTCATTTATATTTGAAATTTGATTATTTGGTAAACAAGAAACAACGCTTATGCGTTTTTTTGATTCAAACCCCATGTTCCAGACAAACAATCTTTTATATCCGAGTTGAACTTAGCTTCATTGAATGAAAAAACTTTTGCAATTGCTCCTTGTTTTTGTTTTTCTTCCTTTTGTAGCTTATCTTTATCAATTTCAATTGCATTTAAAGACTGTGCTTGTTGTTGCTTGTTTTTGTTGTGACAATTCAATCAAAACAAACAAAAAATTTTGTTTGTTTTGATTGAATTGTCTACTAGGAAATTGCTTATTCTGATTTTGCGGTTGTCTTTCGTTTTGATTGATAGGCTGCGTTGTTTCAATATCCGTGTCAAATGTGAATTTTCTTTGCCCGGGTGAATTATCTTTAAATGCTAATAATTCAAACAGGTCATCCTGTTTAACTATATTACGAGATCGAATTGTATATTTTATATCCCAGTCAAAATGGGTTGAAATTTTCTTTACAAGCTCAGATTCTGTATAGTTTCTTTCTAAATCTTGAGCAAAACCCCAAATGTACGTAGCATGTTCTACACGAGACGTTTTAGATTTATAATTATAACGATTGAACTCAACTTTACGCATCCATTCATCTTGAATATCTTCGTTCCAAAATCGATTTTTAAACTTTTTCTCAAAATCATCGAAAGAAACAATAAACAGGCGAGTGATGTCATACCAAGCGCTTGCAGAACCACTTAAAGTCGAACCGATGGTATAGATCATTTCTTCATGAGTTAAATCTAAAACCGAAATATATTGTTTCATTTCGCGAATATATCTCATCGGTTTTTCTTTTCCGTCCGCGCTAAACATAGGAGGTTTCATTTGCATATTTCTAGGGGTCACGTTAACCTGATCACCTGTACGTTTAGATTTTATTTTATTTAATTCAAATTTAATATTTTCTATTTCCTTTTTCAAATCTATTTCGCGATTTCGTATAGATGACTTTATTTCAGACATATCGCGTTCAGCTTTTTCAAAAGAACTCAAAAATTCGACTCTATCCTCGTCAATACCTTTCATTTGGTTGTTGATCATACTTACAGAAGTAAGAATGTTGTCATTTGAAGTAATTAGAAGATCTATTTTTGTACTGGTATCGTCACGCAATTTACCTACAACCTCCATAATCTTTTTGTCATACTTAGAAATTTCGGTATGAACAATTTCAGCAACGACATCACCCGTCTGATTAATGATGCTACTGGAAAGCTGTTCATTTTGACTCCCCTTAAAAGCTGATTTAAAGTTTTCAAATTTGTCCTCAATAAATTTAATTAATCTAGACTCTAATGTTTGAGCTTTTGCTTCGTCAAATTTTTTTGAAAGTGAGGCGTCAAAATTACTTAGCGTTTCTCTAACAAAATCATAATCCTCACTTAACACGGAATATTTTTTCTCAAGCTCTGATATTTGTTTCTCTGATGATTTCAACTTAGTTTCAATATCATCAATTCTTTCGACTACCTCATCGGACTTTTCGAGTAAATATTGAATCGAGTCGTGTACATCCTTGTAAAATTTTACTTTACGCGGCATGTCGTCAAGAATAGATTGATTCGCATCATCGTCCGTAACAATTAGATCTTGAATTGTGGAATTCAATTCCTCCGCGATACTCTCGCTTGTTAATCCCTCCCTTGTGTAATGATTACGTTCTCGAATTAATTAATATAAATTACATTTTGATTTTATATGGTCCGGGATACCGGGCGAATAAATAAAGAATTTCGCGCATGATTTGAAGTTAGATGATTATAAATAGTTACTTCTATATATAAAGACGTAATGCCTTATATATATCCAGCAACATGAAATAAATAATCGTGACACACTGCACGATGCTTCTTTATTTCCTAAGAGGACGCAATGCGCCTTCAGGTAAAAGAAGACTTTGATTTTGGACTTCTACTTGATCGTCTCGTTCTGAAAATTCTTCTTTATCAAGACGCAATGCCTGATAAAGAAGAACTGGGCTGAAAATTCCGTAAGCGCTTAACATAGACGCAATGCTGTGTTTGCAACTCACGAAAATCTGGTTATTTTATTTATTATTGTTATTTTAAAAATTGATTTTCCCTCTTAGACCACGTACTGGGTCCAAGGGTAGTCCAGCGCATGTAAAAGGAATTGTAAGCGCTTAGTCTGACTTAATGCAGGACTTTCGCATCTCGCTGTTCTAGGGGACTTAGGAAAAAATTTTAATAATTTTTCTAAAACGACTTTGTTTCTTTTTTATTGGAAAATTAGAATCATTTCATCAAGCATAACATAAAACTGTTCGCTGTTATGTCGCATTTAATCGGATTCCCATGTAGGAGACTCAATGCTCCGCATCTAGGGCTTTCCGGAGCGCCAGCGCTTCTCTGTATGCTTCTGCTAGCTAGGAGACTTAATGCTCCTTCTAGCTCCAGTTTCAGAGAAAGAGTGAGCTCTTCCCGGAATGACGCGCCCTTTTATACAGGTGAGCGGAACTGCTTCGACGCTGAAGCAATGAGTTACCCCCACCAGTCGCCCCAGCGCAAGCATCGCTATAGATATACTAAAGCACGTGAAATCTTAATTTACATGTTTTATCGCTTTGAACAATTAATTTTCGCAAAACTAAAAACACACGAATGTTTATTCTTGCTCAATTAACAATAACTAATGATTTATTGCTTATGACAAGCTCTAGTGAACAAAATAACTCGCATACAAATATGCTAGACGCGAGACTCTAACTCTTCTATTATTGTTTTAACAATGTTAAATAATGATTTATCGTATAAACTATACATAAATCGAAAGCTGATGAACTAACGATCATGTACGTTACAAATTTATATGGCAAAAATGCCTCAGAAAATAATATTTGGCATGTGAAATGTCTATTTCGTACATATTTGACAAGTTTATATTTAAAGTGAAACATATAATCTCGACTCATGGGGCAAACTTAGCCGTGGGGCAAACTTAGCCGTTTCTCACGCGCGCGCGCTGTGTTTTTCTTCAATCTTACAACAATGTTTTTCTAATGAAAATTATCGAATCTCAACCGGGTTTTTTGCGTTTTACACAGTTTATCAACCGCAGAATCTCGTACGAGCATTTATTTTTAGAAATTCATTGTTTAAATAGTAGATATGAACGCTGCAAGTTGGCGTCGTGTCCCGTACATTACATACAGCCAAGCGGCAAGCCAACTTGCAACTCGAATAAAAAATATAATTGAATTAATAACTGATAAAATAATGTTATACACATGACCGCATGCATGTTAAGTTCATGCATATGACTTCATTTAATTGAAAAATGCTTTAAATACAAAATTTTGATAGGAGATAGGGCCTGGGTGCGTTGCAGATTATTAAAAAAAATTGCGTTTTTATAGAAAATGTAACATTCAATGTGTTCAAAAATTCCTTTTAAAAACGCAATTTTATTTAAAAAAAAATACAAATTATTTACTAAATCATTACATAGTGTAATAGCTAATTTTTATGAAATCGTAGTTTTTTTTTATTTTGAATGTTCAAAATAAAATAAATTTAGAATTTAAATTTAGTCTTGTAATTTTTAATCAAACTTATAAAGGGGTGAAAAAACATACGTGCAAATTTAAATTACCGCCTAAAAACATAGCACCTTACAACATATGGAACAGGAAATCACTGTTTTACCGACCTAGTCGAGTTTGCATTCAGACATCAGCTGTTTCGTCTGCTGTCTGTAGTTTAGTGCAAGCTGGATGTTGTGCTGTTGTGATAACTTCTGGGTCTCACTAGTGTTCAACTTTAGATAAGTGTTTTGTACTATACACAACATATTATTTGTGAAGAATCTGTTCTTTGTGAGTGTATTCATTGTTTCAGGTATATGGGCTATAAATATCATGTGCACGAGAAGATGCCTGTGTGTTAGATGGTCTCAAAGTCTACTGTAATTACTAATGATCGTATAAAGTAATGGGTAAGCAATGACAAAATTTATATTCATCCAGAACATGCTGACTGTGAATGCGTATTAAAAACTTACATTTCAATTTCAGCTTTCGATACTGGTATATCTACATGTACAGCACCCGGGTCTTCATACATGCCTTAATATATAGGTAATATTAAATATACGTAAGTGTCTCGATAAACTTTAAATGCATTTTTCTCAGTCTTGACATTTTTATGATTTTAGCTCCTTTGCCGCAGGATATCTCAGCATCCAGATGATGAATTGACACGAGACAGGATGGAAAATCTTCTGAATACGCTTCTTCACTGCTTGAAGGGAGCAGAATTGACTAATACAAGGTAAAAGTCAATGTTGCGTATGTGAATATATGTAATATTCACTATAATTACTGATATAATCATCTTATGAGTTATTAAATATTTAAAATTTATATTTTCTAGAAAAGTCTTCCACTCAAGCAGTGAAGAAACATATTCAGAAGATTTTCTATCCTGTCTGGTATCAATTCATTATCTGGATGCTGAGATATCCTGCGGAAAAGGGAAAAAAGTGCTGAAAATTAGTGATTCATACATGTAATTGTTTACAATGTAAGTATAGATATATAATTTTTTAAAAATAGTTGAAAATATGTTTAATACCTACATTTTAAGTAGGAGAAAGATTTCTTTTTATACTATGAATAAATAATTTTTTTCAGCCTATTACTTATTAATGTCTTTTTTACAGGTTTAACTCAGGCATAACCCCTTAAATCATCAATTATTATTAGTTTAGGCCTTGGATCGTTAGCGTAATCTGAACTTTGTGGTAACCCTTCACGAAATTCAATGTTTTTACCTTTAAAAGTCTTGTAACTCGATTGCCACTCTGCGTAGTAAACAATAATACATTTGATTTCTGTGTCACACAGCTGATCAACGTATTTACCGCAACTTGTTGGACCACACAAAATCGAAGTGAACGGATGTTTTCAACGCATAGACATTGCAAATACTAACGTACTCTTCGCCGATTACAGTGAATACAAGCCTTTTTGTAGCATTATCAGAATAAGAATGGAGGGGGAAGGTTTCTCCTAAATAGACTACTCGTTTAGAGTAGTGATGACGTAAGACTGAGATCCAGCATTACTAAGTTAAGAAAAGAAAACACGTATAATTGTAGTGATCTTCTGACGGCAAACACAGCATTTTTTCATTCTTGGTCCACATTTCATGCTAGTAAGAATATGTCCGCATGGTAAAAATACTATTTCAAGTTTTTCATGATAGCATATTTTACAAAGATGTTCATCACCGCTGGTCCTTTCTTTCACACATTGTCACACTGAATTACATGTTCGACGTAAAAAAAAATCGAAGTTTATGTATTAAATCCTCGACCGATAATTTTTCGAGCGATTGGTTGTTTAATGCCATGCACACACTACGCATATAGGGGTTGCGTGTATACGCTATGGGTAAAATTAAGCGTAATATTTTAACTAAATGAGCGGCCGTTGCACGGAACATTTTTTTTTGGTTAACGAATATACTACAGCTCGCAAAGAAAGACAGAAAAGGAATACTGACAGAAAGTGGCCTGCATTCGCTGTATAACATGGTGCTACATATGTAGTGAAATGTTACACTCTTCATTAGCGGTCGTAGCAAAAGTGCAAGCGCAGCATCACCCACGTGCAACGCGTCTTGATTACGGCGTTCGCGACTTTCGGCGCGCAGAAAAAAGCGCAACAGCTTAATTCGATTTTCTTCGACATGCGAGCGATGAGAACAGCAGCTGTGTATGTACGTATTTTCATTTATTATATTTTTTATTTAATATTTATTTAATTTTATTGTATTTTCATTTATTATTTTTTGCTACAGTTCGAGCTGTGGCAGCACACGAGGGCTTGCAAAAGAGCCCGGCGTGCGGGGGAGCCGGAGCCGCCTGAGCCCCGACCGTGGCAACGTACATGGCACAGACTAAGTGTAAGTCTACTTATATATTATTATACTTTTTTATAAAGATTTAATGGTTTTTTTGTTTTTTTTATGCTTCAGTTCGCCCCGTGGCAGACGTTGCGCGCTCTGCGCGAAGCGGGTCGCAGGGCGAACGACGAGTTCCAGGAGGAGTCATTCTACCTGGATGAGTTATTTTTTCAAGAAGTGGTCCAGTACGTGTCGTCATCCAAGCAACAACTATTAACGCTGGAATTAACCTCGGATTCTATAAAAATTTTTGTAGGCACTGTGCCTATTGTGCATATGTGCCGGGATTAGTTTTTTTCGATGGTGCCTTAATACATAAAAAGTGTTTTTTTTTTTTGAGTAAAAAGCAGTGTTTTTCTTTTAATTATATGTGCATGAATGAGACCGTCATCCACAATCGGGCCCAGCCATGATTCAGCAATACCGATGATGTTGTAGGAAGGATGCTCGGAAAGGAAGAGCCTAAGATTCTCAATGCGAGCTCTAAGCGAATTCACATTGACAAACGCAGCTCTAAAGGAACACTCCATCCTCCTTCCGACGCCCTTACTATTTCCAGGTGCACTCAGTCAAGAGGAGGCAGCCGTATTGATTGTCAGACTTACCTCCTCCGTACTCTGTCCATGTCCTTATGGACGGTCAGCGTTACTGTCACTGTTCGTAAGTCGTTTGTTTGTCCGTAAGTCAGTATTTGTCTTTCTTTTGGAGGAGTCTGACACGCCGTGCGAATGGCCTGGAAGTCGGCTGCCGACGCAAAAACATGCGCTCGCTCTCCACCCCTACGTCGAACCAGGAACTTACCGGCCGCATGCCAGACGTACTTGAAACCCAACCCCTTTGCTATGGGTTTCAGACTCATAAACTGTTGAAATTTGCTGTGGGGCAGCAGCTCATTAATAAAAATTTTACGTACTGGCACACTATCCGATGAGAACCTGCCGAGTAAATCCCGGCTGACGTCATTGGTTGTTAAATAGTTGTTGGAGAGCGCCCTCTTTGCCCGCATCACCTCACCAACCAGCCGCCCATTGGCCAGCCTGACCACACACGATGGCCGTCCACTACCTTCCGGAGTCGACCCTGAGCTCTCCTTTACAGAAACTACGTTTGATTTTTTGGGTCCACGAGCAGCGAGAGTACGCGTTTCAACAATGTCCACCTTATTTAAAGTGGGTAAGATAGTGCTAAGCACGGCAAAAGCAACATTTTTCAGTTCGTCTTTAGAGGCGGTGAGACTTTCCGATAAGATCCCGTTTATTACGATTTCATTACATTCCACGGCATCCCCTTCAGAGGGCGTCAGACGCTGTGGGTCTTCTTCTTACATATCTATCTTTAAGTGAGACAAACACCTGGGAGACATCCCCATCAGTATCGTCATCAACCACGTCATCGTTAATACGGGAACAATCAGTGCGCACCGTTACAGCCGACATCTTATCTATAATACATGAAGCTTTGCTTAACAAGTTTTTAAGGTCTAGTTTCAAAGTGTTGTTCTCCTGAAGCAACAACTGGCGATCATTGTCTGAGTGATCTGAGCTGACTGGTCATGTATTTTCTTCTCCAACGATGAAATCTTAACGGCTAAATCATCTAGCAATACCTTCTGCTGGTCTGAAGGGATTGACGCTTCAGCAGTGATTACTGGTACTGGGCTCTTCTTAAGATCATTTATCGCTGACTCTAATAGGTCAAATCTATTACAAAAAAGATCTAACATTGATGGTGACAGGGTGCAGTATTTAACCATACTGAGATCGGTAGATGTATCCGATCCGCGAGGCGTAGACGCAACCGAGATCCTTTTGGAGATGGAGTCACTTTTATTGCCATCTACAGATTCATTCAGGGACCTATCGAGTATATTTGCACTTGTGGCCGTGGACACCTTGTTGCTGCTATTCTTACTCCTACTATTATTACTACTACTACTATTATTTTTGTCAATAGAACCCGCGTTTTTATTTTTGTTTTTATTTTCGTTTTCACCGACGCATTCACGGCATAAGAAATTATTTCCTGCTGTCGTGGACCATTTATGGCATATATTATGATAAGGCTTCTGGCAGTTTTTACATCTATACATAGTTGCATTAGCCCGGAGGACTTTTTTACATTTAACGCATGAGGATGGTGGCATATTTAGACATAGGACTATTTTTTTTTTTTTTAATACTATGATTTACTATATAATAAATAATAAATAATAAATAATAAATAATTATAATTGAAGTAAATAAAAAAGTGAGTACGAAAAACGAAAATTTGTGCAAAAACAATAACAATGTGTATTGTATTGTAAATAATAATAATAGTAAATAACAATGTGTAATGTAGTGTAAATAATAATAAGAATGACTAAAGAAAACCCTATCACAGCCGATGTGCAGTTACCTGCAATTTCAAACGCAGATCTCCTACTCGACGTATATACATAAGATACATAAGATACAGTTTAATTTTGCTGTTTCAAATTCAAATAATCGCGCGCATAATACTGTAAAAAAGTGCGTAGGCAATCATGCCAACTCAAATCCAGCTGCCGATGGTGCTGCAGTCTGGCGGGGAAAACAAAAGTCTCAAGCGCAGTGGATGTGTAGTGACTGTGTGTCGCACGCTTAGACAGAGATAGACGATATAATTCTAACCTCGATATAGACTTTTACAGCATGGCTCCCCATTAATGAGACAAAAAGCAGGCGAAATTGAAGAAATGAAGTGAAGATTTGAAGTTTTGAAGCTTTGAAGCTCCCTGGTACAGATGACGGCAATGTTGTTTTTCTTTATATTGTATGCCAAGATGCCATCATCAGCTGGCGTAGACGATGCGTGACGATTTAGGTTATGTTTTCCCCTTGCAGGCAGAATAACTCCTCCAGGCTCATAAAGCACTGAGAAAACCTGGCTTTTTAGCGCAAGCGTGAGAGCCGGGGTGGAGGGTACCTCTGCCTTATAAAAATCACTCGGATGAGTGCGAAAAAAACCATTAGTAATTCGTGCAAAGTGAGGAGCAAAAATCAACGATGTTGCTTGGTCACTTACCAGAGAGAGAGAGAGAGAGAGAGAGAGAAGGAGAGGAGAGAAGGAGAGAGAGAGAGAGAGAGAGAGAGAGAAGGAGAGAGAGAGAGAGAGAGAGAGAGAGAGAGAAGGAGAGGAGAGAAGGAGAGAGAGAGAGAGGAAGAAAAATAAGGAAAGAGAGAGAAAGGGTGGAGGTATAGAGAGAGAGAGAGAGAGAGAGAGAGAGAGAGGGTGAGGGAGAGAGAGAGAGAGGGGTGTTCAATATGTCTATCAATGGTGCCACTTTCTGTCGAATACACCCCGTCCTCACGGTTTCCCCCTCTTTTGGGGATCCGAGAGGAGGTGGTGGGAGGTTGACACAAAGTAGCACCATATACTACTGTCGTTTTATCGAGTGCTTCTTGCAATACCCTTTCGTTACTACAGGCCCACCCATGCATAATGAAATCGGCTGCCATATTAATTTCAATGACATCTCGCACTAAACGTATTGCTTCTTCCGCAGTATCTGTACTCACCAGAAAATCGTCCATATAACAATTCCTGCATAAATTTTCTACGCCTTCTGCTTTAGTCTCTTTAAATGTCGTAGCGTTTCGATCTTTGATGTAGAGGGCTGTAGATGGGGACGATTTTGCTCCGAAAAGTACCGTATTCATCGCGAATTCTCTCGGTGGACTCGTGCGATTTCTTCCGCGCCACAAAAACCGTTGGCTTTCGCGATCTTCTGCGTTTATTTTAATCTTTAGGAACATGTCTTTTATGTCTGCTATTAAACCTTTACATTTTTGTCGGAATCTCATTAGAACCCCGGGTAATGATTTCAAGAAGTTGGGCCCGGATAGAAGTTGATCATTTAAGCTTATTCCCGACGTTTTAGCTGCAGCATCGAAGACTAGACGTAGTTTCCCGGGTTTGTTTACGTGAGTCACTCCGAAATGAGGTAAGTACCGCTGCCGAACGCCCTTTGATTGTGTAGGTAATTCTGATGCGTATCCTAGCTCTATTAATCTGTCCATCTCTTTATAGTATGCTCAGCATATACCGGATCTTTGTCCAATTTTCTTTCGATCGAAAATAAACGCCTCAGAGCCGTGCTTCTACTATCCGGAATAACTTCGTTTTGACATTTCCCATGAATTCTCTATCTTGTTACTTTTGGATTCTAGAATTTCAAGCGCGATTCTATCGTCAATATTTGGTCTGTGATTATTTTCATTAACGAGTGAATCTATTTTAAAATATTTTTTTACTAACTCATCGAGAGGTGCGTCGTTATATTCATTTGCTTGCGTACTTGACGTTTCGGAGCGTATAAAGGTATGATCTAATTTTGGCAATTTTTTATTTGATAAGCCTCTCGAAGGTCCATGGACACACCATCCTAATTCAGTGCGCGAAAATGCAAATGGATATCCCTTAATCTTAAATGATTCTTTGGAAACTATTAGTTGACAATTATCCTAACCTATAAGTGTAGTAGGAACGATATTTGTATATGAATCTACTTTGATTCCAAAATTCTCATAACAGACTTTAGTTATATTTATCGACAAGCTCTGCGGTGGCAATGGTAAGTTATCGACCGACAATGCATTTTTTATATCATATTCACCTGTCTGGCTTTTTAGACGTAAATCTATTTCTTCGGCTCCTAATTCTACCGCTGTTTGATTTCTTATCCCTCTCAAATTTATTACTATTTTTTTTCCTTTAATATCAACAGATTCTGCAGTTTTACGGTTTATCATAGTCACAGTTGAACCTTCGTCTAAAAGCACGTATGTCGTCGTATATTTATTTTGTCCGTAAAGAGTAACTGGTATTACTTTCAATAATACTGGACTGCTTAGTCATAATTCTGTATTATTAGTGCCTACATCCGTCGTGAAATCCTGCTTTGATTCGTTAATCGTGCTTTGCACTACCGAGTTGGTATTGTTTACATTTTTGTCGCTTCGATTTGACTTCGAAAAGTCGTGAAGTAATTCGTGATGGTTTGAGCTTCTACATAATTTACAATGGTTTCCTTTGCAATCTTTCGATACGTCTCTAGCGAAAACTCCACAATTTGTTATATCGTGACCCTTTTTGTTACACCTTACGCATTCCTTGATACTAGTCGTACATGCTATTTCAGTCTCTCCGACCACAGATGTCATGAAAACATTATCAGTTCTTCCAGAAATATTCACAGTTACATTCTCATTGCATTCCTCTGATGTCGTCGGTCGTGAAAAATCAATCAATCCTATAGCTGAGTATGCTTTCGCTTCTGTATCCAGAAAATCTGATAATGTTTGCAGGTTTGTTGTCGGTGTATCAAGCTTTCGAACATATTTCGCATAATCGCAGACTATACTTTGCGGTAGCTTATTTTATAAATCTTTTAATAGATCAGGACTCAACAAATATCCTATGCTATCAAGAGAATCTAAAGCAATCACTGCACTACGTAACTTCGTAGAAAAAATTAAAATATCTAAAGAGGAAAGAACATTTGGTAATTGTCGTAATCCTGATACTATTTTTTTCAAAATAATGTTCTTATTGCCAAAACGAAGTTCGAGGGTCTCTATTATACATTTTGCGTCATCTCCGTCTGTCGCTAACAAATTTTCTACAGCACAGCGTGCCTCTCCTTTCAGCGCACGAACTAAGCGTAATACATTCTCTTGGCTATTGTATTCTCCTAACTCCGAGGAAAGTCTATAGGCTTGCTTAAACCTCATCCATTCCAAAGGGTCTCCTGAGAAACATGGTAATTCTTTCGCGGATGTTAATCGATTTATTAAACTCGGACTACTCGTCGATGTCACATTTCTAGAGTTACTCAAAGAACGTTCGAACGCATCTGCGAGTCGTTCTATAGGATCGTTTAGTCTGTGCAAATATGAAAATTCAGAGCATTGTTCTCGAGAGACTCTAGGAGAGGATGTTTGAATAATTCGATCGGAAAATCGTGCTCTTTTCGGTGGAGATTCATAGGCCCTTTCATTATCTAGCTCCGCGGCTAACATAAATCTTCGCCTATTCTCTCTGAATGTTCCTATAATATCGCTTTCGTTGTAATCTGAAATCTGTAATCTGAAATCTGTCCTGTTGAAAAAATTCTCGCTGTTGGTCGGGTTCTTGTCGTTGATCTGTAGGGATTCGTATAGGTAGACGGCTCGATCGTAGGAGTAGTGGTGCACAACGCGTCGCCAGGTCCTCCTGTGTCTGGATGACAGGAACCGCCGCTGCCTGCTGCCGACAGGGCGCGCGAGCGCGCGGAGCGGCTTCCTCAGTCTGGTGTGACGTCCTGAGTGGCAATCACAGGGAATAAATTATTTATGTGAACGCGTATATACGTTTATTCGCGAATCTATCTTGATTTAAAGTCGCGGGGTTTAGGGTGACCTGTACCGAGCGGTTTGTACAGATCGGTGCGCGTGCATATCTATACGTTATACACGGGCGGTCGCGTGGCTGACGATCGCGGCTAGTGGGGTTTTAGTTCGGAGTTTTGAGATGCTCCGCGCAATATATACTTTCATCAATAAAGATAGGAAAAGAATATGACCTCTTACCTTTTGCGGTGAATGGGTGGAGATGAAAAACCAAATCCTGATTCTTTCCTTTAAGACAATTTATTCAGATCACGGGTTGTGTACAGTAATTGCCCTTTGCTCTCGACGGGATGCGGCTTGGCTTCCCTTACAGATGTCGAGGTTCGTTATCACTATTCCGATATTCGCGCGCGTTCAAGTTCGGTTTGAATAGCGAATTCGCGATCGCTTTTGAGATGGCGATGACGCGATTTTACTTCGAATGCTCGGTGGCAATACGAAGGTTTGTCAGCGAGAAATCCGGCTCGTGTACATTCGAGGCTATGGATACTGAACCGATGCAAGGGAGCGATCGCCTTATATACGAAATTTCGCCTGTTTTTCGGGTTTGCCTAAATCATGCGCGGGCGTTGGTTGACTTGTCATAAGTAAACATCACAGACGTAGAACTAGCTGCGGTGATATGCTTATGTAATTGCTCCGCGGATCTCTAGGCAGCCGCGTTATCTTTATCTCCTCGCTGTATTGTCGGGAGGTCGCTGAAAGTTTATAAGCCATTGTAAAGGCCCGATCTTAAGCTATCAATGTCAATACATTGAAAGAGACGGCGCGTGTGTTTACTCTGAGGAGAGTTTCCGCGCAGTAACAAATAAAGACGGAATGAAAATAATAATTTTTTTTTCGTTCGTCACACTGGAATGCGGGAACCACTGCTGCCTGATGCCGACGGGGCGCGCGAGCGCGCGGAGCAGCTTCCTCAGTCTGGATTGCGGGAACCGCCGCTGCCTACTGCCGACGTGGCGCACGAGTGCGCGAAGCAGCTTCCTCAGCCTGGATTCCGGGAACCGCCGCTGCCTGCTGCCGACGGGGTGCGCGAGTGCGCGGAGCAGCTTCGTTGGCCTGGATTGCAGGAGCCGCTGCTGCCTGTTGCCGACGAGGCGCGCCAGCGCGGAGCAGCTTCGTTTGCCTGGACCATGGGAAATGCAGCTGCCTGATGTTGTTGACGGGTCGCTCGAGCGCGCGGTCCAGCTGGTTGCCGCGGCTGCGAGATAAGCGCAACTCCTTCGGAATAATCAGGTCCTGGTTGACGTGGTCCTTCGAGGACTCGTCTTTTTCGCGCAGCCATTCTCCAAGTTAATAAAAAATTAACTTATGGAAACACGAGTTTATGATTACAAATCGGGTTCAAATACATTCTGGTCACGGCACCAAAAATGTAAAGGAAATCACACTCGTGTTGGTTGAAAATATGTTTTTTTATTTTTATTTTTCGTCTGTCTAGATACAAGGCTATTTGACGACTGACTCGTCAACTCTTCTTTTTTCTCTTCTTGGTGACGCACCTCTTAGCAACCACCAAACACGCCGTCTTTTCTTTATTCGAACCTTCTGTTCTTTTTATACCGGTCTCGACAACAATAACCCTTCGTTTCGAACTCGGGGCAGCATTCGATATTAGGGCGTGTGTCACCAAAACCTAAACAATCTGTACGCCGTTTCGCCAAGATATTCGAATCTCAGAGACTCCGTTTCTGTATTCGAGGCGTCTGGACTGCAAAATGACTCTCATTTTGCACCTAGGGCAGCACAGATTGTTGCAATAATTTAATAAAAAACTCTTGCATTTAGACTTTGAAATGATTACATTTATTGAACAAACATAGATTTTAACAAGTAAGTTTCCTTCTCTCTTACTCCCTGGCAGGAACAGAGGAGAATGGTCGAACAGCGTGAAGCGAGCTGCAGCAGCAGAACCGTTTCGACTCTCGAGTAGAGAGAACCTCCGTGAGTACATCCAGTGAGAATAAGAGTGAGAAGCATTAATAAAGATTTAGTAAGATACACCTGCAGTGTATCTTTTTCCCTGGATACCTTCCACGTGGCCGTAGGTCCACGAAGCCAACGCACGAGTGGCCAGCATCCACACTGGTGATCCCGACGTTCGAGAATTAGAAGGAAGCACTTATACACATCAAGAAGGCAGAGAACCTTGCTTCTTTGGAAACGAAGCAGGTCGACACCTAAACATCTCAAGAACTATTTTTCGTTCATGCAGGCACGCCAGCGTACGTAAAAAGAAAGTCTTCAATCCGTGGCAGACAGTGCGGCACTGATCGAGCAGAGCATCCACAAAGACGTTGTGCGCGAAGCCACGAGGACCGGCGTTCTCGACAATCTCAAATCACGAAGCACGGAGATTCTGGCGAGAAGTTATCGACACCAGTGCCTTCGTCGACAGCGTGATGATCACCATTGGCGCTAAGGCCAGCGGCACAAGCGTCGGCGATAGCTTCTACAGGGACAGCGTCACCGGTGCCTTGGTCTCGACAAAGGAGCGTATTTTTTTTTTTTTTTTTTTTTGTAGTTTTGGAGGGCTGTAACCTTCTCCGGGGCAGGGCACTAAGCCAATTCGCCGACTCGACAAGCTGTTGAGGGTTTGGCAGGAAAATAACCCTGTTTTCTGTGAGTGGTTCTTGTTCTTCTGTTGAGACGAGAGTCCCTACTTGCAATCGTACCAATATCAAAAGTGCAGAGCGTATTTATTGCATTTTGAAACATAATAATGTTGGCAGAACTGAGTATCTGTCCCCGGGAACTCGTTTGAATCGTTCACCTCCACGTAAGAAGCGGCCTAATGGCACGTGTGAGAATGAAAGATTCAGTAAAGTGTTTCTATATTTGAATGTCTGATTCTATAAAATATTCACAAGATTCACGAATTATCTCCAAATTCGTAGAGGACAAGACAGAATTAGTGCAATAAGAAGATAAGTTGTGTTTGGTTAATAGAAATTCTTTGAGTTTAATCCTGGGGATAATGTGTTGGTTACATTCCCAAGTTAAATGTTCTAAATTACAGATCTCATGTCCGCAAGTACATTTCGTGTCATCAATCAAATTTATGCAGTGCAATTTTTCTGGGGTGCAATAAGAGTTAACTAATATTCGTAAGTAGATAGTGGCTTGTTGTTTTTTTAAGCTATTTATTATATACCAGGTTTTATTAGGGTGAACAAAAGCTATTTTCTTAAGATAGTTACGATCTTTTTCTTGAATTTCTTTCTCATGTGCTCTATGCCATTCCAGTAGCCAATCCTGTGAAAATTTTTTGAAAACTTGGTGACAATTGGATTTAATGAAGATAGAGGGAGGTAGTTTAATGGATTCTTTTGTTGCTCGATCTGCTAAATTTATTCCTGAAATTTGACTGTGACCAGGAATCCAGACTAATATTATTTCTTTGCCCTGTTTGAAGATGAAGTTAATATTCAGTTTACAATCCATTGTAATGGCAGAAGTGCTAGCCAAGATGGTTTTTTTTTTTTTTTTTGATAAATGAAAGAGCTTCTTGCGAGTCAGAAAACAGGACTGCTCGACTTATGTTATTTGTTTTAATTAATCTGAGACCCGTTAAAATGGCTTGTAGTTCCGCTTCTGTACTTGTGGTGGCATTTGATATACTGAAATTGTACATACGATTAATATTTTCATGAAATATAGCTATTCCTTGTATTTCACCTGTCAAAGGCTTAGATGCGTCAACGTAGAGTCTGTAATAGTCAGAAAATCTTGACATCCCGTTAAAGTCGATATTTTGAATGGACTCGTTTCTAATTTTTCCTAAAATTTCGACAGGAACGTCCACATCGTGGCTTTCTAACGGGAATTCGTATGGGATGGGTAGATTTATTTGGAAAATATTTTGGATTTTGTTTTTTATGTTACGGTATATTGGGAGGATTTTCTCATTATGTGTTTTGATTTTAGTTTGTTGTTTTTGGAGACAGATTTTTCGAGATGGTCCAATGTTAGAATAATTGGGTTATTAGATATACTTGCTGATTTCAGTAAATATTTATTAATAAGTAGATCGCGTCTATGCGAAAGAGTAGTTTCCTGAGTAATGTTCAAAGTAAGCACGTTGGATGCAAATTTTGGTAGATTCAGACAAAGCTTTAGTCCTATGTTATGTATTGATTCTAGTTTCTTTAAATGAGAAGGTGCGGCATTTGCTAAACAGGCATAGCCCCATTCAATAGTAGATCAAAAGTAGATCTAGTTAGGGCTTTAAAGGTGTTGATTAATATTCTCGGAGAAACGCCGTATTTTTTATTGGAGAAGGCTTGAAACGCCCCTCACCTCCGCGCAACGGAGAATAAAAAGAGGCGAGAGATTTTAATATAAATTACATTTTGATTTTATATGGTCCGGAATACCGGGCGAATAAATAAAGAATTTCGCGCATGATTTGAAGTTAGATGATTATAAATAGTTACTTCGATATATAAGGACGTAATGCCTTATATATATCCAGCAACATGAAATAAATAATCGTGACACACTGCACGATGCTTCTTTATTTCCTAAGACGACGCAATGCGCCTTCAGGCAAAAGAAGACTTTGATTTTGGACTTCTACTTGATCCTCTCGTTCTGAAAATTCTTCTTTATCAAGACGTAATGCCTGATAAAGAAGAACTGGGCTGAAAATTGCGTAAGCGCTTAACATAGACGCAATGCTATGTGTTTGCGACTCACTAAAATCTGATTATTTTATTTATTATTGTTATTATAAATTGCTTTTTCCCTCTTAGACCACGTACTGGGTCCAAGGGTACTCCAGCGCATGTAAAAGGAATTGCAAGCGCTTAGTCTGACTTAATGCAGGACTTTTGCATCTCGCTGTTTGAGGGGACTTAGAAAAAATTTTAATAATTTTTTTAAAAAGACTTTATTTCTTTTCTTTTTATTGAAAAAATAAAATCATCGCATCAAGCATAACATAAAACCGTTCGCTGTTGTGTCGCATTTAATCGGATTCCCATGTAGGAGACTCAATGCTCCGCATCTAGGGCTTTCCGGAGCGCCAGCGCTTCTTTGTATGCTTCTGCTAGCTAGGAGACTTAATGCTCCTTCTAGCTCCAGCTTCAGAGAAAGAGTGAGCTCTTCCCGGAAAGACGCGCCCTTTTATACAGGTGAGCGTTACTGCTCCGACGCTGAAGCAGCGAGTTACCCCCACCCGTCGCCCCAGCGCAAGCATCGCTATAGATATACTAAAGCACGTGAAATCTTAATTTACATGTTTTATCGCTTTGAACAATTAATTTTCGCAAAACTAATAACATATGAATGTTTATTCTTGCTCAATTAACAATAACTAATGATTTGTTGCTTATGACAAGCTCTAGTGAACAAAATAACTCGCATACAAATATGCTAGACGCGATCAGACTCTAACTCTTCTATTATTGTTTTAACAATGTTAATTAATGATTTATGGTATAAACTATACATGAGTCGAAAGCTGATGAACTAACGATCATGTACGTTACAAATTTATATGGCAAAAATGCCTCAGAAAATAATATTCGGCACGTGAAGTGTCTATTTCGTACATATTTGACAAGTTTATATATAAAGTGAAACATATAATCTCGACTCGTGGGGCAAACTTAGCCGCTTCTCGCGCGCGCGCTGTGTTTTTCTTCAATCTTGCAACAATGTTTTTCTAATGAAAATTATTGAATCTCAACAAGGGTTTTTTGCGTTTTACATAGTTTTTTAATCGCAGAATCTCATACGAGCATTTATTTTTAGAAATTTATTGTTTAAATAGTAGATATGAACGTTGCAAGTTGGCGTCGTGTCCCGTACATTACATACGGCCAAACGGCAAGCCAACTTGTAACTCGAATAAAAAATATAATTGAATTAATAACTGTTTTTTGTTTAATAGTGAATTTATCGCTCGATGATGGAAATGGTGTAAAAAATTAATTAAAGATGCGTCTCTTCGAGCCAAGTATTTATTCAAATTGCCAAACGTTTCGGGATATACAGGGTGTCCAAAAAGTATCGAAACACGCCTAAAAAGTTTTCAGAGAACATATTTTTGACCTGGGTCAAGGTCATTTCCGTAGTAACTTTTGACGGTCGATCTAATGGTGACCTTGAATTTGACCTTGGACCTTGCCATCAAGGTCATTTCAAAGTCACTATGATTTGTTTAAATGGGAACACCCTATTTTGACAT
The DNA here is from genome assembly GCA_018906965.1 of Philotrypesis tridentata. Classification (NCBI taxonomy): domain Eukaryota; kingdom Metazoa; phylum Arthropoda; class Insecta; order Hymenoptera; family Pteromalidae; genus Philotrypesis; species Philotrypesis tridentata. Next base: position 313,188 of record JACCIB010000091.1, on the reverse strand, counting down.
CGGCAAACGAAAGAGCGGAAAATTTTACGTTCAGATATGTATTAAGGTCCAAGGTCAAGGTCACCTGTGAAGGTCGTAGCAAGGTCAAATTGTATTTGCAGGGAATTCTTGCAGAATTAGCAGTCAGAAGAAAGGTAGATGACCTATTATGTTTAGCGTTACCCAGGAACAACGACGTGGACGTAATAGGATAATGTTCCCTTTGGGGTGCTTGATTAACGTGAGTCCCCTTGCCTCTCACTTTAAATATTTAGCGTAAATGCTCGAATTGTTCACCATTCACTTCTTGACAGTAAGCTAATCGATGGTAAAAAGCATTAACAACATTTTCTATCGCTTCAGGACTAATATTTGCTGATTCTAATTCAATCCTCTCTCGTAGTTCGACTAAATTTGTGGGCTTTGTTTTGTATACTCGATCTTTTAAATAGCCCCAGTAAAAATAATCAAGAGGTGTCAAATCAGGTGATCTGGCTGGCCATTCAATTGTGCCCCTTCGTCCTATCCACCGATTAACAAACACTGCATCTAAAAGATTGCGAACATCACGTGCATAATGAGCTGGTGCGCCGTCTTGTTGGAACCATGTGTTCATAAAGTTGTCTCCTGCTATTCTTCTTATCGCAGGCACGATTTGATTGCGTAGCATTTCTTCATAGTTTTCAGCATTTAAGTTGCCATCAATAAAAAACGGACCTACGATTCTGTTATTGAATATGCCTGCCCATACGTTTAATTTTTCTGGGTATTGTGATTTATCTTCTCGTGCCCAATGTGGGTTTGTTTCTGCCCAATATCTACAATTGTGTCTATTGCAGGTTCCGTCAAGTTGAAATGTCGCCTCATCTGAAAAAACAATATTTGATATGAAGTTAGGATTTTGCACTATACGTGTCATCATGTCATCACAAAATTCAACGCGACGATCAAAGTCATCTTCATTAAGTTTGTGAATCAGTGTGACTTTGAATGGATGAAAGTTAGCATATTTTAGTATGTTATGAACAGATGACTTACTTATATTGTGCTGTTGTGAAATTCTACGGGTGGAACTATGTGGATCCTCAATGAATGATAACAAAACATCCAGGGAAGTATCATCGTTTGTTGCTGACTTTGGTTTTCCTGATTTTGGCCTATCGTCGATTGTGCCGGTTTGTTCAAACTTTGTAACAAGGTTCCTTGCAGTTGAAATGACAATCCCAGTTCTATCAGCTCTAAAAGTCTCATTAAAAAGATTAATCACTGTGCGGTAAGGTTGCACTGCGGCACCCCAGCCTCTCATCATGAGAAGTGTAATCCTTTCTCTTTTCGTAAGATGTTGCATTTTCAATTAGGTATGAACAGATTTTATTGTTGATCAAACTATGAATACTTAAATATCAATTTAAAGAAATAGATTTTACAACCACTATACTTATTTAAGATTTCGAGGTAAACATTTGTAGTTTTAAAATAAGTGGGCAATATAATTTGCTTGGTAACTTATGTTTTTAAGGTGCTTTTTTTAGTGTGAGATCGCGATTTACCGAATGTAGCCATCTAGAGGTCTGGTTCAGTACTGCAACGTTGGCGTTAAGTTTTAAAACTTTTTGAACATTACCATAAAATATGTATGTTTCTGTTTATTCAAACGATTATGGGGTCGCTGAGAACTAATTAAGAGTTCACATTTAGATTGGGTATTATTAAAAACTTAATGAAGACTGGTTAACGCCCAAATAAACAATTTATTTAAATGTAACAAAAAATGAGTCTTAATTTGTTCAAGGGCTTTTCAGGGTCGCTAAGTACGGATTTTGAGTTGGTTTTTAGTTTAGCACTATAAAGGACTTCATGAGGCCCGGTTAAGGCTCAAATAAATAATTTTTTTCAATGCATCAAAAAAATAAGTTTTAATTTATTTAGGGGGGTTTTCGGGGTCGCGGAGTAGGAGTTTTGGATCGAATTTCAGTTTGGCACAATGAAGGACTTAATAAAGCCCGGTTAAGGTCAAAATACACAATTCATTTAAATGTAACAAAAAAAAGTTTTAGTTCATAAAGTGGGTTTTTAGGGCCTTTGACCTTGCTACGACCTTCACAGGTGACCTTGACCTTGGACCTTAATACATATCTGAACGTAAAATTTTCCGCTCTTTCGATTGCCGATGTCAAAATAGGGTGTTCCCATTTAAAAAAATCATAGTGACCTTGAAATGACATTGATGGCAAGGTCCACGGTCAAATCCAAGGTCACCATTAGATCGAGCGTCAAAAGTTACTACGGAAATGACCTTGACCCAGGTCAAAAATATGTTCTCTGAAAACTTTATAGGCGTGTTTCGATACTTTTTGGACACCCTGTATATATCCCCTCTTCAGTGGCTATATAATAGTGAATGCACAAATGCGAAACGTTTGGCAATTTGAATAAATACTTGGCTCGAAGAGACGCATCTTTAATTAATTTTTTACACCATGAATTAATAACTGATAAAATAATGTTATACACATGACCGTATGCATGCTAACTTCATGCATATGACTTCATTTAATTGAAAAATGCTTTAAATACAAAGTTTTGATAAGAAATAGGGTCCGTGGACGTTGCAGGCTTTCAAGAGGTTAAGAGTGTTTGACGCTTTTTTTTAATGTTCGAAATATGGGGGCTCCAAATCAATTTCCGGTCAAAGTTAACTCTGAGAAATTTCACCCGATTTACCGGAAGGATTTGAGTATTGTCAATTTTGATATTTATTGTTTCAGGTATTTTTCTTTTCCTACTGAAAATGATAAGATTTGATTTTAGGGGTGCTATATTGAGCTTTCTTTCCCATAACCATTTCTTAAAGAGGTTCGCTCCTTTTTCCAATACTTTCTTAGTTGTATGTATATCTGGGTTAGAGTAGGTGATAGCGCAGTCGTCTGCAAATTGGAGGTTTGAACATGCTCCTGTGTTTGATATAATTTTTCGAACATAGATATTAAAAAGCAACGGGCTGAGTACTGAACCTTGCGGAAGTCTTTTGAACGCCTTTTTATCAGTAACGTGTCTTTTATTTACATAGAAGGATATGTTTCTACTTAGAAACATATCTCTTTTTCTCTTTTTCTCTTTTTAGAGTTTAATGTGGTTCTAGAAGCAAAAAATAAAAAATCATCACCCGGAATGGACGGAATAGACTTTGACATCATTGATAGGCTACCGTTAAAATTTAAATTAATTTTATTAGACATATATAATGAAATGTATGAAAAAATGGAATTTCCAGAAAGCTGGAAAAATGTATTCGTTCTTTTTATTGAAAAACCAGACGGAAATAGTGTACGTCCTATATCATTCACTTCCTGCCTGTGTAAACTGTTTGAAACTCTCATAAAAAACAGATTACAATGGTGGGTAGAGGTAAATAATCTAATTCCTGAAAGCCAAACCGGATTTAGAAAAGGACTGTCTTGTTCAAACAATCTTATCAATCTAGATTTGAAGATTACTGAAGCCCTCTCTGAAAGAAAGCAATTACTTGCTGCTTTTCTTGACGTCAAAGGAGCCTTTGACGGAGTCATTATTGACATTCTAATACAGATACTAGCCACTTTGGGCTGCTCAAAAAACTTAGTATACTTTATCAAATTCTTAACAAGCGAACGATACAATTTTACTAACTTGATGGGAAATACACCGAGACTAGTGTATAAAGGAGTACCTCAGGGAGGAGTCCTCAGCCCCCTATTATATATACTATACGTTTCTAAAATTATGGCAAATCTACCAAAAACTCTTAACATATCTCAATTTGCGGATGATATAGCAGTATGTTGTAAGTTTTCATGGAGAAAAAGAGCTATTAGCATCATCACAAATAGTATTAAAAAAATCAATAAAAATCTCCAAGAATTAGGACTAGAACTGGCGCCAAATAAGACACAGTTAGTTCATTTTAATAAAAAAAATATTCCTCCGGGAGAGATAGAAATCAACATTGACGACTGTAAAATAAAATCGAGCCCTTCAGCCAGATTTCTAGGCATCATATTTGACTATAGACATTCATTCTATATACACGTAGACCAAATGATCAAAAAATGTCACAGAGGCCTTAACATTTTAAAATTTCTCTCTGGAATAACATGGAGTGCTGACCCCGATACACTCATATTATTTTATAAAAGCTACATCAGATCCATTATTGACTACAATAGTTTTATCTATCTCTCAACCTCAAAAAACCTGTCTGAAAAAATAGAAAAAATTCAATACCAAGCGATCCGGATCGCCCTGGGTTATCGAAAAACTACACCAACCAATGTAATGATGGCTGAGGCTAAACTCGATTTTATTAAATTCCGAGCTAAATATTTAGGCGACTGCTTCGTGTCAAAAATAATGTCCAATGAAGGATCATTAACATCAAGAACAATAAAAAATCATATTCTATTCTCTGTGAAACACCCATGCAATGAAAATAGAATCTTAGATAAATGCATAACAAGCGCTATAAATTACATGGAAGAGTTCATTACTGACAATACATACGCTCTGTACAAACAAGAATGCGAAACCTTAACAACTTCTTATGTCCCAAATATAGAATTAGGTAAAGAGCTCAAAAAATGTAAAGACCCAAACAAGCTTCTAAACGATTTCATAAGCTCAAAAAATGCGTTCACTATATATACAGACGGCAGCAAAATATCATGTAATAAATACGTTGGTGCAGCCTATATCTGCCCAGAGTTAAATATTCAAGGACGCATAACAATAAATAAAAAAGCGTCTGTATATACAGCTGAGTGCATTGCTTTGGGTGAAGCAATGAACATAATTGTAAGTAATAGTGAACATAATTTTTTAATATTCTCCGACTCCTTGAGTGCCTTGTTATCCGTCCAATCGAAAAAACAAAGTATAAAGACAAACAAATTTATGTATAATATAAAAAATAAATGTAAAATTGCTAAAAACAAAACTTGCGATAATACAAATGTCGAATTGGTCTGGATACCCTCGCACATAGGAATTTGGGGCAATGAAGAAGTCGACAAACTAGCTAAAGAAGCAACTACTTCTGACGACGATACTGTAAACCACAAGTTAGTTCCTTTTACCGATCTGTATGAATATTTCAAGCATGAAATGAAAATTAACTCTCTAAATAAAATAAATTATGATAGTAAAACGAAAGGTACAAAATACTGCGAAATATTTCTAAACAAGAAGAAAAAACCTTGGTACTGCGACAAAAATATCTCGAGAGAAACAATCGTAATGATAAATAGAATGAGAGCAAACCATTATAACCTAGCAGCTTCCTTGTCGCGTGTAAAAATCGTAAGCGACCCAAAATGTCAATGCGGAGCTGAAAGCGAAGACTTGAACCATGTTATATGGCAATGCGAATTATACAACACCCAACGTCCTTCTATAATTGAAAAACTAGAAAAGCTTAAATACCAACTACCGATGTGCATTGAAAGTATAATTGCAGAGCCATCTATACATGCATGTAAAATCATATGCGAATTTCTGAAGAGGTGCGATATACAATTGTAGCAGGCTAAAAGTTAAGATAATTTATGTATAATTATTTATCTAATTTTTTTTTTTCTCTTCCTCTTTTGTACCCAGATGTAAATGTAACGCTGAAATGAACCTCTTCTGAGAGGTTCCAATAAAGCTATAATAAAAAAAAATATGTTTCTACTTATAACAATATTTTGAATAAAATTAGTGATTTTACTGGAATATTTTTAGTGCAATAAGATCCGCAATTAGAATACTAGGGTCGACATTGTCAAAAGCACCTTCTATATCCAGTATCAATACAGCAAATACTTGTTTTTTTGTTAATGCTAGATATGCTCTGGTAGCTAGTAGAGTGGTGCTGTCCTATGTCGACCTCTGTTTACGGAAGCCGTATTGGGATTGTGGAATAATGCAGTCACTTTCTATGAACCATTCGAGTTTTTTTTTTTAATAATCCTTTCAAGTAATTTGGGAATATTTGTAGCCAGTGCTATTGGGCGGAATCCTTTATTTCCTGGTCTGGGTATTAAAATAGTGATATACTCTGTCTAGGCTCTCGGAAATACTTTTTGAGAGAGGATGGAGTTAAAAATTGATACAAGGGATTCTTTTACTGGAAGAGGAAGTCTCTTAATTATGTCATTGGATATCATGTCTTTGCCTGGAGATGCTTTAGACTTTAAATTATCTATGTTAGATTGGAGTTCTTTAAAAGTGATCGGGTAATCGAGATGACGATTGTTAATACAAATTGAGATATTTATTGGATTTTTTTGAGGAGGATTTTATTGGATTTTTATCTATGACATTTCTTATCTTTGGATCTGCGTAGTCGAAGTTGTCAACCGTTTTTGGAACGTTTACATAACCCGTTAAGGGGTTATGACAGTGTTAAGCTTTTGAAAAAAAATTTTCTTTTGGAAAGCTGTCAAAATTTTATTATTTAGGCAATCATAATAGAGCTGCTTGTATTTTAAAGTATTTATTGAGTCCTTCAATTTAAGCTATAGAAATCTTGAAAATATGAATTTTTCATCTCGCAAATCTATTATTAGTAAGACATGTTTTTTACTGCAGTTTTTTTGCGGTGTGCACGTTTCTAAACGTTTGGGTAAACCAAATCAAAAGTTTAATATCTCATTTTACTCCTTAGAACCTGCACTACAAAATGAGTGGAGCATTTTATTTAACCAAAAATTTTTTTTTCTTTTTTTTTTTTAAACAAGTTTATGTCATTTTTTTTCAAACACGTTTTTATCATTTGACAGCTTTCCAAAGAAAATTCTTTTTTAGACGTTTAACACTGTAATAACCCCTTAAGCCAGCCATCATTTCCCATATATTCTTTTTATTTGATGAAGGAGAGAGAGATTGCAAGAAGTTTTGTGTAAAAATTTTTTTTTGTTTCTTTTTGCAACTTGGAAAAATTTTCATTTGTTTTTACATATCGTAAATAACTAACTTTGTCGCGGTTTTTTTTATATTTATTTGTAGTTTTTTCCCTAGAGGCAACAGCAATGTCAAGTTCTGTTGTCCACCATACAGCTTTGGAAACTTTGAGATTTTTGCACCTGATTCTTTAAGTGAGTCTACAATACTACTGGTTAACTTTTCATAAGTCTCGATTGAATTTGAGTTATTGAGTTAACAGTTAGCAATTTTTGCTTCTAGTTTAGTTTTACGTGAATCCCAACATACATTATTTGTGTTGAGTTTTTTACGATTTGTTGTAAAGACGGGGGTTTTACTACTGATTAGGATTTCTATAGGAGTGTGATCACTATCCATAGCGTCTCCTACAACGGACCAATTGGCATCCTGTATTAGATTCAGTGAAATTATCGAAATGTCGGGAGATCCCGGCTGGTTCCCGCGTTTTGGTATAAGAGTGAATTGTGAAGGACAGTTGATTACAATTAGGTTTGAATTTGTTATTTCTTTATTTAACCATTTTCTGAGTTTGGTTTCTTTACCGTGACTCCACAATGCATTATGTGAATTAAAGTCGCCACAAACGATTACATTTCTAAAATTATTGATATTTTGAATTAATTTTTCAATTTCATTAGATTCCGCATTTATTCTGTGATCACAATAAATGTTAAATATAGAGTATTCAAGATTATTAATCTTTGTTTTGACACGCAGTATTTCAAAGCCAGAAAAGTTTTGATTCATTGGGTATATCTTATTGTGACTTAAATCATTTCTAATTGCGATGCATAAACCACCACCATGGGTAGTAGAATCGCGGTCTAATCGGACAATATTGAAATTTTTAATACGAAATTTGTCTGAGCTTTGAAGCCAAGTTTCTTGTGTACAGGTAACATTAAAATTGTTAAGAAGCTGTTCTAACTCAATTCTTTTATGTCTTATACGTCTATAACTCAAGTCTTTCAACAAGTCCATTTTACCGATAAAAAGGGAGTGATTTTTTTTAATTGGGTGAGAGACTGCCATGCTCATTTTCAAGCTATCAGTTGCAAGGTATTTAATTTGTATATATGATGTAATTTTCAGTATGAAATTTTTCGAGATCAAATATTTAGCATGGGACTTTAGTACTAAGTTAAACCGTAAAACCTTAAGACTATTTATAAAAATACCAAATCAATTATCAAGATTGTCACAATATTTACATTGCATTGCTATTACAATATTAGTTAGCAAAGCTACTTTCCTTCCATTGAATTTTGACTTAGCTTTTCTTTTGTAATAGTTTCTATAAGGGAAAAAACCGACTTATTTAGTTCCGCGTTCTGTTTAATTAACGAGCCTACTGCTACCAAGAGGTCTGAAAGGGTTTTCCCGTTTTTATCCAAGACTTGAGATTCTTCGATTTATAATTCGTTAGGGGAACCAGTCCTAGTATGGCTATATTGATCATATTCGTCGAGCTGGATGGTTGGTGAATTTGATCTGCGACGCTTCGGAATTATTTGTATACAAGCTATGTCGGATTCATATAAATGGTTATTCTAAAGCGCTTCTGCGAGTGGACGATTCGCCGCAATGTCATTGTAGTGATTGAGGCATCCGGCCTTGAATAAATTCTTTGCATGAGATAGTGAAATGTTTTTAGAGGCCAAAGCATATTTAATTTCCTTTTGGTCAATGTATCTTATGCATTTTCTATTCAAAGCAGAATGGTTTCCCTTACAATTAATATAGCGTTTTGAAAATTGGCAAATCTGTTCCTGGTTTTCGTGTTCGGCCGAACATTCCGAGCAAGTGGGCTTTCTGCTATAATTTGTAGCCGCATGGCCAAATCTGTGACATTTTTTGCATTGCAGTACCTTGAATATATATGGATACACTTTGACGGCTACTCTGAAAAATTTTACTTCTTCCGGCAGTATCTGCGACTTAAAAAATATTTTTATTGATTTTGTCGGCGTGAGGGTCCCGTCAATCATCTTAAAAATTCTTTCGATTTTCGCGTCTTTATATTTGTCCTCAATCACTAGAGAAAGATTTTTATTGTGTACTCGGCATCGATATCGTGAACCTGTCCGATTTTTAAAACTTTGAAATTGGGAATATAAGGTGTCCATCTAATTGGCAAGTTTTCTTTTCCTGATACCAAATTGTTGGCATCAGACATGAGAGAGAAAGTTACTTCTATTTTACGTGAGCCGATTTTACGTACATGCTCAAAATTAATTTTTGATTTTATCAGTGTTTCTCCAAGCTTGATTCGATCGATTTTAGCTATATTTGTATTTGGGTTATCAGAATTTTCTATATGTATAATAAATGGAGCTTGGGCAGTATTTATGTGTCTATTTTTCATGAATTCATCAATAAGCGAGGTTTTCTCTGATACTATTGTTTCCATGAGATCTGCTTTTGGCAGCATAATTTTACTTTAATTTCTCTGCCCCCCGTCTTATATGAATGTGGGGTGTAGACTATTTATGTGTAATAATTAAAGTTAGACGTTAGAACGAGGCGATATCTACTTGGACTTTGTACCAATGTGAACCGGCATCCATAAATATAGAAAAAAGCGTACCTTCGTTAAACTTTCAATAAATTGTGCGTCAGTGAACGTCTTGTTGAGAGCCTTAGTGAAGAATTGGCTAATCTTAGTGTCGTCTTCAATATTCTTTTCTTATTCGGATCAGCTTTGGTCGTGTTTCTATCTGTCGCTTATTTTCAGGCGGTTGCTCGAGAGAAGTTGTTCGGGAGGTGTTGCTTGCTCGGTGGTTAGAGGCGTATTGAAGTATGCGCGCTAAAAATGTCGTTCGAAGCGTCCGCCATCTTAGCTAAGGTGAATTCCGGTGAAACACGCGCTCAGCCGAGCTGCAGCGACCCGTGACTCGTTGATTCGTATGTGTACAAACAACAGCAATATTTCGCGTTTTCGAATCACTTAGAGTGGTTATATCAATATCAATTACAGCGAATTTGGTATCGCAGAGCACAGCTATTGTTCGAGAAAAACCTTTTCGGGCATCGATTGAACGTGCTTCGAATCTGCGTAGTTAGCGACTAGTATCTCCGACGTGCTCCTTGAAATAATTCTTTGTACTGCACCTGCGTGTGCAAGATAAAATTGCATTTTCATTAATAACTTCTACGAGGAAGGCAAGCGATAGTTTATCCTTAGGTGGAGCCACTGGATGGACATCGATCGGACATGATTGATCAATATTGATTAAGAGGGCGTATTTCGACATAGCAATTAGAGGATATAGGGGGCATTAATTCAACTTTGAACCAATGACAAAATTAACATTAGAAAAGAGGGTGCTCGTGTTAATCACCGATAGAGGAATAAATTAGTGGTGGTCTATGAAAGACCAATAGAGGATTTCTGTCAGATAAAGGACTAATTGGGAAATTTGGCGGCCGAGACGATGCTTCTGTGAAAGTAGTATGTGGGCTACTATGGAGAGACGGGGCGGGGCAGCAGAGTCAATAAGGGATAATTGGTGGGTTATTGATAAGTAGGTGATAAAGAGGTGTTAATGGGGGCCCCGCCCCTCTCGATATCAGGCCCATGCGCTATACTAGTCCTGTAATTCCCCACCCTTCTCGTAATTAGAAACTCGGGGAATAGTGGGGTGTGTTGTAGAGCGTGCTATCCTAACCTGGCGCTATACCAGGCCTGCAGAGCGAGGCAGCGTATAACGGCCGACTAGCGTATAATAGGCTAGTCCCTATAGCGGCTCCGTTGTACATAGTGCAGAGCGTAGTAGCTGGTGTATAGCGGATGTAGTTACTAACGCTAGGTGCAGAGCGGCTAGTAAAAAGTTATGTTCTACGTTTGAAAAATATGTGGCCCTGAAAAGGGCCGATTTTTTAAAATTAATTTATAAATTACTTTTTTTCTTCTTTGGTTCTGTATAAGCAGGATTTATAGCAGTCCTTTGCACACGATATTTTTTCCGTCATCGGTGTATACCCCTCTTTTTCCGGAAAAGGTTTCGTGTTGCTGGAATACTTGTATGAAAAAGGATTTTTCACACTGGATCGCGAGTATTTACCGCTCAAGAGCGGTTCTTTATCTTCGCTTTTTTTGTTACTCATCCTGGTAGTGTACTCTTCGACGACCGCGCTGAGAATGAGGCTGTGGCGATGAGAATGTGAATATATGCTTTGGGGTTTATTAAAGCAATGAGGCTTCTTATGAAAAAATAAAAATACAAAATATTTACACTTTAACGCTAGCATAATAAAATTTGAATATAAAATTAAATCTATGTCTTAAAGCTATTACAATAAAATTAAATCTATAGTACAACAAAATTAAATTTAGTAATTAACTTGAATATAAAATTAATTTGAATATAAAAATTTAACCCATACTGGAAACATAACTTCGTAGATGTCGCTAGCTATTTTATCGAGTGCAAACGCGTAAATTTCGGTCAAACCCGTGTTTAATACATCGCTGCTAACGTTCACAAAAGTTAAATTTGTCTTAACAATTTCCTCGATTTTATTTTTACGCAGTGCGTGATATTATTCAAAAGCGGCTGTATTTTTAAGAATGCCTTTACACGATTCGTTTTCTTCCCGTTTCAATTCGTTTTTAATATAATCTAAAATATAATCTACAGCACGATTAACTAAACTGGAAAGCTCCTCGAGCTGCTTTAATCTTAAATCTATGCACTCGCTAACCTGTTTTAATCCTAAAAATGTCGCCTGGTGCATCACGGCGCTCGGTGGGCTGTCGAATTTCTTCTGCTATTTCGTAGGTGGTTCTGGAGCCTCTTGCGGTGCTTCGTCGTCCAATCTCTGACCTCCATCCTTTGGCGGATCCGTACTGACTGTTGTAGAATTTGGCCTCGCGGTGATGCAAACCGCTCTTGTTCCAAAGCAGTTTGTGAATAAGATGTCATGACCGGTCAGGTAGATAGTTGTAGGGGGTTACCAAAATCCTGGTAGAAGGTGTAAGAATTTGCGAGATAGGCCACCATGGTCCCAATTTTTTCTTTCAACTGCTCCCAACTGTGCGGATCCAGCGTAACGTATTTTGCAGGCGAGTCGGATGTGCAAATCTTGACCACTGCACGATAAAGCCCTCTATGATACTCGAGGCTTGTAGTGACCCTCTTCGAGTTAGATCTATTGATAGCGTAGGTGCCGGAGTACAGTAAATTACAGGTGACGGGTTTTACTTCCATCTTGACACTTTACTTTGAGCTGCCCGGAACGACTTGTGCGCCGTGAGGATGCTGGCGAGCGACTGGGCTTGCAGTGTCAAGCGCTGAGTCTAGTCTATAAACGGTTACCACATATATCGCATATAGTTATAATGAAAATCATACATATGTGCCCTTGAAAGATCTAGAACTTTAAGTCCAACATAAATTGGCTTATTGATCAGTATATCAGTTTTATTCATTTGTATAGCAACTAGATTTTCGTTAAATATTGCACTGCTATGAAAGTTTGAACTTGAAATTTGAGCCTCAACACCATATCTTCCATCATATTTACTTATAAGTTTTACTGAAACTCTTTTTCTAACATTTTCCAAAGTCTTACCAAATACTGCATTACTCATTAATTTGAAAAAAAATTTTTCAAATTCATTTTTTGCTACTGATCGCAGACTACTGTTTAAATCTATGTACGATTTGAGCCATTGCGATTGTTTGAATTTTAGAACTCTGTGAATCTTACAAAGTTGTAGGCCATTAGAGAGAGCCTGTCTTAGAGCAACATAATGAATCACATAACTTCTTTTAGATCGTAGAGTCGCCAAAAGTTTTTCTTGACTACAACCTGGCGGTTTTGCATGTTCAGGATAAAATGGTAAATCATTATGATCATTGTGTAGATTGCTTGGATAATCTAAATCAACTTCGACAATATAACCGTAGGAATTATCAGTGCTCCATAAATTGAAATCATCTGAATTTTCAAGCTATTCAAACTCATTGAATGGAAGATTTTGTGAAAGACTATGTCCATACAAATTATTTGCATCTAAATAGATTAAAAACTGATTTTCCTTACATTCATCATATTTTTCAAACATGTACTTGTGGTTCGATGCTGCATAACGATTTGAGCATTGACTTAAGCCGCCTCTGATTCCACGCTCTACAAAAAGTACCGTATCAATATCGGTTAAAAGCTTTCATTTTATTCCTGTATGTCTGAGCATTGCATCCCAAGAGAAACCTGGAGTAGTATAATAATGAGCAGGATCGAGACTGTAGACTCTCATACTTTGATCTCTAAAATTCTCAAAAACATCAGCTAAAAGTAAGACATCAGTTTTCATGTAGAGATCAGAGTATTCACAAATTGTTTTCACATTAAATGTTTTCCATACATTTTTAGCATGCTCATAATCCTCATCAGATATGTGTGAATCATTGAGCTTACTGAAAAAGTCATCTTTTTCAGGCAGTTTATACTCTTCCAAGTTTTCCTATGAGCTAATGTACTCAAAGGGTAAAACACCTTTTCTTGTTAACAGATTACTTTGTTTTCTGCTGAGCTTGTTAAATTCTTTATTAATAACTTTGTAGTCTTCTAGATATGATACCAGTTTTTTTAATGATGAAGGCATGAATCTGAATGAATCTAAAAATCTAAATTTTATTGAACTATATTCTACATGCTTTGTAAAAGAAATATATTTCTCTTTTGTTATAGGGAGTAAATCAATTTGTCCGGGGAAATGATTTGAAATGTTGGATATGATAAAATGTGCATCATAATCACTCAAATTATGAAATACAACAGGAACTATTTTCGAATCCTGATAGTTTCAGTTGCATGTACTATGTGCAGGTCCTCGATACTTTCCAGTAAGATGACAATGATCACGCACTTTTCCACTATCGTTTAAACTTTTTTCACAAATAAAGCATATCTTTGAATTGCGATAGTCAGTTATTTCAGCTTGAGATAAAATTGGCATAGGTAAAGGATTATTGTATAAATTAGTTATTAGTTCTTCTATTTTTTCAATTCTTCAGAAAACCATAAAGATGCTTCACGACCTCTATAAAAACTATATTTCGATAAAGAATTGTCGTAACTGCATTTAAAATAATATCCTATACTGTATATCTGATGACTCTGCACTGGTTGCATATTAGTGATTTTTTCTTGTCTTATACGTTTTAACAAACACTCACAATCTGCATAGATGATTTTTAAATTGAATTATATCATTTCCAGGTCCGGATAATCTAATTTTGCAGTTATTTAATATTTTAAAATGTTCTTCATGGTGAAACAAACTATCTACTTTGTAAAAAAAATTCAAGCATCTATCGTTAACGAATAATTTTCGTTTTTTGTTTGTAAAATCATTGCTAATTAAGCGTGAAAAATTTTTTATGTAGACATAATGTGATTCTGCTATGAATTTATCATTTTCATCTAAATTATCATTTTGCTTTGTTATTAAGAGAAGATTTACATGATTATTCTTTTTGAAAGCTGTTGAATATGGAGGTATAATATATTTTTTATGGTCTAATCCGAAAACATTTATCGAAATAAAACTATTTTGTTTTTCGAATTATGGTATCTGCCTCAATGCTACTGGAAATTCTATCTTTCATATTTAATACATGCTCATATTTGATGTATTTGCTGAACTATAAGAATGTTTTTTGTGTTCGGCAGATAAAATCGCCCATACAAAACATTTGTTATCATAATTTTTGACATTAATGCATGCTTTTCTTTTTGTTAAAAATTCTGGTAAAGGTATGTATGAGCTACCAGTACGCAATGGATTAAATTGGTTTACATTTATTTATATACTCTCAAAAGAATAAAAAGTCCAGCCTGAATCACGCTCTTGAAACTCCTCAATATTTGTGAGTAAAGGTTTAGTGACATTAGCTTTAAACCATTTATGTAAGACTGTTCCAATTAAAATTTCGTGATTTTCTGTATTGAAATGTTTAATTTCAATACATTCTTCCTCTCCATTACATGTTTTTTTAAATTTACATGATAAAACTGTATTAACTTTTAAAGCTTTAATATTATCACGCATCATACTTTTTATTTTGCGTGAAAATAATGTCGAGGAATCTTTAAGGAATTCCACTAGATCTATATGTATTAAATTAGCTATAATAGCTGTTTTCATCTGATTTTTAAATGCGCTGTCCATGTCAATCCAACGAATACGATTAGTTCTAACATTCCTCGTAGCTTGCAATAATCCACTACCACTTTTACTCTGATTAGTGGTTTCAAGCCTTGCTTTCATACATTCTGTTTTTGCAATTATGCACAACATACTCTGTTTCTGTTGTAGAGATAAATATTCACTTTTGAGAACATTCTTCAAAGTTTTTATGCAATGCGAGTAATAATTTTTCCATCATCTGATAGTTGCAAAATCAGTTGATCTGCTTAACAATTTTTTAACTTGTTCCAATGATTTGACAAGTTGTTTACATTTTTCTATCATATCCATGGTTCAATTCCTAATAAAGAAAAAAATATTTAATTGAACTGAATTTCATAAATATACATTTTGTTTTAAATTAATGAATAAATACAAGTGTGCTTCATACAAGAGGGAGTGAGAAGAAGAGACGAGAGCGCGCGCGAGCGTTAGAGAGAACACATCATAAGATTTTCATCTCTACGGGACCGACTAGCATTTGAGTCGTAGCTGTGCAACGAGCAGGATCGTTTTTGAGTAGCATTTCGAAATTTCGGTGAGTATTTTTGTAAATAATCTGCCTAAAATATTGTATAAATAATAATAATTTATCATTGTTTCAGAAAAAAATGTCTAGTCCTGAAACGTACACTACGCCAGATATTTAGCTCGAGCAATTGGATGAGTGATTAAGTGAAGGAGGAGCCGAATATATAGATTATAGCGAGCTACCCGAACGGTATCGCCCTAAACAGCAGACACCAGTAAATTACTGGGCTTCAATAATTGGCGATGAAGAAAAACTGGCAATGTTTGATCCAGTAGAACAACCACAGCAGCAGCAACAACAACAACAACAACAACAACAACAACAACAACAACAACAACAACAACAACAACAACAGCAGAAGCAGCAAAATTCAATACCCGATAGTCCGGCATCACCGACTCTGCATCGGGTTCATATAGTAATTCGACAGCCAGCCCCAGCCTACCCCGGAATCACCGCCAATTTTATAAACATGAATGTGCGTTCTTTGTATACGAGAGAGTAAAATGTGTGTGTGTGTGTGTGTGTGTAATAATACGCGACAAAAATTAATAAAGTATAGGTTTGTATTTCAATTAAAATAGTTTTTTTAGATTATATATTTATAGTATAAGCTTTATTACTCTGCTTTTATATTTTTGAATTTTTATATTTTGAGTAAGAACCATCATGTAATTTTTTGTATCTAAGGTGTATTGACTGTTTATAATAAAATACATAAATAAACGATATACATCAATTTAATGTTTTATTTTTCAATCTTATAGTCATTAGTAGTTAGTAATAATAACAATAATAATAATTAAACAATATGCATTGTAATGGGGCAATTTGGCTTTAGCGTGGCGACCACGGTTTGTTGCCGCGTCACCGAGTCTTACCTGCGTCTTTAACTGCTATCCGGCCTAGCTCTCCGGCGATCCGCCTACTGCGTCTAATACCTAGCCAAATGCGACGAATACAAATGTGTGATGCACCCGAGCATCACACTTACCGTGTTAATAAATACTATTTGGATTCGGACGAAAGGACGAAGCGAGAATACAAGGAAATTAACACTCGGAAAATAACGTTAGATTATAAAGTAAAGTAAGTAATATAATCGTCCGCGTCAATGGTCGCACGCGCGACAGCGGAGAGAAATTCGCTCGCACTTGTACAAAGAAGGAACGAGTATTCCGTGGCGGGGAATACTCGGTCAACGGCGAGTTTGGCAAGGAAATATGTTATACAGAATTCGACTTACAGTCGTGCGAAGCACGCGTGGCTTCCTCCGCACTCAAACACGAGCCGCTGCTCTTCCACGGGATCTGCTCCCAAGTCCTCGAGGATAACTTGGAGAAGGCGTCCCTTCTCCAGCACAAGAATGGAGTTGATCCTCAATTCCCTTGAGTCCTCGCCGGTTAAGATTCAGCGTCACTCGGGCACAACGGTGGCCTTGCACAAGTTATATATTTCACGCGAAGTACGCACCGGCGCGGTCAAATCGAATCTAATCAGTATAGCGCGCGGGCCTTCTCCTACTCTTCCCCCGCGCGTCCCTTACCTCACCACAGCAGCGACACCTGCTGTCGTTCGCATCGTGCGACACCAACGAGCGCGCGATATTCAAATATCGTCGCCTAACCTCTCGTTACAGCATTCAACCTCTTTTGTTTTTGTTTGCGATTTTGTGTGCGTGAGAGAGAATGTATGTGTGTGCACTATTTATACAGTCAGTAAATGAGCAGACGTGTGTAGCAACCAATATTATTATTATTATTATTGTTATTGTTGTTGTTATTATTATTATTGTTGTTGTTGTTATTAATATTGTTGTTGTTGTTATTATTATTATTATTATTATTATTATTAACTACTAATAACTATAAGATTATAGTACATAGAATAAAATGACTCTATCGCTCTACTCGAGTAAACTTGATTTTAGAATACAGGCTCTGCACTGCATATTCTCACACTGGAGATCTGTATGCAGGCAGGCCTCAAAAAAATATGAAAGATTTTTTTGAGGCCTGTATTCTAAAATCAAGTTTACTCGAGTAGAGCGATAGAGTCATTTTATTCTATGTACTATACTTTCGAGTGATAGAGTCGCATACCATCTAAACTTTGACACTGGCTCTTATAAGTGTCCGATAGGTGGCGACCTGCCTTTTTCTCTATGCTAGAGTTCTCTCTTGCAAGAGAAAAACGCAGGCCGAGACCACATAAATGCCGCTTCTCTTCGAAGTGGCGGGCGTCTGAGGAAGCTGTCAGAGCCTTACTAAGGAGTCCACTCTGACAGCTGGGACGAAACGCCAACAGAGAGAAATTTATATTTCTTTCTTTCATATTTTTTTGAGGCCTGCCTGCATACAGATCTCCAGTGTGAGAATATGCAGTGCAGAGCCTGTATTCTAAAATCAAGTTTACTCAGAGCGATAGAGTCATTTTATTCTATTAAATTCATGATTATTGTTTATTTATATATTTATTTATAAATAAACTCTAGAGAGAGAGGGCGAGAGAGAGAGAGAGATAAAATGAGAGAAAAAGCATTAGATTGGAAATATATTTATAGATTAGAGTATAAATTTTTATAAAACAATATAAATTTATCGCCTTTTATTTTTTTCACCTTATTGCTATTACACTTTCTTTTCGTTCTGGTTATACGTTGCTTTAAATTTTTTACACCATTTTATCACATAAGAATTTAATCAAACATTCCATTGCAATATTTAGAGATTTAATTTCGTTCGCGTTATTTATCAACTCGGTATATATCTCCTCATGGAGATATTGCAACGGCACATTTTGCTCATCAATTGTGATATCAGAATTTGTGCTAGCATTTCCAATATCACAATCGACTTGTGCTCCAATGTTTGATTCAATATTTTCACTCGAATCACAATTTCTTTTTTTTACTGTGGGCTCGAGCGGCTACTCGTCATCAATTGGAAGATCGAGCGGCTGCTCGTCCTTGACAATTGGTGGGGTCTCTGCAGGCTTGCGAGCTGGCAGGATCAGTAGCTCCTCGAGGGGAAACGCAACGTCCTCGACAGAAATAACAACTGGTTTCCCATGCTGCGGCTGCAGTAGCTGTTGCTGCTCGGGCTGCAGTTGCTGCTGCTCGTACTACAGTTCCTGCTGCTGCTTGTACTGCTGCTGCGGTTCCTGCACTTGAACCGGTTGCAGCTCCGCAGTAGGAACGGATCGATGATTAAATAAACTATTCAAGATTTCATTGCACATTCCATTTTGATCATCATCAATTGAGACTTCATATATTTCTGGGAAGCCTAGCATAGCAACACATTGTCCATTCTGTGAATAAATAAAAATTTATTAAATCATGATTAAAAAATAGTTAAAATTAATATTATTAAAATGTTAAAAAACAATCTTACATTTATCAGCATCTCCAAATCTCCAGAGACCAGCTCACTGTGTTGTTTATTTATCTGAAAAATTGAATAAACAAATGAATAATAATATTTTATAATGTGAAATATTATTTGTATTAGAGTGAATGAGATAGAGAGATAATCTGTGTGTGTGCGCACGCCCTACTTGAATGAGCGAGAGAGAGAGAAAATATGTGTGTGTACGCGCACTACTTGTATGAGAGAGAGAGAGAGAGAGAGAGAGAGAGAGAGAGAGAGAGAGCGAGAGAGAGAAAATGTGTGTGCGCGCGCTATTTGTACGAGCGAGAGAGAATATGTGTGTGTGTGTGTACGCGCACTACTTGTATGAGAGAGAGAATATGTGTGCGCGCGCGCTATTTGTACGAGAGAGTTAGAATATGTGTGCGCGCGCTACTTGTATGAGAAAGAGAGAGAGAGTGCTAGCGAGAGAGCGCGAGAGAGAGAGGGAGAGAGAGAGAGAGAGAGAGAGAGAGAGTGAAAATGTGTGTGTACATGCATGCAAGTAAATATATAAAATTAAATAATTTTGACTTACATTTTTTTGCTCCATGTTGATTTTTGCACTAATCAATTGCAGTAGAATGACACTATTGTAGAAGTCGAACGAAATACTATATATAAGTATGCGATCTGATCTTGCTGAAAGCAATAGCTCAAATGACTCTAGTTCTTCGAAAGAAAATTTTATCGTCTCGAAAATGTGTCGGGTCGGGTGGGGGTTGATAAGCACTCACAAGATTTTAAAAGGGACAAGGTAATACCTGATTTCGGAAATCTACGATGTTGTTGTTCTAAGAGCTAATTTATAAATATATTGTTTACTAAAACTTTACACATTTATAAATACATTGTAAAATTTTGCACATAAGTTCAGCAAGAATGATTAAAATCAACTCCAGAGCGCGACATTTATATGCTTGCTTAAGTACGAAAAAAAAAATATGTGAGAGGGGGAAATTTTTTGCGAATTCAGTATATGAGGCTGTTCGCAAAGGGTTAGTATAGGCTTAGAAAGCATAGAAAAGTATACGATTGTGTGCCCACTCATTACAGCTCGGCGAACAATGTATTTAGAATGTAAGAAAGGCCCACTCCATAGTTTAGAGAGAAACTTGCTTTTCGGCTTATCATACTCATCTATCTAGGATCTAAGTGAGAACGGAAGAGGATACGATTCCTATACGTTTCATGCTCACTTTACTTGGAGAATGAGACTGTCATGGACGGAAATGGCATAGAGCAGTGAGAACAGTGAGAGTACGTTTTTATGTGTGGGATACACAGCCTAGCTTTTTGCGCCTGGCGCCTCAGCTAGGAGGCCCTCTGCAAAGCTAAAGCTCTGCGCTAAGCATTGGGGAGATGATGCATGCGCGTATACTTATCACTGTAAATACACTACGCGGCGAGCCGAAAAAGGCTCGCTACCTACATGTTGCATTAGTTTTACCGTAGAGAGCAAAAACTATTTGTGTGATACACAGTAGCATAAGAGAAAAAGGTACGCTTCCTATACATTTTAATATAGTAAAGAGATCGATTCAATCTTTTCAAGTCTTCTACACATATACTGTGCAGGTTGCTGCGTGCTTTAGCTGAGACCTCAGCTAGTACATACTGCTATGCGTTGAGAGACGCTGGAGCAAAGCTGTTGTATGCAATAGGGGGGAATAGTAGAGAATATATAAGCGCGCTTTAACCTATGCTAAGCCAACATTCGTTTCACCAGCCAGATCGAGTGCCAATCTGTAAGTGTGTGTGTGTGTGTGTGTGTGTGTGTGTGTGTGTGTATATATATATCTTACTATATTATATAGTTGTTTTGAGCCGCGCTGGAATTTAGCCCCCCCTCGCCCCCCCTCACGAGCCCCCTCAGCTCCCCCTCAGCCCCCCCTCAGGAGAAGGTGCTAGGTAGATGATCAGCTTCATGGGTCGAGTGTGTGAAGGGTGGTGGTTAATAACTGTAGTAATAAGTGGACGGTGTAGGTATAGGTTGAGTAATGGTCGCAATTGAAGTCATAAGTGAAAAGTTTGGTTGTGAAAGTTATGGTTAGTATCATAAGTGGAATGTAAAGATTATAATTGGAGTCGGAAGACATGATCAGAGATAGTGATAAGTGTAATCAGAAAGTCATAGATGTAGGAGATAGGTAGAGATTATATGTAGAGGGTGGACATCGCGATTCTATTTATAAATGGACGTTGTAGGGATAGCTGCAGAAGAAGGACATGATTGAATGCAATAGATGGATGATAGAGGTGCTCGGTATAAGGTAGATTTCGGAGCTAGAAATGGCAGATGTTGAGTAGAGGCCATGTAGGATAATAAGTTGTTCGGAAGTGTATGGCTAGATGTGATAGATGGAGGCTGAAAATCATGGGTGATAGGTGGAGGTCAGAAGTCATGATTGGAGTCATAAGTCGGAGAGGAAAGTGACGCGCGGAGTAGGAGAACTGGTTTGCCAGTAACAGATGGACAGTGGAGGTGCTAATTAGTCGGTACGCTTCATGGGTCGACATTATAGGTGGTGCGGTTTGAGGTTACGAGAAAAGATGCTAGGTGGTGCGTGGAATTCATATGTGGAGGTGATATGTGTAAGCAGAAAGTGTGAACATATTTGCAGATTATGCGTAAAAGGTGGTGGTTATGACTGTAATTGTAATTGGTCAATGTTAGGAGTCATGATTAGACGTAATAGTGGGAGGCTAGAGGTCGTGATTGGAGGCGATAGATGGAAGGTGGAAATGATAGGTGGAGAGTCAAGAAGATAAGGTTGGTGTAATAAGTGGAGCGTTACGTAATAAATTGGGGTGATTGGTGGAGAACATACGCAGAGAATAATAATTTTAGTTGAAAGTCATAGGTAAAGGATAGATTTTATGATTTAATCGGCCTCATAGGTCGAGATTATAAGTGATGTGAACAAGGTGCTATTAGCTGAGAGATGGTGGAGTTTATGGGTAGATGTACGTGGATTAAAAGGACATGGATCAAGGTGATAGGTAAAGGTTTGAAGTCTTGAGTAGAGCTGATATATAGGGGTTGTGTGTGGACGCTGGAGGAGAAAACTAGAGTCGAAGTGTCGCGGATGTAGATGATCGGTGATAGATAAAGGTTGAATTGTGAAGATGACAGGTAGTTAATAGACTTCATGGTTAGAGATCATCGTAGAGAAGATAGGGAGAGGTGGCAGATGGAGGGTGGAGCTGATTGGTGAGCTATTTTTATAATAACATTTTTCAGTATCATTTATATACCATGAATTTTATGACAGTAGGCAAATTTTAAGAATTATTATTGTTCTAACAGTCAAATTGAGATTTGAAAATAAATATAACAACTGAAATAATGGGGGTTGGCGAGCGGAGCGAGCAGGGGGGTACCCCCCTAGTGTGTGTGTATGTGTGTGTGTGTGTGTGTGTGTGTGTGTGTGTGTGTGTGTGTATGTATATATATATAATACCTTACTATTGTAAGTGAAATTATTTTTTTTTAATAGAAAAAATGGATATAATTCTGGATTCTCAGGGTTTCGAGGGTGTCAACGATGAATTCGTTTTCCAGGAATCAGCATATATAGAAGCCAGTGATCTGGCAGCTGTACCGCACCTAGTAACTTTCCAGCCACCGAACTCTTGGGAAGAGTTACCGAATCAATCCAAGGCGACGAATTTATGGCTGAAATATTCACTACACGGTTTAAATTGGAGCGGTGGTGATGTACCTTACGAAAAGTTAACGGATATTTTTAATAGTATAATACAAGAGTATCTGACAAATAACTTAGTGATATGGGTCAAAGGCGAGCAGAAAAGGAAGTGGATACAACCATATTTTCCTCAGTCTGTTAGAGTAGAAAATTTGGAATCCTTGGTCTGCCCTTCGCTGAAAACGCCAGACTTCTGCTCTCCTGCAGTCTGCAGAAATCATATGCCTGGTTGGAGCAAAAACTGCGCTGTGCAGAACATTTCTGCAATAAGGCGGTGGCTGTGGGCGATTAGACAAGACATACATTACGATTTATCCACCTATGCTCAGTATTCATCAGATTCTGATTTCCACGACGATTAACTAAAATGTAAGTATTTAATACATATACACAGACACTCTTTCTCTCTAGCACTCTCTCTCTCTCTCTCTCTCTCTCTCTCTCTCTCTCACTCTCTCGCGCTCTATCGCACTCTCTCTCTCTCTCTCTCGCTAGCGGGCTCTCTCTCTCGCTCTATCTCTTTCGTTCTATCTCCCTCGCTCTATCTCTCTCGTTCTATCTCTCTCGTTCTATCCCTCTCATTCTATCTCTCTCTCTCATTCTATGTCTCGCTCGCTCTATCCGTCTCTCTGTCTCTTGCATACACACATCTTTGCGTGCAGACAAGCTATACACATACATTTATTAATTAATTTATACGATTTATAACCAATTGTTGTTGTTTTTTTAGAATGGAGTCAGTTAATGCAGTGGCGGAAACGTCATCATTCTTGCCAACTAAGAAGATGAAGGAGTTGGAGGTTGAAAAGAAGTATAAGTTAACAGCTATGAAGAAAGTTCTAACAAAGTATGGATTGAAGATTGTCGTAGTATTAGACGACAACTTCGATTTATTCCTGCCAACGCGTGTAAGCAGTTTGCTGACTAAGGATTCCGCAACTTATAAACAGTTAGAGGAGGAGTATAAATCTCGAGATGTATACCTGAAATATTTAGGTAATAATCTAATTAGTATGCAACGGGTATGCAAAGGGTTTATTTCCAAAACAATGGAGTCCTTGCCGTCATTTTGGAGAAAACCCTTTACGTACAAATTCCATACTATATTTTATGCTGCTTTAATCTGAAAATCAAAGTTGTGATTTTTAGGTTAATGTGGCATAAACATTTTTATATATAAGGATTTTTTTAAAAAATAAAATTTTGTCGATTAACATTATTTCTTTTATTAAAAAGTATAGTTTTAAATTCATTTAAAATTAATTTTCGTATCAGTCAAATTATTTACATTTTTTTATAATAATGATTTTACATCGGATGAGTGCAAATTACTAATCATCAATGCTTATAAATTTGAGTTTTTACTTTTAAAATATAATCGTCTATTCTCTTTTATTTAGATATAATATATATATCCGTAAAAATAATACGTTTCAAAGGGGAAAAATATTATGCTTTTTTGTTCTGTGCAGTAATGATTATTAAGAATCTAGTATTTAAGTTTCTATATTATTTAATTTTTCATTTTCAATTTATAAATCACAATTTTTTCTTATATTCTATATTCTAGTACTTAAGGATTTTTTAAAAAAATATACTTATTATTATTAGTTAGGAGTAATGGTTTCTACAGTATATAAATTACAATTGTTTCTTATATTCTAGTATTTAAGGATTTTTTGAATTAAAAAAAGACAATAAATTACTTATTGTAGTTGTTACATTGTTTGTGTATGGGTACGTAGTCTAAAATTATATTTTAATTATCAATTGTGTATTCTTGTTTGCGTTTGAGTATACACACATAGTCGTAACTTATATTTTTAATCTCAATTGCGTATTGTATTAGTTTTAAGGATTTTTTTGAAAAACATCCACCTTAGAAAAATATAAAGCATAAGATTTTTTTTTGAAAAAATAAAAAAACTTTGAATTCAAAAAAATTTTTACTTGTATTCATTATCCCACCTCTTTCTCCTTTATATCCCCCAATCAATAAAAAAAACTGTTGACTACATTACTCTCCTTCCTCAATAGTCTGCTTGGGAACAGTTTTGGGGACAGCTCGGTGGGGACTGGTCAATAAAACAGGGTAGCTCGTTGCAAACAGGGAGTGGGCCTGCTAGGAACAGTTGGGCAGCCCGCTGGCGTCTGCAATGGGGCCAGAGGGAGTTCGTCAGCCGATAAAACAGGGGGTATTGCAGGAATCCTGTTTTACCTATTGGTCGGTAATGTAGGAATCTTTTACCCATGGTAAACGGTGGCGCAGAACCCGCCTGGGGCAGTAGCCGCCCAACCCCTACTACTCGTATAGCCACCGAAATTCTCGCGCACGGGAGTTTGCTCGTTCGAATTTAAGCGGCGTGTAATAACTTAATAAATAATAATAATAAGTACTGGCAACCCTGCTCTCAAAATAGCGTCATCGCCTTCTACCTCGCTATCGCTGTCCACCACCATATCAGACTCGTCGTCGTCGTCGCCGCCCTCTGCTCCGGCCTCCTGCACTCGGATTTCTCCGAGCGGTGCGCGCGGCTCCGCAGCATACGGTATGAGGCGCGCTGCACCCGCATTTTCATCTTACGCTTCGAGAAGACGTTCTCCGATCTGCTCGGCGTGTACTACCGTGCGCCTGCCTGCTCGTTGACTGTTTACGCGCAGCCCTGTATAGCGGGAGCTTGCTCGCCCTCTTCGAGTCGCACAGGTGCTTCATCAAAAAACGTAACGTCGCTATCATAATCGTCATCTAAAAACAAATTTAATTTTATTAGTCAATTTCATAACGATCTAATTTAAATTACATTTAATTAAAAATTTAAATAATAAAATTGAATAGAAAATTTAATTTAAATAATAAAATTGAATAGAAAATTTAATTTAAATAATAAATTGAATAGAAAATTTTTAAATAATAAAATTGAATAGAAAATTTAATTTAAATAATAAAATTAATTTAAATAAAACTGTACGATTGCAAATTAAATTTAAATAAAAGTTAAAAAATATACGAACCAGCGACTTTAGCTGCCTCCTCTTGGCGCACATTTTCTGCTTCTTCGATACGAACCGGCCAATGCCTCTCATCGGGGTTTCCCTCATCACGAGGCTCCTCGCCTACGTCCATGACACCGTAGCCGCTGTCGCAGAACATTTCGGGGGGTGTTCTGACGCCACTGTCGGGCTCTTCGCGATCCTCGACGTTAGCGCCTGCGGCATCGTCATCGTCGTCGTTGTTGTTGACATCGGTATCGACGTTGCCGTCCTCGATATCATCGCCATCATTGGCTTTGTTGCCGTCGTCCTCGTCGACAGCGTCATCGGCGTCCTCGTCATCGCAGCCGTCATCGTCGGTAGCGTCTAGATGAAACGGGTTGAGGAGTACGAGATGCGCTAAAAATTTAATTTTGATATAAATAAATAAAAAATATTAAATTAATTAGTTCAATTTCAATTTAACACTGCAACGTAGCAATAATTATTGCTGCGTCGTGATCATTATTGCACGGCCAGCTGACTCACTTTTGGCGAGTTGACAGCTCCTGGAGCGGAGCCAGCGCTCGGTGGAGTTGCCTCTGACCGACCGCGTGCGGAGCGCAGGGTGTGAGATCTCGAGTCACACCTGCGCAGCGCGTCGGCGCTCGGGAGGGGGCATGGCAGGAAGCGAGACGGCGGCAGCGCGCACGCGATTACATGCATGCAGCTGTGTGTAGAGGGGAGAGCGCGAGTATGTGAGCGTATATAGCGGCACGAAGTTGACCGCACTAGGGGCACTCGAGAGACTGTGAATGCATGATTTAGATGTGGCGCGGTCGAGTTGACTTTATGTTGACTCCCGGAAGACATTAAGATATATAGAGGCATGATTTAATTGGGATGATTGAGGCTTTTCAAATGTCGCGCGCCTGGTTAGTTATCCGTAGGGGGAGCCACCTTACGGCTATCTTTATTGATTGATTGATAAAGATCAATAAAGGGGGGGCGGAATTTGCAAATCGATATATGATATAGAGGGCGATAATTGATTAGCTGGCCAATGGAAAAAATTAGAAATAGAAAAAGAGTGCGCTGGGAAATTCATGGATAGACAACGAGTTAGTGGTAGTATTTAAATAGGCCAATTGCGGATTTCGGGGATTTTGAGGACCAATGGGAATTTTCCAGCCAGGACGACGCTTCCGTGAAGAAGGAGGCGAGGTGGGAAAAATCGCGGCTTCTTCCTCGAGTGGAGCGTCGTCCTCGGCCACTCTGTTCCTGGATTTCTAAGCCTTAGGGTCTCTCCGCATCTGTTAGAATATTCTCTTGTGCGAAGCCTGACGCCATTCTTGGGTTTGGAATTCTGGTGGATTTTTGAAGGAGTTTTTCCGTGGAAGGTTTCCCGAATTTTCAGCGGGTATTTGGATTTGGAAAGGAGATTGGAGAATTGTTGGAGGAGTTGCAGTGATTGGTTTTGTTTCTTTTTGTGGTGAGACATTAATATAAATTTACATATAATTCTTTTGGCCTGGTAATTCGAAATGTGGGAAAGTAGCAGGTAGCGGCAATTTATCCTTTATAGGTACATCGGTGAATTTCGCGGTTTCAGTCGGAGCCTATCTGTGGACTTTCTTTTTATCCTACAAAAGTAGAGTCACGTAGAGGATTTTTCGCGGCCCTTTTATTTAGGAATCTATCCATGGAGTTAGTGATTTGGCCGGTGGCCCATGTGTCTACTTAAGGGGTTATGCCTGAGTTAGAATCTTGAAAAAATCGATTTTTTTTTATTGACTTTTTTATAGGAAATTGTCCGTAGAATACGATGCTGAAGTCCCTTTTGTCCAAAAAAAATTTGGCTCAAAGCTATGGACCAAAAACGGAAAGCATGCAAATAGCTTTTTTTTAAAAAAACTGTAATTTCCGCGTTTTCATTTTTTAGTGCTATATAAGTGAACATGATTTTTTCGCACTTTTAACGCTTCTAATATATGATATATATATGATATTTGTATGTAAAATACAATAAAAATATTTATTTTGCAATAAATAATGTTAAAAAGATATTGATAATAAAAAATTAAAAAATTAAAAAATTCTTGTATTTACTCTTTTTTGTTTATTTATATTGAACATTTATAAAAAAAACATGTGCTTATATATCGTGCTTTGTAAAACATCAAAAAGGCACAAGTATTCACTAACAAATAAAGTTTTGAATATCGCGAATTTTGAATTTCGCGCTTACCGACCGGGCGGTATGATGCTTGTTCGAAAAGGCTATATTCGTCTATATATCTGTTTTACCATACAGTTCAGTAGCAATACCACTTGCTTTGAATGTATACTTTTTTCTGCTTTGCTCAATATTATTAAATAATTAATTTTATAATATTGATAGCAAAAAAGTACAGGTAAAAGTGTAAAGTGGTGTTCAAAATGAATCCAGACAAGAGAAACAGAGTACCAGGATCATCAGATAAAAAAGGAAGATTTGGAAGAAGAAAGAGAAGAGCTCATGTTTTTCAACGCAAACAACAAAAGGAAGTTTCAGGATCAGGACCAACATCTTTACAACCAGGACGAGCCACAGCAACCACTTCAGGACCTACGCCTGATACGGATCCACCTTCAACATCCAGGGCACGGAGTCCAAGACCTGCTGCGCAAGCTCTACCAGGTACTTCAGCACCATTTACACAGCCAGAAATTACTGTGTCTAGGTCTAGGCAAAAATTAAAATCTAAATATTTAGAACCTAGTGCGGTTCAAAATAGAATTTTCGACATTTCATTGCTTCTGCCAGGATTACAGCAATTTCTGGCCTGTAAAGCTTGTGGTGGATGCCTTAGATTTGCAGAACTTGATGTACGAGGTCTTGGTAGCAAACTATCCATCACCTGTACTTCATGTAATGCAGTTGCTTTCATCGACTTCTGCAGAAAAATAGGGAAACAGAGTAATGTTTACGAAGTGAACAGACGAGCAGTTCTAGCCATGAGAAGTCTTGATCATGGACACGCTGATTTGAGCACTTTATGCGGAGTAATGGATTTTTCTACTCCAATCTCCCATAGTAATTTTGATAAAATCAATCAAGACTTGAACAATGCAAGCAAAAGTATAGCTCAGAAGTCGATGCGAGCTGCTATGCAGGAAGATTGCAGTGGTATAGATCAAGAAGATGACCAGCAAACGAGAGTTGGAGTCCACCCTAGAAGCACGTCAAGCCAAAAGGAGAAGAAGCCATCAGGATGAAGACTTCTACAGAGCTGGAGCATATTGAATGCATCTACACATTACACAAAAAAACTCACACACCATACACAACCTCACATATAAACATAAATGCATTTCACTCCAAAACACTCGAAACAAAATCACAATTTTTTCCTTTCTTCTCATTTTTTTTTCATGTTTTTTTTCATCTTTTTTTATTGTTTTTTAAATTTTAAATTCAAACACTTTTGACATACACAAACAGCTTCAGCTTTGTAGCAGTTTGTAGCTGAATGGAATGTAGGTCACAGAATGCAAGCTAAACAGCTGATTAGAGCTGTCTGCTTGCTTTCTGCTTCCTTACCATCAGGCTCATCTGGATTTTTTCTAACCTGAATCTTGGCACACAATTGGTAGTGCTGCTCTTTTTTTCATAAGATGTAAGTATATAAACTTATTTTTTAACAATAAAAACATTTTCATAGGTTAATTATAAAAATGTTTGAAAATGAGAAAAATTACTTTTTATTTTAATTTTTCATTTTGCCTTTTTCAGAGGACTGGACACGAGTACAATTTTTGGATCATGCCCAAACCGTACAAAGATGACCAGGACATCCCTATTATTCATCTAAAAAAGGTCCAGGTGTGGAAAAAAATTGTAAGTACATTTTATATAATTAAATGTTACATAAAACTTTAAATGCTGTTTTCTCAAATTTTGAATTTTTATGATTTTAGGTCAGTTACCGCAGGATTTCTCAGGATCCATAACTCCAATTAGGCTGAAATTTTTTATACAGCTCCAGGAAACCCTTCTTCACAGCCTAAGCGGAGCCAAATTGGCCAAGATAAGTTAAAAGTGAATGTTATGTATGTAAACATACGTAACATTCACTATAATTACTTATATTATAACTTATTTGTTACTAATTATTGAAAATTTGTATTTTTCAGAAAAGTCTTCCGCTCATGCTGAGGAGAGGCACATTTAGAAGAAATTCCATCCAGTTTGGCTTGGATTCATCACCCGGATGATGAGAAATCATGCGGTAAAGGAGAAAAAGTACTGAAATTTAGTGCTTCACACATGGGATTGTTTAAGCAGTAAGTATAGATATATCATATTCTAAAAATATGCAAAATTACAATAAATATATATATTTGAACTACCAAAAAGATTTTTTATGATACTACTTATGTATAATTTTTTATTGCCTATTAACTGATTATTTATTTTTTTCAGGTTTAACTCAGGCATAACCCCTTAAATTCTTTAGTACCATTGTTTACCTAATTGATCTGTGTACGTTGGGGGTTTCAGAATATATTTCTGAGGTTTATTACATGTAATTATTTGTTTCTTTATTTATTTAACCATTCCTATTGCTACCGTTTTCCCGCGTGTTATTTCCGTTTTTCAGGATCCAGGACCCGAGAGTAAGAGGCAGCCGGTGAAAACAAATTTCTTTGTACACTAACTGGAATCCCTGTGCGGGCAGGCAAATTCCACGTTACAACACATAAAAATGTTAAATTAATTCAATTCGATTTTAATTTAATTTTAATATAAATACATTTTAACGAATTAAAAGAATGAAAAATGTACTTACAATACGCCTCCATAATACTGGAAAAAAGGTGGTGTTGCGCTTTTCTCTCAATGATGTACGCCCCGACGATCCGTAGCACTGCGGGAGAACGGCTAAATATCGGCGCGTACATCCTAGCGATCCGCCTGCACCCCGCCAGGAATAGCAGGACTCGCAACTCACGCCGAAGCTGCGCGAACGAATCACGTCGTACATTGCGGCTCCACTGCCTGTCACAATAATGACGAACTCTGCGGTCAAACGGCTTTAACGCGCACGCGATGCGTAAAACTGCTGTCCGCACTTGAACACTCGCGGTGGCTACCATGGGAACTTCCATATTTTTCTATTCGACCTGTTCGAGAAGCTGCTTCAAAAAAGACTAATACACACGTAGACGAGCTCGAGAGTTTTGTCACTAGCCGGTGGAGGAAAGTAGAGGGGGATGATTTCGATAGTGTATATTTAAAAATCCTCCTTAAGGTATTCGTAAACGGCTGAGAAAAAATGTCGCGTGAGAAAATCCTCACACGTGCGAGAATCGAGCTTTCGGTGAAAAATGCTCGAATTTCACGCGTACGTGCACGCAGGTCTAGCCGCTAAGAGTTACTGATAAAACGCCCAAGTCGTAAACTACGCCACCAGATTTTCACGATTCTCATCTCAGCATTTAGTTTGCGTTTATCGACCGTTTAAAGAGTGCGCTCAACGTATTTCTTTTTCGGAAAACAGATGCTATATATCGGTCAAACATAGCACTGCCCCTTTTGAAACGGTCTAAGTACCCGCAATCCTCTATCGTTTACTTTAGTGACACATTGAATACGTGAAAGTCAGAGGACAATTTCTTTTGAGCGTATACGTATATACGGCCTATGAGTAATCTCAAATTACTTCAAATATCGCTGTTTAGCAGGCTCGTAAACCTGTAATGAGGATGGTGTTTTTCCCAGTCGCCTCAAGTAGGGAGGATAGCAGCGCAAGAGAAAGTACCTTCCTCCGTACGAGTGCGTCTATATCGGAGGGTCAGTTAGTTGAGCCTCGGTTATCGTGGAGAGTGCAAGTTTTAAAATGGTGCGTCTCGGAGAAGATTTAAGCGAAGCAATTTCGGCAAAGTAGCGCGCAGTGGAAAAGATACGCGGCTAAATTAAAAAATATAGGGGACTTATGGACGATATCAGCATGGACGAAGATCCGATAGTGTGGGAGGTCTTGATCGCCCGAATAGCAGGTTGATGGAGCGCTATCCGCAAGCTACGGCAACTACAACGCTGCCGTCGGCGTTTAATTGCCGTGAGGCAAGCCGAAGACAAGAAGAAAGACGAGGAGTGGCTGGTTGTTCAGCAAGAGGCGGAAAAACATGGCGTTCGCGCGTACTGTAATTCGTGCGACGCGGAGAGAGCAGCTAAAGACTGCTGGGCACAGTGAGATCACTGCCACAAGTAATCTTTAGAGGAACCTTCTTGGTG
This sequence comes from Philotrypesis tridentata, assembly GCA_018906965.1. Lineage (NCBI taxonomy): Eukaryota > Metazoa > Arthropoda > Insecta > Hymenoptera > Pteromalidae > Philotrypesis > Philotrypesis tridentata. The sequence continues at coordinate 281,150 of JACCIB010000091.1, read as the reverse complement.
CCATGTAGATTTCCAGTATCCTTACATGCGAGGTACGCCACCATCAGCAGGACAGTCATCGGACGATACGACAGATGATGAGGAACACCGTTCAGTTACACCCACTGGACGGTACGAGCGGGTGCGTCGAAGACCGAGAAAGTGCCGTATATGTGCATAAGGTAAAATTATTATTACAATCATTGTAAATTATTTATATATTTTAAATTTACGAAAATAAAAAATTATTGACAGTTATCCTGACCAGGGTAACAATGTTCGGCGAAAACGAATAAATTCGCCGACATCTGGGTTGTAACAACCACCGAGGGATAAATGCATATTTTGCAATAATTATTGCTGCGTCGTGAACATTATTGCACGGCCAGCTGACTCACTCTCGGCGAGTTGACAGCTCCTGGAGCGGAGCCAGCGCTCGGTGGCGCTCGCAGGAGTTGCCTCTGACCGACCGCATGTGGAGCGCAGGATGTGAGATCTCGAGTCACACCTGCGCGGCGCGCCGGCGCTCGGGAGGGGGCACGGCAAGACGCGAGGTAGTGGCGAGCGCGCGCGGTCACATGCATGAGAGTGTGTGTGTGGGAAAGAGAGGGAGTTGGCGCGAGCAATTGAGAGGGAGAGAGAGTCGGCGCGCGCGGGAGAGAAAAGTATAACGATAGTGGGAGGTGGGAGTCGAGCGTGTGAGTGAGAGAGAGAGAGAGAGAGAGAGAGAGAGAGAGAGCGTTCAAGTGAGACAGAGAGGGATATAGTGGAGCATAGTTGATGGCGTTTGGAACGCCGGGACTCCTCCTCCCGGCCCGGGAGAAAGTTTGTGAACGCATCACTGAAGCATGTCGCGGTAGAGTTGACTTTATGTTGACTCTCGGTCAACATAAAGTCATGAAGACGTATAGGGGAATGTATGAGCTAGGGATCTTCGATGATTCGATATATGTTGTTCTAGTATAACATAGATGATGATGGAGGATTTTGAATACTGCGCACCCTACATGTTATCTATAGGTGGAGCCATCGGATGGATATCGACGTGATTGATTGATTGATCGATATTGACAGCCCGGGCGCGGATTTGCATATTGAGGAAATACATAGAGGACGATAATTAAGTTCTAATCCAATGACTAAATTAGGATTTGGAAAAGAGGGCGCCGGGGAAACTCATAGACAAAGAAATAGATTGGTGGTAGTTTCAATAAACCAATAGGGGATTCTTCTAGGAAAAAGGACCAATTGCGTAATTTTGGAGGCCGAGACCGCGTTTCCGTGATGAAGGAGGCTGGGTGGGAAAAAGCGGCATCTTTCCTCGAGCGGAGCGTCGGCCATGGCCATTCCGTACCTGGTCGTCCTAGTGTCAGCAGCTCGCAATTTTTCTGATTTAGTGGTATCGCCATTTTGGAGCTTTTCTTGAAGTAGTCGAACGGAGTTTTTTCGGAGGTTTTCCTGTTGATAAAGTCATAGAGGATAGTGGAGGATTATTTCGTGGAATCCTTAGAGGAACCTTCTTGTTGAGATTATTTTAACTATTGATGGTTTCCGCGGTTTCAGATAATCGAGCAGTTTACCCTTGAAATATTAGATTCTCCGTAGAGGAAATTTCATAGGCCTTTCCAGTCGGCGATACCCAGATATTCCCGGAGATAGTAATAAGGCCGTTGGCCCATGAGAATTATTTAAGTTCAACAAATTATCCTTTGTAGAGAATTCGACAATATAATTTTCTTAAATGGTTTAATTTTAATAATTTGTGTTATATTTGTTTTCCCGGTTGCTACCACTCTCCCGCTTTTCTACCTTTTTCAGGATTACACTAGCCTGGGAAGGAAGGTCAGCCGCCAATATAAATTTATTGTACACTAACTGGAATCCCCGTGCGGGCGGGTAAATTCCACGTTACAACTTCTAACAAAGCAGTTAGCATTGGTTTTAAGTAAATTGCAAGGCGAACGTTCGTCCAGATAGAAGTCGCATTCCAATAACAGAAATAGATCAAAGTCACGTAATAATCAGAAAGCCGATTCGGTTGGGTATGTCGCATTCATCGGAAGTACGGAATCAAGGCCAAGAACTGCTACAAGCCATGTTCGTGGGCGGATCCGAAGTTGGAAAATTAACCCCTCTGCGCGTGGAGTCGGCTGCAGAGGACCTCGTTCTGTCAAAGCGTCTCCATATTCAAGATGCTAAATCCGGCCTTACCTTCTAGTTTGTCACGGAGGGGGGGGGGCGGGGGGATTCGGACATTTCATCTCCTTCGGCTGACACCAAGTTCGACAAAAACCGCGTTGCAAATGACCATAGTGTATTGTATGCTACCAACAATACACCTATTGAATCGCTTGGAAAAATTCAGTTAAGTTTGGGTCACAATCTAAATTGGTCTTTCGCTTGGAAATTTCATATCATATCAATTTCTCCTCTTATAATAGGAGGACATTTGTTGGACAATTTTGGTCTCATTGTCGATCTTAAAAAACGCAGAATCATTGACCCGTGGTCGAAGGTTTCTTCTGTCGGTTTTGTGAGTAGTGTTCCGAATTTAGATATTAGTTTTATTGACAAGTCATCGGTATACTCTCAAATTTTGGCTCAGTTTCCCGAGATTACCTAATCGGGCGCCAATTAACTGATTCGGATACTGAAGTTTTTCACGACATTATCACTATTGGTCCACCTGTAGCGTCTCGATCAAGACGTCTCAGGGCCGAATAATTAAAAGCTATAAAAACAGAGTTCAAGGTGTTACAGAACCAAAGGATAATTCGTCCTTCTTCTAGCCCATGGGCATTGCCGATTCACATGACGTTGAAACAGGATGGCTCTTGGCGAATTTGCGGTGATTTTCGTAAATTAATTTACGAAAATCAAAAAGTTTACTGAGTATAAATCAGTAGTCTAGCTTAAGCTGTGTCTACATTGTCTACAAACTATATAAACATCCACGGCTTTCATGTGTGGGCTGTAGCCACCTTCGAGCAAATACACATAGAGGAAGCATCCTGAGTTAAAATCGCGTGAGATTTATAAGTATCCCCTCCCTTCAATTTCTACAAAGTGTACTAATCATGGGTGCCGCCAAGCGCTATATCCCTACATATACGCTACCGGCTATGCAGGCTTCAATTATTCTTATACTTACAGGGGGGAGTTACTTAGCCAATCACGTACGCGGAAAAGAGTGAGTGGAAGATAGTGGGGATACCGCTAAAAACGTTGCGCTTGCCATATAACATGCTTCCTCTATGTGTATATGCTCCAAGGTAGCCACACCACAAGACTCTACGCTAGAGTAGTGGGGGAAGCGAGCAGGAACAGAGGAGAATGGTCGAACAGCGTGAAGCGAGCTACAGCGGCAGAACTGTTTCGACTCTCGAGTAGAGAGAACCTCCGTGTGTACATCCAGTGAGAAGCAAATAAAGATTTAGTAAGATACACCTGCAGTGAATCTTTTTCCCTGGACACCTTCCGCGTGGCCGTGGGTCCACCAAGCCAACGCACGAGTGGCCAGCACCTACACATAATCAAACTAGTCGGCCTCTGGTGACAAATGTCGAAATTAGTTTATATCATGTGAGATCAACCGGCCGAAAAATAGACCTCGCTATAACTCTGGGAATTTGTTCTAGAGGTTGCCACGAGTTACTCCAAATTTTTTCAGATGTTTTGAATTGATTGTCTTTGAGTTACAGGGGGTCAAAGTTGATAAAATCAGTTTTTTTTGCATTTTGTGCTGATTTTCAAAAATTCATAGCTCCTCAGGGAAGCATTTATCACTATAGGGACATATAAGAATTTTTTCTTAAAATTTTCTCAATTTTGTATGTATTACAAGTCATATGTGTAATTTAAACCTTGAAATTCAAAATTTTCAGGGTACGACCCATCGGATCCTAACCAAAATTATTGTAAAGATTGCTTATTTTAGTAGAAAAGTTTCTACGTATGTCCCAACCCATCAGACTTGCTCTATTTCTTGCTAAAAATAAAGTTATTACTCATATTTTGCTACATTTGGCAAATAATGATCTACTTCCGCCTTTATAATTATAAATTCATCTGAATTAATTATAGTATGTATTGAAACGCCCCTTGCCTCCGCGCAACGGTGAATGAAAACAGGCGAGAGATTTTAATATAAATTACATTTTGATTTTATATGGTCCTGGATACCGGGCGAATAAATAAAGTTTTTCGCGCATAATTTGAAGTTAGATGATTATAAATAGTTACTTCTATATATAAGGACGTAATGCCTTGTATATATATCCAGCAACATGAAATAAATAATCGTGACGCACTGCACGATGCTTCTTTATTTCCTAAGACGACGCAATGCGCCTTCAGGCAAAAGAAGACTTTGATTTTGGACTTCTGCTTGATCCTCTCGTTCTGAAGATTCTTCTTTATCAAGACGCAATGCCTGATAAAGAAGAACTGGGCTGAAAATTGCGTGAGCGCTTAACATAGACGCAATGCTATGTGTTTGCGACTCACTGAAATCTGGTTATTTTATTTATTATTGTTATTTTAAAAATCGCTTTTTCCCTCTTAGACCACGTTCTGGGTCCAAGGGTAGTCCAGCGCATATAAAAGAAATTGCAAGCGCTTAGTCTGACTTAATGCAGAACTTTTGCATCTCGCTGTTTGAGGGGTGCGACGTAGCAATAATTATTGCTGCGTCGTGATCATTGTTGCACGGCCAGCTGACTTACTCTCGGCGAGTTGACAGCTCCTGGAGCGGAGCCAGCGCTCGGTGGCGCTCGCAGGAGTTGCCTCTGACCGGCCGCGTGCGGAGCGCAGGATGTGAGCTCCCGAGTCCCACCTGCGCGGCGCGTTGGCGCTCGGGAGGGGGCATGGCAGGAAGCGAGCCGGCGGCCGCGCGCACGCGGTTACATGCATGCGGCGGTGTGTAGAGGGGAGAGCGCGAGTGTGAGCGTGAGCGAGAGAGTGGGAGTCGAGCGTGTGTGAGATAGAGAGAGAGAGATAGTGCGCGCTTGAGAGAGAGTGAGAGGGATATAGTGGCGCGAAGTTGACGGCGTTTGGAGCGCTCAGAGTTGACTTTACGTTAACTCGCGGACGTCATAGAGACGTATAGAGGAATATACGGGCTAGGACTCGATATATGTATCCTATGGTTTACTCGAGGATGATAGAGGATTTTTGAATGTCGCGCGCCTTGAGGATTATCTATAGGTGGAGCCACTGAATGGATATCGACATGATTGATTGATTGATCGATATCCATAAAGGGGGCGCGAATTTGCATATTAAAGGAAATAATAGAGGACGTTAATGGATTTTCTAACCAATGATAAAATTGGATTTGGAAAAGAGGGCGCTGGGGAAAATCACGGATAGAGGAATGAACCAGTGGTGGTGTATTAATGGCCAATAGAGGATTTATTTCAGATAAAGGACCAATTGGAAAATTCGGTGATTAGATCGACGCTTCCGTGAAGAAGGAGGCCGGGTGGGAAAAACGCGGCATCCTTCCTCGGACGAAGCGTCGACCGCGTCACTCTGTCGGCGGACGCCTTGGTGGTAGTCCGCACTCTCATTCCGTCACGGGCCATTGGAATATTCAGTCGTTTTTTCAGCATAAATTGCATTTTCTCTTGGTGTCGGCATTTTGGTCTGGTAATCGAGATTTCTTGGAGAAGCTGGGAAAGCGTTATTCCGTCTCCCTCTCTTGTTTTTTTTCCCTGGTTGGAGTCCACGGCTTGTTTTTGGAGGAAAAAAATATTGGAGGAATTGAGTCGACTGCAGCTATAGAGGAATACTTGGTAAATTTTATCGTAAATTTATTTGTTCTTTTATTTGGTCGTGTATTTCGGGAATTAGGTAGAGGATTAAGAGCGTGGAGGATATTTTCGCGATTACAGAGCGGAGTAGTTTTCCCGGTTGCTGTGGCGGTAATATCGTAGAGGATACTTTCGCGATTTACAGGAAACGAGCAGTTTTCCCCTTTTGATCCGATCTTTATCGTAGAGGTAATTTCGCGCCCATTTCAGTTGCCGCCAACCACGAGGTCTCGGAGATAGTTATAAGGCCTACGGCCCATGTTTTATTTCGAGTCGGATAATTTGTTTGCATATGAGAATTTGTACAGAGATAGCCATAATATATTTGTGATTTATTATTTTAAATATTGGTGTTAATAATTTGTCGACCTGATTGCCACCACAGTCCCGTTTTCTACCGCATTGCAGGTGTCCACGAGCCGAGAAATAAGAGTCAGCCGCAAAATTTATAAATAATTGTAAATAACTGGAATTCCCGTGCGGGCGGGAAAATTCCACGTTACAGGGGACTTAGGAAAAAATTTTAATAATTTTTCTAAAAAGACTTTGTTTCTTTTTTATTTAAAAATTAAAATCGTCACATCAAGCATAACATAAAACTGTTGGCTGTTATATCGCATTTAATCGGATTCCCATGTGGGAGACTCAATGTTCCGCATCTAGGGCTTTCCGGAGCGCCAGCGCTTCTCTGTATGCTTCCGCTAGCTAGGAGACTTAATGCTCCTTCTAGCTCCAGCTTCAGAGAAAGAGTGAGCTCTTTCCGGAAAGACGCGCCCTTTTATACAGGTGAGCGTTACTGCTCCGACGCTGAAGCAGCGAGCTACCCCCACCCGTCGTCCCAGCGCAAGCATCGCTATAGATATACTAAAGCACGTGAAATCTTAATTTACATGTTTTATCGCTTTGAACAATTAATTTTCGCAAAACTAATAACATACGAATGTTTATCGATGCTCAATTAAGAATAACTAATGATTTGTTGCTTATGACAAGCTCTAGTGAACAAAATAACTCGCATACAAATATGCTAGACGCGAGACTCTAACTCTTCTATTATTGTTTTAACAATGTTAATTAATGATTTATCGTATAAACTATACATGAGTCGAAAGCTGATGAACTAACGATCATGTACATTACAAATTTATATGGCAAAAATACCTCAGAAAATAATATTCGGCATGTGAAATATCTATTTCGTACATATTTGAAAAGTTTATATATAAAGTGAAACATATAATCTCGACTCCTGGGCCAAACTTAGCCGTGGGGCAAACTTAGCCGTTTCTCGCGCGCGCGCGCTGTGTTTTTCTTCAATCTTGCAATGATGTTTTTCTAATGAAAATTATCGAATCTTAACCGGGTTTTTTGCGTTTTACATAGTTTCTTAATCGCAGAATCTCATACGAGCATTTATTTTTAGAAATTTATTGTTTAAATAGTAGATATGAACGTTGCAAGTTGGCGTCATTTCCCATATATTATATACGGCCAAGCGGCAAGCCAACTTGTAACTCGAATAAAAAATATAATTAAATTAATAACTGATAAAATAATGTTATACACATGTTCTTATGCATGTTAAGTTCATGCATATGACTTTGTTTAATTAAAAAATGTTTTAAATACAAAATTTTAATAGGGGATAGAGTCCGTGTACGTTGCAGTATAGTAGATATATATAATACATAATGAGGTGATATTTCTTAATGTAATAGACAATAATTCTATGTGTATAGCGACTAAAATCTGGATTAATAGTTAATTTATAAAATAGTACTTACAGTCATAGACGTGTGAGGTGGTTTTAACTTGTTTTCCCGGACCAACTTATTTGAATCACCCGTAACAAACAAAGAATGATTTATTTTAACATAAAGAATTGTGTTCTTTAATTTAAAGTTAATTGAATTAAAAATAATAAAAGTATACATATCTGATGTTGAATGAGTCATTCACAGTATCTTCATATACACATGACTTTTGTCCAAGTGGACTTTTACACTTTAAACTTTCTCCAGGCTACAGCTCAGACACTGTTATACACGCGGAGTACCAGTTTTAGAGGGTTTAAGTGCATTTTAAACAATATTGTTGTGATCGGGTTAGGATAATGATTATTGACACTCTTATTTATAGAAAAGATAGACAAGAACGACTTTATTACTCAAGCTTAGACATGCAAATCGAATAGCTGTCAGCGCTAGACTGATAAACAAATACAATAACAACCGCGAAGTTGCAGCGGTTGCTATGCGCGATTCGAACATCTCGAATCGCGCTGGTCATAACATTGCTCTCCCTTTTTTCTTTAGATTGTCGTCCCGACAATCTTAAGTCTTCTTTCTGTATTAGCTTTCCATTCAAACTTCCTTCAAGGATGCTCAGTCGGTCCCATCTCATTCTAGTAACCACAATCTGTTAATCTTCGTCCAAGTAATCACATTCACCGAATTTCCTTTTAAGCGGGTTGATCCTCTTCTAAATTCCAATGATGACTTACAGGAATCACCAACATCCTCTACCTTGATCCACGCCGGGCATCAAGTTACCGAGCCATGCTTACAGGTCAATTCCAATCATCACTTACAGGAATAGAATTGGCCCCGTCTCTTGAAAAGGAATATTCCCATCTTCAAAACCATGCGATTCAATCTTTTCTCTGACTGTCCAAGCTTCAATTTGTACTTTATTCTTCCGTTCTTATTCCTTTTCTTTTTTGTCTCACTTCTTCACGGTTTGTTAAGAGTGATCTTCGGACATGAGTGGGGGGGAATGACAAGCCATGGTACCCTTCTCAAGTCTCTGCTCCGGTATTCACCTTCACGCTCATGGAAAAAACCATGGCTCAAAAACCATGAGCAGAGCAGTTAGCAGCCAAATCGGGGTGTCTCTCGGAAAAGGTGCCAAAACGATTGATGTGAACAATCTTGGACTTATGTCTTGGGGAACGACGAATACAGTAAACCACGTCGTTGATCTTCTTGACGACTTCCCAAGGACCAACCCAATTCGATTGTAGTTTGGGTGCTTTGCCTTTGGTTCTTTGAGGGTTGAAGAACCAAATTTTCTGTCCAGGGGTGTATTCGACGTTGCGAGCCCGTTGGTCGAACCAAAATTTTGTTCTTTCAGATTGAAGGGATATTTTGTCTCGAGCCAGGTGATGTAGTGAGTGAAGTTTCTTTTGCAGTTGGTGTACATAATTTTCATCCTCTTCAACCAAGATTCCTGTTGGTAGACACCCTCGAATTAAGTCCAAAGGAAGTCGGAGGTCGAAGCCGGTGCACATTTCTGCTGGTGTAGCTCCAGTTGTTGCGTGTTTTGAGGATCTGTAAGCTAACAAAAAGAGAGATACCCAACGGTCCCAATCTTTTTGAGTGTCGTGTACATGTTTTGTGAGGTATTGTAAAAGTGTCTGATGTTGACGTTCTACCTGACCATTTGCTTGAGGATGTAGAGGTGAAGTTCTAGTTTTCTTAATTCCTAGTAAAACTGCTAATTCTTTCACTAAGCAAGAATCAAAATTTGTACCCTGATCTGTGTTAATTTCTAACGGGACTCCATAACGACAAATAATTTCATTAACGAAAATTTCCGCAATTGTTTTAGTCCTCATATTCGAGAGAGGAAAAGCCTCTACCCACTTAGTAAAACTATCCAACACTACTAAAAGGTATTTATTCCCTAAAGAAGAAAGGGGAAAGGGACCTAGGATATCCATTTGAAGCCTTTCGAATGGAATACCTGTATTGTAAACCTTCATTTGACTAATTCCCTTATCAGAAGGACCTTTTTTTGCAACACAAACTTTACAAGACCTACACCAATTTTCTACATCTGATTTACAAGACGCCCAATAAAATCTTTTTCGAATTTTTTCTAAAGTTTTATTAACTCCAAAATGACCACCGGAAGGTGAGTCATGAGCTTCCTCTAAAATTTCTTTGATTTTACTTTTAGGAACAACTAATTGGCGAATCTTGTAATTGAGATTAGTAGAAATCCATTCTCTAAAAAGAATTCCATCAACTAACACTAATGAGTCCCACTGTGAACAATAGACTTTAACGAAAGTGTCTAAAGGTGAAATATCCTGCCAGTCTGGTTTTGTGTTTAACTCTTTCATGCGAAGAATGAAAGAAATACACTCATCAGCTTGTTGAAATGTCTTCCAGTCTGAGGGTAAATTTTCTTCAAAAATAATTCGGGCAACTGTCTTTTCGTTTCCAGAAAATTTATCCTCTACTTTTGAACAATATTTACATGAAAAATCTTCACAAGGACGACGTGAAAGAGAATCGGCATTCTTATGTAAACTACCTTTACGATGAATAATCCTATAATCATATTGATCTAATTTACCTAACCATCGAGCTAATTGACCGTCTAATTCTTTAAAAGATAATAACCAAGTTAAAGAAGAATGATCTGTGCGAATAAGAAATGGTTTACCAATAAGATAGCGATGAAAATTTCTTAACGACTCTATTATAGCAAGAAGTTCTCGACGAGTCACACAATAATTTCTTTCTGACTTAGAGAGGACTCTACTATAGTAGCCTATCGCTCGTTCTTTATCATCCTGCATCTGTGAAAGGACTGAACCAATTCCATGGTTAGAAGCGTCAGTATCTAAAATGAATTCAGACTCAAGAGATGGAAATGCTAAAATGGGAGGAGAAATGAGTTTTTGTTTTAATTTAAAAAAAGCATTTTGACATTCTTCTGACCAAATGAATTTAGCTGAGTTCTCAGTGAGTTTATAAAGAGGTTTAGTTATATCTGCAAAACCTTTAATTAAAGTTCTATAATAAACACAAAAGCCCACAAAACTAAGAACATCTTTTTTCTTTTGAGGAATAGGCCAATTTTTAACACAGTCGATCTTCTTAGGATCAGCAGTTTTCCCCTTCTCAGAAACAATATAGCCTAGATATTCAACCTATCTCCTAAAGAAAACACATTTCTTCTTGTGAAGACGTAAACCTGCTTCTTGAAAACGAATGAAAACCTTTCTTAAATTAGAAATCATGTCATCAAAAGATTTACCTAAAACCATAACATCATCTAAATAGACTAGACAGAAATCTGAAAGGTAATCTCTAAGTAATTTTTTCATTAAACGTTGGAAAGTGGCAGGAGCATTGCACAAACCAAAAGGCATTACCTTAAACTGCCATAGACCTTTTGCAATAGAAAACGTTGTATATTTCCTATCCTCTTTCCGAATTTTGACTTGCCAATAACCACTTTTTAAATCTAAAGTACTGAACCATGAAAATCCTGTTAATTTGTTCAAAGTGTCGTCAATTCTAGGTAAAGGGTAAGAATCTGTAATGGTGATTGCATTTAACTTTTGGAAATTGATGCAGAAACGAGTAGAACCATCCTTCTTCTTTTTTGGAACAACAGGAAAACAATAAGAACTATCCGACTCTTCAATAACACCCTGAGAAAGCATTTCAGAAATACAATTGTCAAGTTCTTGTTCCTGATGAATAGGTGGTCTACGAATAGGTAATTTAATGGGATGATCATGAAGTAATTGAATTTTGTGTTCTACGATATTGCAATGTCCAGAAATATCATGATCTTCAAAAAGGTCTTTAAAATCCAGTAATAAACTCGAAAATTTGTCACGTTGATTATGGTCTAACTTATCAATATTCTTTTCGAAAACATTCTGAATAATTTCTGGTAAATTCTCAAATGAATTATCTATCCTAGCCACTTTAACTGGATTTACAACATTGATGATTAAATTTGGAGTACGAATTAAATTAGTAATAGAATCTGTTAATACAGTTAAATGAAGAAAATCACCTCCAAGAATACAATCGTCAACCATATCCATTACATAAATATCTAAAGTAGCTGAATAAATTCCTAATTCAATAACTGCAGAGATCAAAAATTGTACTGGAACTATTTCTCCTGTCGGATAACGAAGTAAATTCGAATTAATGGGAATTCTTGTGTCATTAGTATCAACAAATTTTGAATTTTAAATGGTAATATCTGAACCGGAATCTAATTTGAAATTACAAGATTTTTTATTAACTAAACCATCAAAGTAAAAATGTTTTAAATTCTCATTAATTCTTCTAATACAAATATTGGATGGAGTCTGTCTAAACTTTGTCGAACTCGCTCCAGAAAGTCCAACACAATCTAGTTTCCCTGTTCATTTGTTGGGCAAAATGTTTTCAAATGGCCCTTCTTTCCGCATTGCCAACATTCAACATTTTTTAAATAATCTGTAGATGAACGAGGTTTGAATGGAGGATTGGATGAATTAACCCCGGCATTTTGAGTGGAATTACTCATAGGATGTTGAGATTTCTTATTAAAATCAAAAATAGCTTTTATTTCCATGGCACGAGTAAGAGCTATTTTTAATGATTTTATCCTTTCTAATTGGAGAGTTTGTCTGATAGAATTATTAAAGATACCTGTAATGAACTGAGAACAAGCAAATTTATCTTGAATCTCAAGAGAACATTCGGGAAAAACTAATGCTGCTAGTCGTTCTAAGTCAGAAGCAAACGTTTGAAAATGTTCACTAAACTGTTGACGACGAGTTTGAAATTGTGCATAGTATGTTGCTTCCATATGTTTATCTCCAAATCTTAATTCTAACCTAGAGATCAAATTCTCAAAATTAGAAGAAGAAATATCAGATTCAGTTAAAATGGACTTTGCTTTTCCTTTCAAACTAGAAATAAGAGCAACCATTTTAGTTTCTGGAGACCAATTGTTAATTCTAGCTATAACCTGAAATTGAATTAAATATTCTCGAAGAGGTGTTGATCCATCGTAATCGTCTAACTTATGATTATAACCCAGATTGTTAGTGAAAGTGTTTGTGTTTGTGTTGGGATTGGACGAAGAACTTAGCTCTCGTAACTGCTGACGAAGAGATTCGTTATCCGTGAGTAGAGTTCTGTTGACGAGCAGTAATCGGGAGTTGTCGGCAGTTGATGATGAAGAGCCAGGTCCGGGAAATAATTCGCGACGAGTAGATGAAGAAGACGTGAGTCGATCGATTTCGGCTAATGCTTTTCTGTGGAGAGAATTAATCCTAGAAATTTCTGCGGTTGACTCAGTAAGAAGAGAAGAATACTTAGCTTCGATCTTCTTGACTTCTTCTTCACGGAGGTAACGTTCTTGAAGAAGCTCTGATTCACGAATGCAGAGTTCTTTTGATATGCGGGTAACCTCCAATGTGCACTCTTCAAGTGTAGATTCGGCAAGCCGGAGTTGTTGTCGAAGTTGGGTATTTTCATCAGCGAGTGAAGGTTGTTCCACCGTTGGTGATGTGTGAGTAGGTGGCGGAAGCGTATCAGCTTGTGAAGTCTCAGAGACTGTGATGAGGGGCGGGGAAGGAGGCGGTGTACGGGTTAAGGTCATCGTGCCCGATCTTAACTTCATTCACTGGGTAATACGTTCATCAAGCTTAGACATGCAAATCGAATAGCTGTCAGCGCTAGACTGATAAACAAATACAATAACAACCGCGAAGTTGCAGCGGTTGCTATACGTAATTCGAATATCTCGAATCGCGCTGGTCATAACAATATATTTTATTATAAATTATTGGTCCCGGCGCGTATGAGGTTAGGCAGCTGATAGCAGCAGCAGTAGAACTAAAGCTTCAGATTATACTCAACATAATAGCACGAAAAGTGGGTTGGCAGCAGTTATACCCTCTATTAGGAATGAACAAGACGGTGGCAATTTTGAAAGCGCGTGCGGTTTGAATGCATTTAGCTGATTGTTTTATTTATTATGATGATTTTGTTTATTTCTTACATTATGGAATAATGGTTGAAACTATACATTAAACTATGCCGAAAACCAACTAAATCAAAAGATACGCACATTAGAAGACAACGAACTATGTTTCAGACGCTTACGAAAATATCCTATTTTACAGTTTTTTCTGCAAATCCTTTTAACACTCTCTCTCTCTCTCTCTTTCTCTCTCTCTCTCTCTCTCTCTCTCCCTCTCTCTCTCTCTCTCTCTCTCTCTCTTCCGCTTTCACTTTATACGAGCTGTTTCAGTACCACTATCATATTAGAATGAAAAATTGTAGAAATCATGAAGATTGCTTTTTTCACACAACAAATTTGAATTTACCACCAAACATGTTGCGTCCCACACCGTCGAGTCGGGAATGAAGATTACTATATGATTGGTACAGTAGAATTTTATGTGAAGCAGCCAAACAGCTGTTTTTCATCCAACTCACAAGACACTATATAGATCATATCTGTTCCGAACGAACGTGAGCAGAGCGAGAGCTGCGTAGACTTCAGCGGATAGGCGTCTCAGCGCAGTATTAGAGACTGCGTAGGCTCTTTGTGTGCAACGACCAAGGGTTATTGTAGCCCCATTTTTGTGTGAGTGCAACGTCCACGGGAACGTTGCAGATTCACTTACTAAAAATGATAATAGGAGTTGGACACGGGGCGAAGAGAAAGCCACGAATTCTCTTCGTGAACGCTTGGCCACGAGACGTGCGGTCCTGATGGCTCGCTGTGGTAACATGGGGGCAAATGTGGGAGACTCTTTGTACGCGCGGTTATGGTATAGTGCGCTCGGCGCAGTATCGGGTCTCGGGCGGCGAGCGCCTACGCGACATCTGGATTTTTACGACTTCGCGACGCAGCAAGTGTATACGGAATATACAGAAAATTCATATTCGACGAAAAGACAAAGACTCGCGAAGGGACTTTTTCGGGGCTCGAATGCGGCGAGCAGCATCGCCTCGTGGACTTCAACCAGTGAAGAGCCCACAATATCAGCGCAATTTTTCTGCTAGCTGCTGTAACAACTACCAGTGTGTATAACCTCATCAATGGTGCTTTTAATACAAGAGCTTCCAGCTTCTACAGAGTACAGCAATTATTCAGATGAGTATTGAAAACTAATAAGTAATAATAATTTATTCGCAAAGAGCTTTTTCTTTGTTTATTTGTTGATTTTAGGTATGCGGGTGGAAAACAGCAAGATAGGACCATTATATTGACTGTATGGAGTGAAATTTTGCATTCTTTCTAAGAACTTAAAGTGTATTTAATAATGGCAAGTATTGCAAATAACTGTAATCATTAGTTTAATATGTATGAATTGGTAATGATAATTTTTATTTTATTTTCAGCTTCTAAAATACTGTTATCAACCATCATGATGTACGCGCACCATCAAATATACATTATTCCATGTATATTTGAATACCGAAACCAAATCAAGGTATGTCGGATAGTTTCTGTAAGTATCACGGAGTTTATTCATATAATTTACATCATAAACTTCAAATGCCTTTTACTCAGTTTAGTTTTTTCATGATATTTTTCCACTTGCTGCAGGTTTTCTCAGCAACGAGTGGACCAATTGGACTGAAATTTTAAAGAAACCTTCGTAATACTTTTCCGAAGGTCATGATTTTTGGCAAGTAAATACCTTTAAGGATTATACTCACTTAATGCATATTTGTAATGCATAAAAGTGATGTATATATACATATTAATTTTTTACAGCACTAAGAATTTTTTTTATCAGGTTTTAACCCTGTCATAACAACTTAAAAAATCAGTTTGGGGTTTTCAACATATGGAATCATTCTAAACGTTGCGTGAGTGGAAGAGAGAGGGAACGATCGCTTGATCGAGCGTATGGGAGAGAGAGAGAGAGAGAGAGAGAGAGAGAGAGAGAGAGAGAGAGCTCGTGAGTGGAAGAGAGAGAGAGACATAGTGAGGATAATTTGATCGCGTTTGGAACGCGTGATAGAATTTAGGAATGCATGACTGTACTGTGTTATGGTAACTTTATGTTATCCTCTGGAAGTTATAGGAATACATAGGGGAATGAACTGGCTAGTGTTTTCCAACAGTTTGATAGATTTAGTTCTATTATAGTACATATGGAGGTGGTAGTTTTTCGAATGTCGCGCGCTCGTTTGGTTATCTATAGAGGGAGCCACCGGATGGAGATCAATATCGATTAATTGATCAATTTTCGATAAAGGGGCGCGGATTTACATATTAATGAATGTTGTAGATGCGATAATTGATTTCTCAACCAATGAGAAAATTAGAAAAAGAAAAAGAGGGCGCTGGAAAATTCATGGACATGTAGTGATTTAGTAGTGGTATTTAAATAGACCAATTGCGGATTTTGGGGGTTTTCAGGACCAATGGAAATTTGCCAGCCAGGACGACGCTTCCGTGAAGAAGGAGGCTGGGTTGGAAAATCGCTGCTCCTTTCGCGAGCGGAGCGTCGGCCTCGGCCACTCTGTTCCTGGATCTAGCAGTATTTGGTTCTCTCTTAAGTCTATAGAATATTATCCCGGAAAACGTGTTGGAGTTCTAACGCCATTGTTCACCTTGTTCTCCTGTTTGGAAATTCGGAGGATTTTCCCTGGAAAGATTTTGGCGGCTGATTTTGGTTCTTTTTTAGTGGGTTACATTTTAGTCTGGCTTTCGATTTCGTATTTATAAGAAGAGCGACCGACGGAGTTTCCCCTTGTATTTGTTCTTTTCGTCTAGAAGCATCCGTAGAGGAATTTTCGCGGCCCCGTTCCTATAGGTTTTCTCCATCCACTGAGGAAGTTAGTGATTTGGCCGATGGCCCATGTGGAATAATTAAATTCATTTCTATTCCTGTTTGCTACACAAGATTATGTGTTCGCCTCGCAAGGGCACGTGAGTATGTATATACCTATGTAATAAAGAGAATTTACACGAGGGAAAAAAAGAATGAAACTTTGAAGTTTTAAATCGTATATTCAAATACGCAAAGTAGAGAACAGCGAAATCACGAAGTGTAATGCTTCGAGGTCCGAACTGAACTGCCACGAGCGGTCCTCGACCTCGTCCCTCGACGCCGGAAAAGTCGCAGCTTTCACTCATTCAAACTACGCATCTACTATAAACAATGAGACCCTTTCTTTTGTTTCACTCTCGGTCCTCGCACACTTGCATCTCTTGTTTCTCGAAAACACGCTCCGCGCGTCTCATTGCTGCGCCGAGGCAGGCCGGTCCGAGCCGACTAATCCGGGCAGTTATAAAAACGTCTTAAACAGCTCGAATGCATCGCCTAGTCGACACATTCGAGGCTGCTTGTGGCCAGATGTCCGAGTTCGAACCGATATGCTCTTCTCTCAAGAAAAGCAATAAATCGGCTCGAACTGTATGCATACTTTCTCTCACACTCGCTTCTATACACAATTTCTTTTAAACACGTCTCCATTCCCGCATTTACCCAGGCGAACCTGTGACGTAGGAAAAACTCAACGTTTCTGCTTACGTTGAGAAAACCTACGCCAGGAATGGAATAACAATTTTCGACTTTAAAATTAATTAATTTACGCGACGCCGTGGCCAATTTCCGATTCGCGGACCTACTCTAATGCATCCGAACGCTTCCCGGATTCCCTCGCGAGGACGACAGTTGAGTCACGCAAGTTGACCAGCTCTTCCCTGCAGACAGCGCGTTCAGTAGCCACCACGCCCGAGAAAAAAGGACACTGTTCAGTCCTTCCCTCCACGTGGGGCCCCCGTATCACTGCAAAATTTGGCTGCGATATCGGCAGTCTTCGACCGGGAGGGGACAATACGGCCTTGGAGCGACTGCTTCTTAGCAGTCGCACTAAGTCCGCCAACCGACGCAACGACAAACGCTGTAGTCGAACGCCTGTCTGTGGAAGTCTACCGCCTCCGATGACAAACCTTCTGATGCGAACGGAACATTATGTAAAGAGAGTTTCAGAATATATTTCTGATTTGTGTTCTATATAATTATTGTGTGTTTCTTGTTTATTCATAAGCCTTATTGCTACCGATTTCCCGCCCTTTTTATTCCGTATTCAGAATCCGCTATCTGGGAGAAGAAGGCAGCCGGCATTAAAGAAATAATTTTGTACACTAACGTAGATTTTCTCAGCGGGAGGAAAATTCCACGTTATAACGTATAATTATTATAGTCAAAAATTGTATTTTTAAAATATCTACAACTTTTATTCTGAAGGTTTTTATGTGAAACGTATCTGTAAAAAGTTTTATTATGAAAAACTAATTGATTTCATGTGAAAATTCGATTTTAGCTTGTCAATTTGAACTCTAAGCATTTTCAAGGGTTGATGTCACTAGGAAAAAGTTTTATTTTTTTGTGATCTACTTTTCCATTTAACTTTTTTGTTTGAAATGATTATAATTTGAGTTATGGCCAAAAAACCGTTTTTTCAATGTTAATTTAATGTAAAATTCGATTTTGGCTTGTTAATTTGAATTCTAAGCATTTTCGAGTTTTCATGTCAAGAAGAAAAAGTTGTATCTTTCGGAGATCTATAACATCCTATTTAACATTTTTATATAAAATGCTTATAATTTGAGTTATGGCCAAAAAACCGTTTTTTAAAAATCGAAAAAATGCCCACATATTTTTTGTATACATACGATCAAGCCTAATTTCATACTGGCACTTTATTATCATAGATAGAGTCTACAAAAAAAAATTAGATTGATTAGGACTTATCTGATTGAGATAAGCTTGTGCCAAAATAATTTGGTTAACAATACATGTAAAATTAAGCATAAAGAGCTCCCATTTGAACAATTGGCCGGTAATCGCAAAAGTAAAAAAAAGCTGCGTTTTGTATATATAAGAGCTGCACTCTCGTAAATTTTCAGCCCGATTGGTCGAAAATTGGCTGAGATATCGCTGGTTACAATTTTTGCGATGGCAAAACTAAAAGGCAATCCCGCGTTGCGGTCGTGCCTAAAAAGTGACCTTTAATTTGACGTATTGAATGTTGCAAACGGATGCTTGGAAGAAATGTTAGAACGATTTCAAGAAAAAAAAACATAAAATCGACTATTTTCTTAAAAGCCTGAATCCAAGTTCATTATATTCAAACGTGAAAAAGTTTTGACCAGTACATCCAATTTAGACAAATTTATAGCCAAATGAAAGGTCTTTTCAAGTACTTTTTAATTGATCAGAAATTTTCTTTAACATACGGCCTGCTCTTAAACTTATCGAAGAATGAATAAAAGCGCAAATTAACGTATTTTTCAGTTTTTGGCTCGTATCTTTTTATTAACATCGGGCGCCGATATGTTTCGGTCAGTTTTCTTTTTTTGTATGTCCTAACGAGTGTAAAAAACCTAGTCCAGTTAGTATGCACACAAAATTACTCATTTTTCGACCAAAAAATGTCCAACTCTCTGTAGATTTCGTCATGTAAAAGAAACTTAATAAGGCACTGAAATTAATACACATTTATATATATAATTATGTGGGTGGATTTGGGTATGTATAATTGTATACATGTGTAATTGTATGTGTATGTATACCATTCTTTCTCCGCTAGCAAAAAGACCTAAAACTTAATTTTAATTAGGTTTAAGAAACCATATAACGCTAAAATTAAAAGATTTTAGAAATATTGAAATCAAACCATTTTTAATTTATTGAAATTCTTCTAACGTGTGCTAAAAATAGTATGCTATACTTATATTAATGAGTAAAATTATTTCTAGATATTTGCTTCTAAATTTTAAAATAGTTAACGAAATGTAATTTCAGATAAATAAATAAATTGAAAAAATGTGTAATTTTTTAGCGTTGAAATACATACAAAGGACCCCGCACAAAATGATAGGAAATGAGGTCCCGGTCAAATCGGCTGCAACTTTCATAAGTTGTAGTTGATAGTCTCCTGAACAAAAGACTTGCTGGGCACAACTCTAGAAAATGGCTAGATTTTGTGAAAATCATGATTAAATAAGCCTTTTTGAGTAGGTTAGAATGGTCTGCTACGAATATAAACAAATAAATATAAATATAGAACGCGCTTTGTATGTACATAAGTATACCTATACCGACAAGACGGATAGAACATAGTGCGCTGAGCGATTCTTATAAGCGGAGGCTAGATGAAACGCGTCCTATACTAAACTCAAGCTACGTATCAATGGGGCGTCTAAGTACGAAGAGAGCCCGCTTATGGAGTCTAGGTGGTGCGCTACATAGCTTTTCAGCAGAACTAGCGCACCAGCTGTCGGAAAGGCGTCTAGTTAAACAGGGTCGCTGATTACGCACTCCAGCTGGTGCACTCCGTACTTTTTCAGCAGAACTTGTGTACCAGGTGCCTGGAAGGCGTCTAGTTAAACAGGGTCGCCGATTACGCACTCCAGGTAGTACGATCCATAGTTTTTTTGACACAACTTGCGTACCTCGTAAAAATACGAAATAAAATGTAAGACTTTCCAGCAGACTACTTATGTTTGTGCGATTGGTCTCGCAGAAAATTCAAGATGAATTGTGAGACGAAATGTGAGACTATTCAACAAACTAGTTTTGCCTGTACGATTTGTCTTGTGAAAATTCAATAATTAAATACAAGAATTTTGAACAGAATAACTTTTTCCTCGCGATCAGTCTGGTAGAAGAGGCGAGATAAAATGCGACAAAATTAATACAAAAATATTATTACCGCCTAATCATTTTAACATCCGATTTTAGTAGAGCAGTAAGGAAACCGGGATTTCGACTTGCATGCGATCTAAAAAATGAAATCAACTACGTGTATAACATCAATAACATCAAATGGTACGTCGATATAATTTCCTTACATGCAAAACAATTCATGATCCCGTCTATTCTGCATCGCCTAACTTAATTGTGAATAAAAAAAAGCAGAATTCTAAACGTTATGACATAAAAAACGTAGTATCGTTCCATTTCGTACAGCGCATGAAAATTGGGATGCTGATTTCCTTGCTACTATATTAAAAGCACTTGTCTAAATAGTTAGCGATCAGAAAACTACAATATTGTTTTATAATCGCGTCGCAAGAAAATCGGGATCTCCACTTTCTTGCAATTGGCTTGGCGTGTGAAAGAAAAGCATCCATTTCTTAGTGCCACGAAAATTTCGATTGCTAACTCCATTTCATTACATTGAACGACAAACAAACTCTCAAGTTCAAATCACAAGAAAATCGGGATCTTGATTTAATGGCTGAGCAAAGAAATCACTTTGGTTCCGATTCGTATCCCGAATTTTTTACGACTCAAATAAATAGGGATATTGCGTACCTCGATGTGTCTTATTTTTACAATCAATTTTTTGAGACGTAACTCAATCAGGATA
This sequence comes from Philotrypesis tridentata, assembly GCA_018906965.1. Classification (NCBI taxonomy): domain Eukaryota; kingdom Metazoa; phylum Arthropoda; class Insecta; order Hymenoptera; family Pteromalidae; genus Philotrypesis; species Philotrypesis tridentata. The sequence goes on along the minus strand of JACCIB010000091.1, from coordinate 260,197 downwards.
CTCTCTTCCTTGGTTAGTTTATTTTCCCAATCAATTTCTGTTGCCACTAAACTAAGACCCCGATTTTTATACGAAACAGAATCTCAATTTGTTAATGCTTGTAGAACTTCAAGACTCATTAACCGTTTTGTTGTGACTCAGTGAAACCGGTGACTTACTAGCTGCGCAAAAATATCGGGATTGTGCTTTTCTATCAATACAATGAAGTCGAATAGGCAATACAATTTTTCATGTCAGAAAGAGATGGGCGCTTTTCTTGCACATGTCAAACCAATGGAATACTTCTTTTCTAGCACTTTCAACAAAATAGGAATCCCGATTTTCTTGCGACGTGATATATATTAAGATGTGAATATTACGTTGAACGAAAGCCACAATCTAGATTTTATTGTATGTCTGGTAAAGGACGATACCGATTTCAATGTGTCGTTAGAGCGCCGATTATATGGTCCTGAATTACTGCAACGCAAAGATAGTATGAGTTAATCACAAGAAAATCGGGATCTTGGTGTAATGGTTGAGCATTGAATTCGGGAAACTTTGGTTCCAATCTGGATCTCGATTTTTTTGCGACGCAACTAAATTGGCACACTGCCTTTCTAGATAACGACTTGTTTCCCAATCAGTTTGCACAGCCGCTAAACCAGGATCCCGAATTTCTTGCGGTGCAGAATCTGAATTTCTTTGTGCTAGCAGAACGTCGAGACTCATTCATCGATTTCTACTGACTTTTACTACCTGAGCAAAAATATCGGGATTGTGCTTTTCTATGCTCAACCATTACACCAAGATCCCGATTTTCTTGTGATTAACTCATACTATCTTTGCATTTGCAGAAATTCAGGACCAGATAATCGGCGCTTTAATGACACATTGAAATCGGTATCGTCCTATACCAGACGTACAATAAAATCTAGATTGTGGCTTTCGTTCAACGTAATATTCGCATCTTAATATATTTCACGTCGCAAGAAAATCAAAGTTTCCCGAATTCAATGCTGAACCATTACACCAAGATCCCGATTTTCTTGTGATTAACTGTTACTATCTTTGCGTTTGCAGAAATTCAGGACCAAATTCTTCCATTTTCGTGGTTGCAAGAAAATCGGGATTCCGATTGTCTTGAGTGGCGAGGAATAACAATATTGATATTTTCTTATCGCTAAAGATTTAGACTTTTACTTTTAGTGAAGCGACATGGAAAAGGATACAACAATTATCATGTGCTGTTCGCAGTGGAACGATTTGTGCTTTCCTTATATCAAACGGATTGGAATTATGTTTTTTTTAGTCGCAAAGAAATCGGGCGGTGTAAAAAGTTTGGGATCCTGAATTGTTTCGCACATAAGGAATTGTTCTCATCGTACCATTTAATATTACACATGTACTAATAGTAGTAACCGTTTTTTTTTGCAACGCACGAAAATCGTGATCCCGATTTTCGAGCAGCTCTACAATCTAATATGTAAATAGTTGGGCGGTTGAAACATTCACATCTTAATATATTTCACGTCGCAAGAAAATCGGGATTCCTATTTTCTTGAAAGTGCTAGAAAAAAAGTATTCCATTAGTTTGACATGTGCAAGAAAAGCGCCCATCTCTTTCTGACATGAAAAATTGTATTGCCTACTCGACTTCAGTGTATTGATAGTGTAACGTCCTACGACGTTATTCGTTTTAAATTTATTATTTACAAATTTTAAACTATTTTTCAAAATTCAAAACATCAAGATGATTACGATGTTAATTTCGAAACATTATATTTTGAACGCGCGCTGTAATTGAGTAACACAAATCAGCAGTGTTACTTATTCGGCAATCGTCATACTGTAAAATGATTATTAAGCGTTATACATTAAGAGTGGGTCAACGTATTCGGGCTTTAAAAGAGTCGAATTGGCCTCATTTTAATTAGTCTCGTGTTTAAGTCCGAACTCCGTACCTCGCGGTTCTTCAATTTGCGGAGATTTTTATTGTACTTCCACGTACTCAATTGTGAATTTAAGAAGTAAATATATTTTCAATCATACTCGAAAAGAAAACTGTGAGTCCATCATTTCAACAACCTATCACCTTTTATCCAAATAAGACGAGCAAGCAAAGAGAAAAAGACGAGGATAGCAGAAGCAGCAAAATAAGACAAGTGAAGCAGAAAAAGGTAAGTCAAATAAATACACTAAAAGTACATATCGGAGCGGGTAACGAGTCTAAACTCAGCCACTAGTAACAATTCTATACGCGCTCTCAATAAATAATTAAAAATACTTCATGCTCTCAAATACATGTCCTACCTATGAGGTGAGAGTGTAGGTGGGACATAACAATAGAAAAGCACAATCCCGATATTTTTGCGCAGCTAGTAAGTCACCGGTTTCACTGAGTCACTACAAAACGGTTAATGAGTCTTGAAGTTCTACAAGCATTAACAAATTGAGATTCTGTTTCGTATAAAAATCGGGGTCTTGGTTTAGCGGCAACAGAAATTGATTGGGAAAATAAACTAACCAAGGAAGAGAGTATCCTGATTGAGTTACGTCTCAAAAAATTGATTGTAAAAATAAGACACATCGAGGTACGCAATATCCCTATTTATTTGAGTCGTAAAAAATTTGGGATACGAATCGGAACCAAAGTGAATTCTTTGCTCAGCCATTAAATCAAGATCCCGATTTTCTTGTGATTTGAACTTCGAATATTTTTGCATCTGTAGAACTTCTGGACCTGATTCTTCATTCTGTAACGACACAATGGCACCGATATCATGAGGTGCCAGCGGTTCAAGATAATTGAGAGTTTGTTTGTCGTTCAATGTAATGAAATGGAGTTAGCAATCGAAATTTTTGTGGCACTAAGAAATGGATGCTTTTCTTTCACACGCCAAGCCAATTGCAAGAATGTGGAGATCCCGATTTTTTTGCGATGCGATTATAAAACAATGTTGTAGTTTTCTGATCGCTAACGATTTAGACAATTGCTTTTAATATATTAGCAAGGAAATCGGCATCCCAATTTCCATGCGCTGTACGAAATGGAACGATACTACGTTTTTTATGTCATAACGTTTAGAATTCTACTTTTTTTGATTCACAATTATGTTAGGCGATGCAGAATAGACGGGATCGTGAATTGTTTTGCATGTAAGGAAATTATATCGACGTACAATTTGATGTTATTAATGTTGTACATGTAGTTGATTTCATTTTTTTAGACCGCATGCAAGTCGGAATCCCGGTTTCCTTACTGCTCTACTAAAATCTGATGTTAAAATGATTAGGCCGTAAGAATATTTTTGTATTAATTTTGTCGCATTTTATCTCGCCTCTTCTACCAGACTGATCGCGAGGAAAAAGTTATTCTGTTCAAAATTCTTGTATTTAATTATTGAATTTTCACAAAACAAATCGTACAGGCAAAACTAGTTTGTTGAATAGTCTCACATTTCCTCTCACAATTTATCTTGAATTTTCTGCGAGACCAATCACACAAACATAAGTAGTCTGCTGGAAAGTCTTACATTTTATTTCGTATTTTTACGTGGTACGCAAGTTGTGTCAAAAAACTATGGATCGTACTACCTGGAGTGCGTAATCGGCGACCCTGTTTAACTAGACGCCTTGCAGGTACCTGGTGCACAAGTTCTGTTGAAAAAGTACGGAGCGCACCAGCTGGAGTGCGTAATCAGCGACCCTGTTTAACTAGATGCCTTTCCGACAGTTGGTGCGCAAGTTCTGTTGAAAAGCTATGTAGCGCACCACCTAGACTCCATAAGCGGGCTCTTTTCGTATTTAGACGCCCCATTGCTACGTAGTGCTTGAGTTTAGTATAGGACGCGTTTCATCTAGCCTCCGCTTATAAGAATCGCTCAGCGCAGTATATTCTATCCGTCTTGTCGGTATAGGTATACTTATGTACATACAAAGTGCGTTCTATATCTATATTTATTTGTTTACATTCGTAGCCGACTATTCTAACCTACTCAAAAACGGCTTATTTAATCATGATTTTCTCAAAATCTAGCCATTTTCCAGATTTGTGCCCAGCAAGTGGTCTCTTTTGTTCAGGAGACTATCAACTACAACTTATCAAACTTGCAGCCGATTTGACCGGGACCTCATTTCCTATCATTTTGTGCGGGGTGCTTTGTTTTATCTTAAAAATTCTAATAACTTAACCTTTATAGGTGTACTCATAAGACACATAAAACAAATTTGTATCTATATATCAATGCTAAAAAAGTTACTCAAAATTTTTTCAATTTATTTTATAGTATATTATGCAATGGGTACGGAAAGGGTTTATTAATAAAATTTATTAATAAAAATGGCATAAAAAATATTGCGTATATTTATTTGATTACATCTCATTAACTGAATTTAAAATGGTGCTATTATTTTAAACTTTTCATTCTATGTCTTACTAGCGCCGCTAAGGAATTTCGGAACATACTGGAACGTGCGGACTAACGGTACCTGGTACTCGACGCCCGACGCCCGGTACCTCCGTGTAGGCAGACCCTAAGTGTTGATCTAGCGACTCTAGCATTCTAGCCCAGATATAATACAGAAAAAATCTGCGTGCAAACAATGCGCAGGTCTTTTTGTAACAATAAATCGAGAAAAAGATGTTTAAATTTTTAAAGAGAAATAATTTTTCAAAATTTTCTAAATAAAAATCAACTTTGATTATTTCAAATATTTTCAAGTATCATTAAATTATAAACAAATTGATGATGAACAAGTGATAAAAATTAGACCATGATCTGCTATGTTTTGGTGTGAAATTTGAACTTTTAGCATTCGTGCCACTTACAAATACAATATCGTCATACTTATTATATTACACATATATATGCACTATTTTTTGTTATACATACAGATACAATAACACATGTATAAGTGTAAATAATTACGATTTAAACTTATACAATTTATAATGTTTCTAATTCCATAATTATAAACGCACCTAATTTTTTCTAAAAAGACTACACGTGAAAGAATAAAACATATGTTTGATACTTCTGTTTTACCTTTGATAATAAATAATGTGTATATCATTGCAATCTAAGCACTTCATAATTTTTCCTTGATATTAGAACTCAACTATTTTTTTAAATTAATATTTTTCGTCTGTGTAGTATTGTGCATTCTGACTGTATGTACCACCTTTGTACGTACCACCTTAATCTTCATCCTGCGTGGCGCATGGGCAGTGCTCGATTCAAACTAGACTTGGATATCGTAATACGAAAGTATCGGTTTTTTATTTTTTATAAAAAACTTATTGAATATTTTTTACTGCATAGTTTAATAAAAAATAAGCCTTGGCTGTTGAATTATGAGTATTTAAAATACAGAAAAAAAGAAAATTGTACTTTAATTTTTTTAGGATAAAGGGAAAAGGTCAAATTAATTAGGTAACATAGGTTTAAAGGGCTATTTGAGATCTATTCAATCATATTTTTTTCATTTAATATTATTTAGTTTTGCATATTTAGTTTTGCAGACCGGATGTATAAGTTTGTGGATTTATGTCATAAGTGAGGGTAATTTTAACCGCGTAAGTGACAGTCATGAGGACGTAACATAATTAGTTTCAATGGTAATTGTTTCCTGTGAGTGATGATGGCTCCTTCGGCAGATTTTATGCTCCATTTTTCCATTTTTACTTTATAATTGATTACACTGCGAAAGATTACTACTGGCATATCTTCTTCAAATTTATCTACAACTCCTCTTGCTCCATACGACTCCAGGAGAAATACTATAGTACACTTTCGCAGTATATCAATTATAAAGTAAAAATGGAAAAATGAAGCATAAAGTCTGCCGGAAGAGCCATCACTCACAGGAAACTATTACCATTGAAACTAATTATGTTTAAAGGCAATGATCAAAAAAATGTTCCCGAATCCCGACGACCGTCTTCATGACCGTCACTTACGCAGTTAAAATTACCTCATTCCACATACATAGACATATTCACAGCTGGGATCCAGCCTCTGGTGCAAATAAAAGCTTTTACACACTGAAATTCTCAGGCATAGGCAGAAAAACGCTGCTTCCATAATATATAAGTATAACATGTAGAGTCATTCAGTTTCTATTTAATATGCTTATGAAATCAAAATTAATAATTAGTGACTTTTTGTAAAACATGATTTTCTATTTTAGAGCTTTCAAAACTAGACTTGAGTCATGTATAAGGAACACGGGAGCGATTCTCTAAGCGTATTGCATCGATATAGACAAACAACTTTATCAGCTATATAACGAAATATATTTTCCCACTAATAAAAAGTCATGACCAAGAGCCAATATGTTCATGTGTCATGGTTCATGTGTTTCCGGTGAATGCGTTAGTTTCAGGTTAGAGCGCGCGAAGCCCGCTGATGTTGATCTAACATTCTAGCCTAATATAATAGCACAAAAGATCTGCATGCAAGAAGAGCGCAGGTACAAGAAATTGAGAAAGAACTTGTTTTTATTTTATGCACAATAAAATCGACAATGGGTTCATGAGCTCTTCATATATAGGTATACCTATGCACAGTTCGATAAGTTCTTTTTAAATATAAAGATAAACAGGATAAACTGTACTTTAAAAAATATCTTTTAAAAGAGAAATAATTCTTCAAAATTTTCAAAATAAAAATCGACTTTGCGATTATTTCAAGTATTTTTGAGTACTATTAAATTATAAACAAACTGCAAGAAAAATTAGAGCGCGCGAAGCGCGCTGCTCTTGGTCTAGTATATATAAATTCCTAACCCCTCCCCAGTCCCCACACGTACAACGCTGCCATGTTTGAATATAATCTTTTTTTATAATTGGAATCTCGCATAACAATTTGTAATTCAATTACATTTATATTATGTGTGCAAATTGCAATCTGTGGTAGTGTAGATTGCGGCGTATAATCATTAATTAATTGCGTAAGAGCATAATTTTCGCGAACGTTACTTCGCGACTTGCGCGATACCTCACAATCTCAGTGCATTGTGCAAAGCCCGCATCATGTGCGCATGCGCGCACTTGGCACACAGGACTGTCAGAAGCAGAACATATACTACAATCTGTGATTCTAAATATACAGGAAGACCCACTTAAGTGACTTTTTCGTGTTTTCGAGAAAAAGCGATTTCAATGTTTGGAGTAATGCATAAGATCGAAATGTCAGAGAAAAGATCTAAGTATTGACTCATTTGATTAGGTATCTAATACGAATACAACCGTAGCATTACATTTGTAAATAGTTTCTTTCTCGACGCGCAAGCTAAAAAAATTACTCGAGTTAAGTGGCTCTGCGGGAACTTTGCAGATAAGTGCTTATTGCGGTCACTCTTTTTGATGGCTCGTAACTAATGCAATTTGCAATTTAAAAAATTCGCGCAGGGCATATTTTTAAAGTTTAACTCATGCCCTTTCCAATGGTGTAATTGAAATTTTCGAAAATTGTTATTAACAATGACAAAAAACGGTTTAAAGGGAAAAAGCATGGTTTTTTCACAATTTTATTTTTAATTCAAGATTTCAAGAGCGTTTTCATTTGTAATGTATCTGACATCCATCTAATCAATGGAATAAATGTCCAAACCTAAAAGATACGTGATTTAGGAGTTGATTTTGACCCTTGGTGTGATCAAACTGGCGCATATTATAACTGAAAATTTTTTACGAAGACTTTTACAAATTTTTTATTCAAAAACCACGCACTTTTGGAACAAATTGTTAAGAGTAATAAGTTCTTAGAATCAGCTAAGGAATACGTACGCGATCCCAGCAATTTTTTTGTTTTTGCTAATTGATAATTTTTGAAAAATTAAAAAAAAAATTTAAAAAATTTTTAAAAATTTAAAAAAACCGACGAATATATCGGTATAGGTAATTAGATATATATTACACAACTTTAATGTACTCCAGACGGTGTATCGCGCACAAAAATAAAAAAAACGAGTGCACTTAAGTGGTTCTGCGATAACATTTTTACGAGAGACACAGTTAAGTGATTATGCAATCAGCTGTCATTTAAAATATTTGTGCATTTCGGAAATCCTACTATTGTACAATGAAAAAGGGTCGTACTAAGAGCACCTCGAATTCGACATAAAAAAATGTTTCACAAAATGTCACTTAAGTGGTTCTTCCTGCAAGCCACATATATACATGATTTTATACAATTTTAATCATACTAGACTATCGAGAGCACGCTTCAAAAGTCAAAATGTAGGTTATATACACTTGTATACACTACTTTACTAAGTATATATATCCCGGGGTGTGTGTATTGCGTTTGTAAGTCCCGCGTGGGGATAGAAAGGCGGCAACGGCAAAGTCTCCGTCTCCTTGTGGATGATGAGCAGGCCGGGATAATTTTCTCCTCACCTCCTGGTGCTAAGACCGCTGGCTCTCTCCAGGATTGAGAAAGGGTGCGCCGAAATAAGTTAAACACGGTTAAACTTAAACTCTGTTTATTCAAATGTAGGTACGAAGAAAAGAACGCCACGTCGAATGCTCGCGAGTCTCTGAGCGCTGGTGAGTTCCTCGTGTCTCTGTCGGGAACGGTTGAGAATGCTGGCGCTGGCGTGATTGCTTCCCCTATATATGCTCGTCGGGATCCGCTCGGAGCACTAGCGCTTACTTCCTCCGGCGACCCGACGAAACTGACTCTCTGGCGGGAAGACCAGGCGGCGTCACAGCAACTCCTCCTGGAGAAACCTTCGCAAGGGAAGTGGGCGTCCTGCGAGTCTGTAACAAACCGAGGGATAGGGAAAGGATCTGGAGATAAGTGTGCGGCCTTGACGTCATCTGTGGATACTGACCCTCTGGCGGGAAGTCCAGGCGGCGCCACAGCGACTCCCCCTGGAGAAACCTTCGCAAGGGAAGTGGTCGTCCTGCGAGTCTGTAACAAACCGAGGGATAGGGAAAGGATCTGGAGATAAGTGTACGGCCTTGACTCATCTGTGGATACTGCCTTCGGGGTGCCGTTGATACCTATTACAAATATTCTTACATCTAATCTTTGGAGCACCCTGAATGGTCCCGCATATGGAGGCGTCAATGGGGGCTTGACTGCACTTATCTTCTTAAAAACGTGTGAGCATGTCCCAAGCTCTTTTTGATGATACTGACTGGGTCGAACGTGACGTGCTGTGGGGACTGCGGAAATGTTCTCGTAGTGCCTCCACGAAAGTCGAGTACTCTATTGGGTACTCCGCTGTCACGAAAAACTCCCCTGGAACTCTCAAGGTCGTCTCATAAAGCAGCTCTGCTGGTGAAACTCCAATATCTTCCTTCAATGCTGTCCGCAGTCCCAAGAGCACAGTCGGTAGAAGTGTCGGCCAAGGAATGTGCGGGGAGCGCATCAGTGCTGCCTTTAGCGTTCTGTGCCATCTCTCAATCATCCCGTTCGACTGAGGGTGGTATGGCGTGGTCCTGATGCGTTGCGCTCCAATCAATTGTGTTAAAGACGTAAAAAGGACGGACTCAAACTGCGCTCCTTGGTCCGTTGTAATTGTTAAGGGGGTTCCATACTGGGAAATCCAATGATTGTAAAGTGCTGATGCTACTGAGGCTGCTTGCATGTCCTGCAGTGAAATGGCGATTGGCCATCTGGAGTACCTGTCTATAACCGTTAAACAGTATCTATAATTCTCAATTACTGAAAGAATTATAAGGTCCAAATTATATGGTTAAAACGACCGTCCAGCACGTCAATACTAGCAGGTGTATTTTTATTGTGTCGATGAATCTTTGCTCGCTGGCACGGTATGCACTCTCTCGCCCATGCAATAACATCTTTGCATAAGTCGCAGGCCAAACATACTTTTGACGCAAGGCCTTTGAAGTAATGCGACCGCTGGGATGAGCCGGGCCATGAATAATATCGAATGATTGTCTTCGTAGGGCTTCAGGTAAGTACGGCCTGACGTATCCTGAAGAGAGATCACACCACACTGGGTGTCCTTCGCCAAAGAGGCATTGAAGTTTCAACGACGTATCTTGAGTGATGGTCTGCATATGTGCATCTTCATTCTGCTCTCTGCTGATCCTCTCTGATGTCAAGATAGACGGCATGCTGATTGTGTTTACCCTCGACAATGCATCTGCTACAGTATTATCTTCGCCCTTTACGCAGCGGATATCCGTGGAATACTGACCGATCAAGTCCAAGTGCCTGGCTTGTCGAGGCGTGGCCTTATCTGCCTTCTGCTTAAAGGCAAAGGCCAGCGGACGATGGTCAGTGTTGATGTGAAAAGTCCTTCTTTCTAATATGTGTCTAAAATGACGAATAGACAAGTAAATAGCAAGTAATTCTCGATCATACGTACTATAATTGGTCTCTGCTTTAGAAAGCTTGCGGGAGAAAAATCCCAGATTGCCATACTCCATCAACCAGCTGTTCAACAGACGAGCCAACAGCTGTGCTTGAGGCGTCGGCCGTCAAAGCTAATTCTGCATTGGTATTGAGGAAACTTGTTTAAGTTACCGAAGCTAGAGCTTTTTTACACGTTATAAAAGCCTCGGTGCGCTCCGGGGTCCATTGTACCGGCCGCTTATCTCCCTTCTTGGCTCCTTTCAGAATGTCAGTCAATTGTGCTTGAAGGTCTGAGGCATGCCGAATGCAGTCTCTGTAGTAATTGATGACACCCAAGAATCTCCTCATGTCCTCAATAATTTTGGGTGGAGGATGCTCCAATATAGCTTCTATTTTCTTGACTGGTGGTGCAAAACCTGCTTCGGATACCTGGAAACCAAGGAAATTTATAGAACTCTCAGCAAAAGAGCATTTATCCCTGTTTAGCTTTAAGTTGTGAATTTTCAGGATCTCAAGAACTTGGGCTAGATGCTGCAGATGGACTTCGAGTGACGGCGAGGCGATGATCATGTCATCGATGTAAATTCCAGCAAAAAGGCAATGGCGAAAAATCCAGTCCATAAATCTCTGGAATGTTTGTGTTGCATTACATAGTCCTAGTGGCATGGCGATAAACTCAAAAAGTCCAAATGGAGTGATTACTGCGGTCTTCGGTATATCTTTGGGAAATACCGGAATCTGGTAACAAGCTTTATCCAAATCAAGCTTGCTGAAAATCTTTATGTCTTTCAGGTTGAGCAAGAGGTCCTCAATCCTTGGAATTGGATAGCAGTCAGGAACTGTAACACTGTTCAAACCCCGGTAGTCTCCCGTCGGTCTCCAGTCATTATCTCCTTTAGGGACAAGGTGGAGTGGACTGGCCCAATCACTGCTAGAAGGGTGAACAATCTCTCTCTGTAAACAGTAGTCAAAAAACTTACGAGCGACCGTCAGCTTCTCCCCAGTGAGACGACGATACGAGTTGCGCACCGGTGGTCCTGTAGTTGTGATGTAGTGTTGCGTGCCTGTATCCGCAAGATCTGGAGGTTCTGTTGCTGGTTCAAAGAGTTTTTCATACTTCTGTAGAAGGAGATCAAGTGGATCTTGAATCTCTGGCGTTAATTCCTAAATTGGCGTGACGTCGAAAATCTCGGCCGGGTCGACTGAACCCGACGATGTGAGCTCTGTCACTGAGTCAATCAGGAAATTTCTCTTTAAATCAATGATGAGGTCGTGATGCGACAGTAGATTGGCTCCTATTATCGGTAACCTAGCCTCGCAGACTATGAAGCTCCATGAGACTGGGCGTCTGAGTCCAAAATCGGGTTCGAGGTTGATTTGGCCGAAGGTCCTTATGGTAGAGCCGTTGGATGCCCTCAGTTTCAGCTCCTTCACTTCAGGGGTCGATTTGACTCGATTTACTGGGTAGAGAGACACCATTGAACCTGAGTTTTCGAGAAACCGAATTTGTGAATTTCTGTCATAAATGAAGAGACGGTTTTCAGAGGGGTGACTGCCGCCGACCGCCTGTACAGACGACATCCCTCCAAGTTTCCCTGTTGGGTAGTTGCATCCAGTGCTGCTTGAAAACGCATGGCTGCTGACAGCGGCGAGCCATTGCGCTGAATGTGCTGCCACTAGTTGGTCTACGCTGGTTCTGAGTCCAGCCATCTCCGAGGCGAGTGACGAGTGGACGTGTGTCTCCCTGAGAGCGGCTGCGCTGATGTCTGTCGAGGTTGCAAAGATGTTTGGAGTTTGCGGTCCTTGCAAAAGATCGTCGGCCGACTCGGCCAGCTCAACCAGTTCTGCTCCTCGTAAGATGGAGAGGATGCGCTTGATGTGCGCTGGAAGGAGAGCCAACCACCTGACTCTTAGAGCTTCCTCAGATAACGAGTCACCAGCCAACTCATGGATTCTGCGTAGAAGCTGCGAGGGCTTCTGGTCTCCGAGGGTGAGCTCGTTCAGCAATTTCTCAAGCTTCCTGGTGGGAGAATCTGAAAATCTATTTAAAATTTGAGCTTTTATGTAATCATATTTGTTATTGGCAGGAACATTTTGTATTATGTCCTCAATCTCTCCAATAATATCCGGTGGCAAAGAGCGTATGACTAAATGGTATTTAGCTGGGTCGCTAGTGACGCGCGACGTGTAGAATGCCGATTCCGCTGTACGAAACCAACATAACAGGTTCTGCTTTCAAAACTGGGCGAGCTGACATGCGCCTACTGCCATCGCCTCAAGTCTCTCCTGTTCCACTCAACGCAGAAAGTCTTGTTGATTGTTTTGATCTTGAGGATCGACAATAATTAATCTGCCCGTTGTTGTTTGGATTATTTTGATCCGCCATATCCAGATTCAAATTCGGCAAAGGGTTAACGACCTGTGCGTTGTGTTCGAGAGCAATGCGTGGCTCCTCATACACGACCTGCTGCTCGAAAGGTCGCTTGTTGCCTCTCTGCTTCTGGCGAATGCTCTCTGCTACTCGGCAGCGTACGAAACATCGGCGAAAAGCTCGATGTGCGATCGTGTTTACCGGCGACTCGAACACGGCGAAATACAGAAAATGTAGGGGAAGCTTGTTCGGGATGCGTTTAACCAGGCGACAAGTACTTCGCATCTTTGCTCTTTAGACGCTTCAATAGCGTCGACGCCGGCGAGCGCGGGAAATCCCGCGCGCTGCCGAACATGGCGTTGTACCGAAAAATTTCAGGGGCGCCTGCCTCGAGGAGCGGTCTCGACTCGAGAGCAGGTCGCTCGCGCCTGAAATTGAATTCTCTCTTTGCAGCGGAGGATACAGTGAAACGATGTGCGCACGGAGAATCAGCTCGACCCGTGGCACCTGATACTCAGAGCCGAGTTACGCGAAACACGAAGGCTGCGCGCGCTCGACGCGAACGCGGGAAATGCGCGATTGTGGCGTGTCGGGACTTAGATGTGCCCGCAGCCCGATATATTTCTTACGCGGAGAGCTCCTTATTTAAATACCTGGAGAGAAGGCGTACTGCTGAAGTCGAGTTTGACTGCGAGTAGCGGCTGAAGAAAGCGAGGTCACCATGATTTCCCGGTGACTGGCTGGAACGTGGGGTCACCAATATCCCGGGGTGTGTGTGTTGCGTTTGTAAGTCCAGCGTGGGGGTAGAAAGGCGGCAACGGCGAAGTCTCCGTCTCCTTGTGGATGATGAGCAGGCCGGGATAATTTCCTCCTCACCTCCTGGTGCTAAGACCGCTGGCTCTCTCCAGGATTGAGAAAGGGTGCGCCGAAATAAGTCAAACACGGTTAAACTTGTTTATTCTGTATTATAACTTCTGCCTATAACTCTGTTTATTCAAATGTAGGCACGAAGAAAAGAACGCCACGCTGGCGTGGCGGTACACAGCGTGGGTTATGGTTAACAAGGCTTTACGTATGATCGCTCGTCGAATGCTCGCGAGTCTCCGAGTGCTGGCGAGTTCCTCATGTCTCTGTCGGGAACGGTTGAGAATGCTGGCGCTGGCGTGATTGCTTCCCCTATATATGCTCGTCGGTATCCGCTCGGAGCACTAGCGCTTGCTTCCTCCGGCGACCCGACGAAACTGACCTTCTGGCGGGAAGACCAGGCGGCGCCACATATGTATACACTATACCTATATATATTCATAAAAGTACTGATTTTCTACATCATTCTCAACCTCAGCCCAAACATTTGTATCGTATTCAAATTGTAAAAATTGGAATTCATGACTAATTTTTATTAATATTCCTAAAGAATTTTTAAACTACTTGAAATACGCGCGCACTCGAACGAATAGCCAATCTCGAACGAGCGAGCAAAGTAGCCAATCGAAATTTTTTATCTTCAACATGGTCGCACCTACACAGTCTTACACTATTTTAGAGTAGGACTATATAATTTATATTAGTGATGTATGTATAGTAATAAATATAGCAGCAACTTCGTTTGTCCATTGAAAATTATAACGTCGTTTGTCAGTTCCAGGCTTTAATGAAAAAAGTAATTGTAACCCTTTTTTTAATTCTTGACCCTAGAGCGTCTATTACCAAAATTAACAATATTAGCATTAAAAGATGCAAAGGAAAGAAATTATTAAACCAATGAATATGTTGGAAAAATTGTGAAGATAAACCATGTTCTAAATAAAAAAGCTGTTGTAATTCATTTGGAACACCAACATTATTTTGTAAAATATCATTTCCATGATTACAGCAATCGCTAAAAGAATTACCTTTATTAGAAACTCTTTCGCCAGGAAAATGTTTTGTATGAATGCATCGAATATTCGCTTATATCGCTTTGATTGTCATGACAGGTTTTCTTGTGATACGTATGATCAAGATTAACAATTTCATTAATATGTAGATTTAGTACATGTAGTGGAGTCCAAGTAGTCCAATGTAGTGGAAAGCCTTTTCTGTGATAAGAATGATCATGATTAATTATTTCGTTTAGATAGAAGCAACACTAAGTTGACTACGTCTTTCTAACTTTTCCTTTTTGTTTGCACAAAACTTATGATTAGCCATTCTTTTCCTTTGAAGTTTAATTTCTTTTGCTTCAATTACCTCATCCTCTGTTTCATTTTTTCTTTTTTGGAGGCATGAAAATTGAGAATAATGGCTTAATATATTAATGAAAGTTTTTTTGAAGATCTTCACTTAAAAACCCAGTTAATTATTTTCTCAAAAACTTCTGCTACACTTCAAACATCTCTCTCACTTTTGAAAAATACATTACAAATTGAGCTAACTTAAGGCATGTTTTGCATAACTACTATTCAATTTTTTTTGTCTCGCTTGTCTTTGCCTTTTACAATGATGTTACTCATATGACATCAAGAACATCACAAGTAACTTGAATAATTTTCATAGTCACTTCGGTAGAAACAAATTTAACAAACTCATAGAAAATTTTCAACACAAAATCTTAAATCTTGAAATAGAAGATATTTACATCCACATCCAACACTTAGAAGTAGAATGCCTTAAACTACATACATTATTGAAACAAACATTTATTTATGAAATAATACAACACATAATGCACAATCAAGATATGCAAATATAGATTACCGTAAAAAACTAAACACCACACACGATAGAAAATTTAAGGCTTTAACAATAGAAAATATAATACAAATACCGGCCACGAAAAATGGTTTAAAAATCTTACGGACATTGATATACCGAATAACGTAAAATTTGTGATCGAATTAGGGAGAAAATTTAATCCTACTAATGATCTTAATGATACACTTTTTTGTGAAAGTATTAGAATTTTAGAGAATTTAACTACATATAATAATCTTCCGGGCAAAACAGCCAATAATATCCGAAATACATTATTATTAAAAATTATACAACAACATAACAAAGCCAAACACAAAACAATAGAAGAAAATAATTTCGATTACAAGTTTAAAGAAACAAATATGTTCATTAAGATTTGCAGATAAAGGTAATATCATAGTTGCTAAGTACAAAAATGATTATACGGAAAAAATGGAATCATTGCTACTTAACTGACACAAACACATATTCTATTATAAAGAAAATTCCACTACCACAGTTACAATTAAAAGTAAAAAAAATTGTTAAATAAATGGAATGAGAATGGTTTTTTTGGTAAAACATATAGTAAATATAAATTTACATAAACGGATACTTGTTTACCAAAAGCGTATGAATTACCAAAAATCTATTAAAAGATTATCCACTGAGACCGATAATTTCAACTGTTGTCTCACCGACATATTTTTTATCGAAAACACTGTTCAAAATTATACAAAATATTATTGATACACCGAAATCGAACATTAAAAATAGTTATGACTTTATAGAAAAAATTAAAAATGTAAGCATTATCAGATTATTGTATTATTAGCTTAGACGTAAAATTATTGTACATGAACATCGGCAAAGCATTGGTCAGACGTAGCATTGCAGAAAAGAGATATACACAGATAGCGAGAAAATCCGACATTCCGCTTGACGAGATACTCGAGGCTTGCGATTTGCTTTTGGAGAATACGTATTTTCAATTTAATAATAAATTTTACAATCAAACTTTCGGTACACCAATGGGTTCTCCAATCTCGGGATTATTTGCTGACATTGTCATGGACGATCTAGAGATAGAATGCATCTCAAAATTATCTTTTGTTCTTATTTTCTTTTTCCGGTACGTGGATGACATTATCACATGCATCCACATGTCAAAATTGAATGAAATGCTAAATATATTTAATTCTTATAATAATAGATTACAGTTTACTCATGAAATTGAAAATAATAACTCCATAAGCTTCCTAGACGTTTTATTGATAAGAGAGACTGGAAAAATAAAAACTGATTGGTTTACAAAACCTACGTTTTCCGGCAGATTTTTAAATTACCTATCACAACATCCTAATTGCCAAAAAATCGCAATGATATATAATCTAGTAGACAGAGCAATCAAACTATCTGACAAATGCTTCCATAAAAAAAACATTAGCATTATAAAAACACTGCTACTATATAGATAAAAAAAATATATAGAAAATCGTCTAAAAACAATAAATTCGATTAGACAATTTCAACAGCGTGGCAATAGTGCAAATCATCGAATCATACTTTCTTTGCCTTACGTAAACGATTTCTATGAATGTACACAGAATTCATTGAAACATAACAATATTACCACCGTTCCGAAAATTCATAGTCATATGAGTAACATCATTGTAAAAGGCAAAGACAAGAGAGACAACAATCTTGAACAAAATGTCGTATACAAGCTTGAATGTAAAGATTGCACTGCTATATATCTTGGTAAACGAAGACAAGTGTGTATACACGTATTGAGGAACATCAAAAATCGAATAATAATGTCATACACGATCATAGTAATAAACACAACCATGCATTTAATTTCAATAAATTCGATATAAAAGACAGAGAAAGTAATTTAAATAAACGGCTGGTTTCTGAAATGCTACACATTCACATGTAGGAAAATAGTATAAATAAGAAAGAGGACACACAGAAACTCAGTAACGTGTACACACACTTATTATATCGTTTGAGAAATAAAACTAAGGATAGAGGGACATAAGATGTACACATGTGAATGCGAGAGACTGATCGACTATATGTAAATAAAACTTATCTAAAATGTGCGATTCTCGAAGGCATATAAAAGCGAGGATCGTTTATTACTTCCGTATTGCCGAAACAGTAGTCGACTAAGCCGGAATAATAACAGCCGTGCTTGTTGTCACCTTCCCCGCCCGCGAACGGCTGGGGAAGGATTAAATCATTCGATACATGTGCGCCGATTCTTGTAAGTCTGTTGATATTGTCTTATTTTAGAACAAATTTAAAATTTTGTATTAAATGACTTTTTAATAAAATTTGACAGTTTCCTGATGAGGGTGACAATGTTCACCGAAACGTTGAAAACGGAAAAAATTGTGTAATAATTTTTCCCTACAAACTGCCCCGGAGAGATCGATAGTCTTCTCACACAAATATCTAAGAGGAAATATTTTTTTCAAGTAATCAAATAATAAAAAATATTATTTGAAAAAAATATTCCCTCTTAGATTCCTTCAATTTCTTTTAAATTAATTTTTTCTTTCCTCTTTATTCTTTTCATTCTTTTCACAATCTTTGTACTACTCAATAATTCAACTTTGAACAAATTATTTCCTCTCAAATGCCTTACAATATTTATGTGCTCTTTATTATCCAAAGCGGATAAGCAGTGAAGTGAACCCACTTTCCTGCTCTGACACAGTTCATGCCTTCGAGCATATACACGTTCATGCATTGACCTGCCCTTCGAGCATGTATATGCTCGAAGGACCTGCCTTTGATCTCTCTCGCAGCCTATTTCAAGTGACTGAAAAATGGCGGCTCCCATCAGCCAATATGGCGCTACCTCCTTTTTATAATGTTGTAAGTCGCCCTCTCAGTTTACCATAGCGAGCCAAATGAGAACTTCTCGCAGTCGTAAAAGTTCTCATTTGGCCCGCTATGGTAAGCTGAGAGGGCGACTCACAACAACGTGAACAGCAACGGTTTAGCGTTGCTATCTGTTTGCTAGGGAGGATGTTTATTTACAGAGAATCACCCCCGCGTGTAAAGTGTCAAGTTAAGCCTCATCTATAATATCAAAATATCTTAGAATCGAGCAATGAAACACACTTGCTTAAACGACTGAACTGATGAGGCCTGTCGTTTGAGTCATTAAATAGTAAATAATTCAAAGAAATCAAGAAAATAAAAAATGGAGGGAAAAAAGCAGACACGCGATTAAATTTTAGCATTTATATTCGCTACAAATTAATTCATTATCTTCTTTTTATATTTAAAAATATTTTATTACAGCGCTTTTAAAATTTAATAATTTTCAGAAGACTTCATTGATTTTCAGAGAACTGCATTGATTTTTACTTAAAAACAATGAATTTTACAAGAAAAGAATTGAAATAGCTTCTTTATAAAAGTGGTACATTTTGATTCAGGTGCAAAAACTGCTTGTTAAGTCATACAACGTTTTTCGTTCCATGATACGTTTTCTTTTCTTTTAAGCCTTTATACTTTCGTTTCCTGATCCTTCTATCGCGAAATGAATACTGTGCATTGTAGACGTAGCTATAGCCTTACTGTTCCTCTTCCTAGTGGTCGCGTTCTTAATCTTTAGTCATGAAGAGTTTGTACAACTACCTTTATTAAACAACTATGGCTACTTTGTAAACTGAAAGCAATATGGCTACAACATAAGCTAAAGGCAAATATAACGATGTTAAGTCTAACAAAGTTTTTAAATGTATTCCAATTCAAAGCATTTCAAAGCATTTCAAAACAATTTGAACACATGTGTTAAGCCAAACGTAAATTTTATATCTATTATCTAAGGATACTTGACTTTTTGCTTATCAAAGAAAAAAAAATGCAAATTGCAGTTTGACAGTCGATATGAGTCAATATCGTGCAGAAGACGTTGGACACGCAACCGGTGAAGTAAAATCACCTCGCGATCTTCATCAGAATTCTATGCAGGAACCTACAGTTAAATCTGAATCTCACGACATATCATCGCATCCGACACTTGCATTTACATCTGCCCAAATTCGCCCAGACTATAATGAGGAATATGTTGGCAAACCTTTACCTAATGAATATGTGATTAGTAAACAAACAGGCACTGAATATCCTAGTAAATCTACTTCGGAGTTCTCAGCTTCTAAACAGTTAGAAACCTATCATAGTAAGCAGTTGCACAGTGAACCTGAAAAAACTCATCAAAGTGATGCTGATGAAAATTACACTGCTTCTAAAATAGAAGCACGACATGGTCATGCTGCATCTGCTGCAGTCCCTTTTTCCAATCAACCACGATTTTTATCAGGGCAAAATATCTCTCAAACTACTGGACCAACACCAACTTTAAATCAATTACTGCAAGCTTCTAGCCCAGTTCATCGATTTCATACAAGTTATCCTTCTATTGGGCATGAATCTTATCAACAGCCGTGGCCTATTCAGAGGCCCTCTGTTGTGCCGCCAGTTTATCCACAGCCAAGTCAAAGACCACCGCCAACGGTAAAGTCATATAAATTTTATGAAATTAGATTATTATAATTTTCCGAGAACGCAACAACGAGAATTGAATAAATTTTCTAGTATTATATTTTGAGGAGATTTTTTATTTGCATAAAATTATTTATTAATTCCTTTGTTTTCTTTATAATAAAGGAATGTAACTAAAATTTAATAAATTTCTTAAATGTTTATCTCAATTCAACAGTATAAGAGTGTACACATAATTACTTTTATTCTTTTAAATATAGTAATTTAAAATTTGCATTAAAACCAATAAAATGCAATAATTATAAACATTGCTTAGAGTTTTGGTGAAAATTTATTTTCTGATTTTTAAGCTCTATGGTACTTCTTGGACTATGATTATATTTAAACTATAAAAATTAATTTTTTCTTCATTTGAACTGTAGTTGTACTTATAGTTATCATTTATAGCTTTTTCTTGGATAAAGTATTTTTATTTCAGAATCTATCTTTTGCTTTATTCATGCACGAAAATACTATAACGCACTTTACACACTATTAATGATAATATGTTATATGTTGTGTTATATGTTATTATTATGTTAATATAATAACTATCAATTTTAATAAAATAACAGGAATGCATCAACAATAATATAACAATTACTTTTAATATTTCATTATAAAAAAATAAAAATTTTAGGGTTTATTATTATTACAGTGCAAGTTTTTTAACAAGTATGATAGTTCCATACTCATGCAAAAATTCTCATTAGATCTGATTTCAAGTTTCCTAATTTACAAAATGTTAAATTTTTCAAATGTAAGAAATTGTCTTACTCTACAATAATTTTATTTAAGGAATAAAATAGTAACTGTAGCAGTAATGATTTGATTCCAATTGTACATATAATGAATAGGTGAATAATTCAAACAATTTCAACAAATTAATATTTTATAAAAAAACTTTTACATAAAGTTAAATCAGTCAAATCGTGTTTGATTAATAAATAATTTAAAAATAAATGCTATGAATACAATAACTACTCAATACATATATTACAAATTGACTTTCTTGAACTTCATACACGGTTGAATTTAGAAAAAAATAGACACTATGAGCTTCAATTAGTTCAAATTACTTTATTGAGATATGATTGAGTAGAAAATTTAAAAAAATTAAATATATATACTATTGCTAATGTTGTTACATTGCATTATTATATTTTCAATAATAATCTTTATCTGAATAGATTTCAGGTTTCTAATATCACCTCATCTTATTCAAATTAAATACATATATATTATCGTATAACAATGATTTTTTATTAACTTACAATAATTTTTAGATTAGATTTTTTTATTTTTTATATAGATTTTACATTTGTTTATATTGTAACAACATTTTTAAAGTTGGTTTATGATTATTAATTTTTTCTTATTAGTTCTGCCTTTGTATAATTATGTACATTCTTTTTTAATTTTTTTTGTTTTTTTTTCAGTTTGTAATTTTTACCTTTTTACTGTTTTTCTTATTTTTCCTTTATTTGAATTGAATTCTTTTTATATAAATTTTATCTTACATGAATTTTATTTTCCTTCTTTGACTATTTTCCTCCTCTTATTCCGCTCTTTACTGTTTTCCTAGACTTCTTGTCTTTCCTCTTATCTTTCGTCACTCGATCTGGCCATTTTTTTCCTTTCAAGTAAGTTTATACCATAACTTTGATTCTTTCTTCCTTCATTTCTTTTCTTCTTACTTTGCAAATCTATATATCTTCCAATGTTTCCTGTTTATCCCTGCATGTACTCTGCATTTGCTCTCTCTTCCCTTCTGATGTTGCTCCACTTCAACCTTACCTATTACTCTTTAGTGTTCTTTTCCTTTATTTTTTAGTGTTTTTTTTTTCAAATCTATTGTGAACAAAACTTTGAGCTGTCAATCCTTTCTGAACTTATAAAAATTTTTATAATAGTATTTTTTGTTTAAATATATTTTTTATTTTGACTTGGATTATATTATTTTGAATTATCTAAATGCACAAAAAGTTTTGAATTGTATAAAAATATTAAAATTTACAAAAATGCATTAACATATTTTTCTATTTTGCTATTGACATAGCTTCAAGTTTTGAGATTTGGCATTCTTAATTAAACAATTTCTT
Source organism: Philotrypesis tridentata (assembly GCA_018906965.1). Classification (NCBI taxonomy): domain Eukaryota; kingdom Metazoa; phylum Arthropoda; class Insecta; order Hymenoptera; family Pteromalidae; genus Philotrypesis; species Philotrypesis tridentata. The sequence goes on along the minus strand of JACCIB010000091.1, from coordinate 238,130 downwards.
AATTAAAGACAATAAAGATAAAAAAACAAAATACTCATTTGTGACTAAGTCAAATATTAAAACAAAGTCAAGTATATGATAACAGTAAATTTTGTACTAGTATTATAAAAATATAATACAAATATACCAGTATAATTATCTCACACTTGTGACAAAATCACTTTTATTACATGAACTGAATACTTTTTTCACATATCATGAGATAAAAACACGAACAAATGTGGTTTTTTATATTACTTTAATCTAAAAAAACTACTACTTTCAAATGACATTTAGGTTTCCATAGTATAAAACATAGTTAGTCAATAATCAATTCATAAAAATTTTAAGTTTAGAACTTCACGTTTAGATTTCACGGGAAGGTAGTGTGTGAGAAAAATCTTATGAGCTAAATAGTCATATTGTTAACCTGTATAAAAATGCATGTGTTGTGCTAGATAGTATTGAAGTATATTTATAATGTTGCATGTTTTTTGTCAGATTTTGAACTTTGCGTATCATTGCTGAAAAAAAGCTCGGATCTGGAATATTTTAAATTATCATTAACAATTTTTTACATAAACAAATTGCAAGATGTATTGGAGTCATGCTGATTGAGAATTGGTTAACCTTCAACACAAGAAGCAATTTTTCAATTATAAATAAAAAAAAAAGAGAATGATGTCCATGATTATAGGAAAATGCCCTCTGGAAAACAAGATGTATAAATCCTATTTGCATCTTATTATTCAAATTACAATGTAGCAGAAATTAAAGCAAAATTCATCATTTAAAATCTATAAACATATTTTACACAATATTATTGATTAACACCACTTCACATCCTGAGCATAATGATTTCTTCACTAATTGTCTATTATTCCTGCAAATAATAAGAAACCCATTATAATACGAAGACAATGATAAAACTAGTAAATGATAAGTAAATTCTTGTATACAGCGATTTTATCCAACAATGGCTTAAAGTTATAAAGTTAACTTACAAAGTTAAGCTATATGCTAAAATAAATTCCATTTATTAAACTTGAAATTACAAAGAATCCTGTTCTCAAGTACATATAAAAATGAATGACATAAGCTATTGTTAATAGGTGCAGTAAAAATAAACATAAATTTAAATATTCATGAAAGATCAAATAATTGAAAACTGTATAATTTTTAAGATTAAATTTTATAATTAGAATTATGTATACTTGATAACTTATGCTCATATTTTAATGTTATTACTAAAGATGTAATATAATTGATTATCTGATCTTAAATTCCACAAATTTGATCATAATTTTTGTGATTTAATGCCTCATTTTAAAGTAAATTCGACAGAATTAGTTCTTTCTTCTTCAACCTAGGCTTATAAATTATAACTTAAGAAAACCTAACGTGATGGATGGAGTTACTTGCAGCAATAATTTCTTATATTTTTCTTGTACTCATAAACTTCATAGGCTTTGGAACAAATTTTCGAAAGGAGATAGAGAGCTTAGTCTTATCTCATTTAAAGGCATATGTAAAAGCTTATTTTTAATTAACATTATTTTTATGACTATGAAGCACCTCACTGATTGTGAAAATTTCTTTACTATATTGGTTAAGGGCTTAGTGCCCGCATATAAATGAATAAGTAAAAAAATTAATAATTAAGGGGATTCAAAAACTATGGTGAGCCATCGTTAACAGTGTAGTAGACAAATTTTCGGATCATCTCAATCAGCATACAAAGTTTGAAATCAAAATATTCAGTATTGGAGAGAAAAATGCTTGCATATTTCAATTTTAAACTTTACTTGCTGATAGGTGATGCCACGACGAAGGGCAACTATCTCTTGGATTTACTTAATTCATTATATTGATTGCGATCCAAGCATTTTTTTACTACACTATTAGTAAGGTCACTTTCAATTCTCCTTAAAGTTGGCAATAATTTGTGAATAAATACTATAAAAAGTAAGAGCATTTAAGTTTTATAAAAAGACAATTTTATAAGTTACAATTATATTTTTCAGGGCTCACCACGCTTACATCATGGTCCAGGAGGCCCTAGCTCACCTACACCAATGCCTTATCAATCATACAGTCAACGTTTTGCTTCACCTACTCGATCCCATTCACCATATAGCCATCATCAGGTTAGAATAAAAGTTTAAAAACCATCTAAAACATATCATTGTACCATACATTTCATATCCTTTCACAAGCAGAATACACATATTATAACGTCACAGGGTAACATAATTCAGACCAAGTTTAAGAGAATAATTGAAAGTTGACTTCCAAAAATTCTGAATTAAACTTTGTAGAAAGATTTATGTGCCAAAAAACAAAATTTTGTGCAGTAATTGTACTTCGTAGATTCTATAACCCAAATTCTGAGAAATGTTATTTTTAGTTGATTTTTTATTGAGTATCATAAATTTTTTAAGAAAACTTTACTTGAAATATATTAGCTTTAATAGTGTTTTATTATTCTAAAAAAAACATTCTTTAATTGTAGATAAATTCCTATGGTCTCTCATCCACTCATCCTTCCAACTTGTATACGGAACAAAGAGGTTGGACTCAGACTACTTCAACAAATCCATCTGCAACTCAACCAGCAAATCAAACTAATTCTTCCAGTCAGTCTCCTCAAAGAGCATTGTCGCAATCACCTGCACCACCACCCTGTGCATCCCCACAACCGCAAGCTTCCAATCAGCCTCAGGTAAATGCAAAGAAAATTTAATATTTTTTTCTGAATGATTGCTATTTATAGGATAGGAGTATTACAGGTTAATTATTTAAATAAAAAAACATTTATTTATTAAGAAAAAAGGGTTCTCAGATACAAAATAAAGAATTCAACACATCTTATTATTGAAATTACATTGTAAAGATAATGTTTATTATTTTTTTATACTTTCTTAATTTCAACAAAAATGTATGTTAATAATGATGCTATTGCTCGATGACAATGTTTAAGAAATGAAGTTAGGCATCTCTTCAAGCTATACTTTGCTATAGTAAGGCTCGAAATGTAGGCTAAAATAAAGCAAAGTATACTTCGAAGAGATGCCTAACTTCATTTTAACAAAAATAGTTAATATTCTACCAAATATGAAAAGTGCGTAATCATGCACTTGATTCGCATAATAATTTTTATCGCTAATTTTATTTTTAATTAGCTATAAAAAAAATGAATTAATTATCGAAAGTCACCAGGGGTCGTGACTGATAATTAGCTCTTTTCACCTCACTATTATTATTACTATTGTTTTATTGTTTCTAATGATATAAAACTAGCCCTCATTTGAGAATTTTGCACCTTTTTTGTGGCATTCTTTTGATAATTAGTCTTAAATTGTAATTAGTTTTTGTTTTATGCTATTGGTAAGGCTTTGTAATAACCTCTAAATCCAGCATAATGGTATGTGCTTATGCTCAGTGTGAGAAAACTAGAGGTACTACTGTCAAGTGTAATAATTGCAATGTCGTATATCATGAATTATGCTTAAGCAGACGCTTACGTACCATATGGTGACCCTATTAACCCATCAAAGTCAATTTTGTGTAAGAGCAGCCAAGCTGCTTTACTTGAGATTTCCTTGAATGCAACCACTCAGTCTTCTACACTGAATGTTACAAATGCTGGCGGCATTCAACATATGGATACTTCTGTTCCCTTTGATATGAGTAGTATGTTCAAGCTACTTGGGAATATGATGGATACTGCATTAGGTGCTAAATTCGTTAATTTAAGGAAAGGTATTCAGCAGGATATGAGAGTTCAACTACAGGCCTTAAGAAGTGACATTGATAAAAACAAATCTGAAATTAATTCGCTGAAACAGCAAGTCTCCAATTTGGCTACAGCTAAGGACACGGGTGGATTGAGTGATCCTTAGAGTCTACTGACAATAACTAATAATATTTCCACTGAACTTAATATCATTAATTCTAGAGCCAACAACTTAATCGTACGTAGGGTAGAGGATTCAACTTTGATTGATACTGCTCTGTTTTATCATGATTTCACTATACTATTCTGGCTCACATATTCAAGTATATAATTCAACTCAAGGTTGACAATATTTTATTAAGACGTTTAGGTACTTATCATGATGATAAAATTCGTCCTATTTGTGTAACTCTTCCATCCAAACGAGATGTTTTTAAAATTATTCATAACTCTTCTAAGCTACCTACAGACATCAGTGCTAAAACTGATAAAACACGGCTGTAACAGAATTGTATGAGGAAGCTGTGAACAGCATAACTTGTAGTATCCTGATGATAAGCTTAGGATTAAATATTTTGGTGACTCACCATACTTATTGGATTCTTCTAAAAACACTTGCAATTCAAAAAACTTTTTAGAACGGCTACCACTATTGAGTCGCCCGTAGTATATCCTAATTTATCTATTTATTGTCAAAGTTCAGGTTCAATATCTACACCCCAGTTCCCCAACGGATCTTTACATTGCTCATACAGAATCCGTCATTGACCTTGCTAGGAAGTATCCTCACCATCATCTGATCCTTTTGGGGGATTATAATTTGCCTAATTCGGAATGGTCAAATAATCTTTTACAAGTCAATGCTACTGGCTATGTTCAACCTAATAATTATAATAGTGCTAGATATGTTGTTAATAATTTCTCTTACCTAAACTTGGACCAATACTACCCAGCTCATGATAATAAAGGATATACTCTGGACTTGCTCTTTTTGGAATCAGGAGCTATCAAGGATATTGATTTCTGTGACCCTCTTTTGCCTGTGAACCTTCATTACCAACCTCTACTACTTCATACTAATTTCTCGCCTCCAACCAGTGATAATCATAAGTTTAGAAACTTTTATAAGGCCTAGTTAATGATTTCAAAGCAATTCATTCTAAACTCGATGCTGTTAATTGGTCTACTGTTCTATCTATGGACTCTGTCGAGAGTATTGCTAAAAATTTAAGTTTAGTATTAAGTATTATTGTTGAAGCATCTGTTCCGTGTAAATATAGTAATAAGTCAATGTTTCCGTTGTGGTACTCTTCGGATTTGATTAGTTTAATTATAGAAAAGAAAAAGGCACATTCTAAATTTAAGAGATCTTCATTGAGTTCAGATTATGTTAATTTTAAAAAACTTACAGCAAATTGTTTAAGGCACTCTAGAGCTGATTATATAGTTTATATGCAGGGTATTGAGAGTTCAGTGAAAAATAATCCGAAGTTCTTTTGGTCTTTTGTGAGGCATAATTCAACATGCTCGGAGCTTCCTAGAACTACTAAGTTCAATGACTTTTTAACGTATTTAAGTATTGCCGATTAATTTACCTTCCTTCTAGATGTATGCCTTCTTTAATTGAGCCACTATCATATATTTTTAACCTATTATTAGACAATGGTATTATTCCTAGTTCTTGGAAAACATCATATGTCAATCCTATTTTCAAAAGTGGTTGTAAGAGTGATGTGTCTAATTATAGACTCATATATATTGTTAGTTGTATACCAAAAATTTTGGATATGATAGTTACTAATAGACTTTGTAAAATATTATGTAAACAGTTTGTTCTAGAGCAACTAATAGTTTCGTTAAGAATAGATCCGCTCATTATTCATAACTTCAGTTTATAACAAAGGTGTTAGAAATAGATTGTTGGAGTGGATACGTTCTTATATCACTGGAAGATGTCAGATTGTAAGAATCAGATAATCTTAGTCAGAACCTTTTTAAGTAGTTTCTGGGGTCTCGCAGAGGTCACACTTTGGCCCTTTACTATTTGTCATTTTTATAAATGATTTAGTTTCTGTACTGAGATACTCTAAAGTGGTTATCTATGCTGATGATTTAAAAATTTACAAAGCTATTAAGTCTCCTGTGGACTGTAGTGATCTTCAAAGGACCTATTTTTGCAATTGAGAATTGGTCTAATGAAAATGGCCTTCTTCTAAACATATCGAAGTTGCAATGTTATATCATTTCATAAGTCTAGTAATCCTCTCCTCTACGATTATGAGTTGGATGATTCTAAATTAACAATGGTTTCTGTTATTAAAGACCTCGGTATTTTCATTGATAGCGCCTTAACGTATACTAACTATATTGATCACATAATAAGTAGAGCGTCAAAAATGTTAGTTTTTATTTCTCGTTTTCCTAATGACTTTTCAAGTGGTACTACTGCTGTTCACCTTTATAAGACATTGATCCTCCCGCTCTTAACTTATTGTGTTCAGATATGGCGACCTGTTTATAATAATTCCTTAGCACTTTTTACATCTATTCAACATAGATTATTGAGAACAGCTGCCAGGTTATCCAAACTACGTTTCTATAGATTTGAGCATGATTTCAGTAAACTTATGAAATTTTTCAATGTTGTAAACATTCATTGTCTATTTGATTATTATGATGCTTTAATGGCTTATAGATTAGCTAAAGGACTTATTAATCTTCCTTCAAATGACATTAATTTTTTACCTAAGCACTTAAATTATAATATTCGCCACCCCAATGTAGTTATAGAAACCACTTGCTCCAATAACTTTTTAATCACTCAGTTTTAAATAGATTGCCACGTCTCTGGAATAAATTCTCAAATGAAGAGCGAAATCTTAGTATTGATTTTTTCAAAACTTTATCTAAAAAATTGTTTTTTAATTATAATGAATGGAGCTAATATAAGTCACTCAACCTGTTATATTGATGTATTTGTTAAGGGCTTTTAGCCCATTTATATTGAAATAAATAAATAAATAATTATTTTAAATTGTTTCAGAATTTTCATACAATGCAACAGAGATCAACTACCCCTAATGCACAAGGAATTGATTCTGGGGTATGTACATAAATTATCTTAAGAATATGTAATATCGCAAATTTTGATAACATTTTATTTCTTAAAGAAAACTTTCTTCATATGGTAATATTTGCTAAGTACAGTAGAAATAAAAACATCAAAAAAATCACGCATCTTTTAAAAACTAAACTTATTAAAAATTAGAAAGTATTTTAAAATAGTTCTTTGAAATACATTTAAAAATTCTATTTCAACTAATATTACTCAGTTCATATTAGCAAGGGGAGTGTTTAATATATTAGAAACCCACGAATTTTTTGATTTTTTAAATGAAATCTTGATTAAATGTTATGAATATAGACTATATTAGTATATATAGTTTTAATTACCGTTTCTATTAGGCAAAAAAGTTATAGACACTCTTTGTAAGCGCTGGAGTAAATATTTTTTGATTGTTGGATAATAGTATTTTCGTAGGTAAATAATTTTTTTACATTGGTTACACCAATAATTTATTGCTACAGGCTTACGCAAATTTCCGCTTTTTTCCTCATTAGGATAAAAAATAATGATACAAGTATAAATTTATGTTATGATCAGATTTTATACTATTATAGATAAACTTTATTAGTATCAAACTCTACTGTTTTATCATAAAATCATCCATAAGTTGAAAAAGTACAGGAATTTTTTTCTTTATCTGGCTTTTAAGATTTAAGCAGCTGAATTTATTCCTCATGAACATTCTTATGAGGGACAATAAAATTTAAAAAACAATCAAGATCTTCTTAATAATTGTAAAAAACAGAGAAACAACAATTATCTTCGTACTATACAAAGTTGAATTTACTACTAAATAAATTCTGATGCACATCAAAGATACTTATTACATTTTATAGTACAGTGTGACCTAAATCCGCATATAAGTTACGCTTATCCATGAAGCGCTATTTACACACCGTGCATTAATGGAACACTTAAGTCACTTATACCGTAATATTTTAATTATTAATTGATTTTCGATACTTCGATTTAAATATTTTTATACACTTTCGCAATAGGAAATATCTGGCCAAAATAGTAATGATAGTTCAAATGGACCTGCTGGTCCTGCAACACCAAATTCCCAGGGAATGAGGCCAACTCCCTCGCCTACAGGCTCTACAGGTTCGCGATCTATGTCCCCAGCTGTCGGTAAGTTAACACGATTTCTTAGCATAAATTTTATGATAAAAATATTTTGTGTTGTTAAAAGGACAACAAACTGTGCAAATGCCACCAAGACCATCGAGTAGTCAATCCGATGGCGGCCCTCCAGCAAGAATGAGTCTTTCGCCTTTAGCTACGCAAGGTTAGAAATTAATTTTTTTCCTTACTCTATATTTACAAAATTTATTGCTTATAGCAAAAATTAATTAATTAAAAAGAACTGCAAGAAATTTGAATCCTGCTTGGGATTGAATCGATCAAATTAACTAGGCCTTAAATAACAAAGCACTTGAGTTATGATCAATTGAATAGGCGGGTTTATTAGAAATGCCTAGTTTTATCTACATTCAATAATTATATTTATTCGTTTGATAAATGCTAAAACAGAAGTGTAATTAAGAAGATTTAATGTACGACTACATTTCTCTGTTAGAAATCGTTTCAAGAATAGACTGGGTGATTACTGAAATGAAACCCTTTCAATCATTAGTTGCAATTTCTTAAATCAATTTCTAGCGGGAATAGTAAAATATTAAAATGTTTTAGGCTTTAGTCCCTATCGTCCATATTATCATCCGTTTAGTAGATCTATGAGTCAACTCTTTTTTAATTTTAAAATAATTAAAACTTATCCACTATAACAGATACGAAAAAATTTACACGAATTCTCTGTAACTTTTTATAAAGACTGCTAGAATATCTGCAGAGAATACATGCAGACATTATTAGAGAGCTTTGCCATGAAAGTCATCAATATAATGACGAAGTTTAATTTGGCTTTGAAATATTAATAATATATTGTTAATTGATTCAACCATACTTCTTTATATCATATTTTTAAGTCAGATTTGGAGAATGGGCAGATTTTCAAAAAACCTTTTTATAAGAGTTTGATTAGTGATGCACCCCTAAAGTCTTCATATTAGCATTTAATTTTTTTTTCATAACACGTACATCGAAAGGGCTCTTTTTTCGCTGCCTCAAAACTCCGTGGAAAGTCGAGTTTTTCTATGCAGTATCGGAGCGGAAGGTAAACATTTTTACCTCCCGCTGCGAGATATATACATATGTATAATGTATATTTATACATCCATACATACATATAAAAAAAATAAGACACTATATATATATATATTGAAAATTTCCATAAATTTCAAAATTTTCAATATTTTCAAAATTTTTCATTATCCTAGCTTGAAAAAGTCAACTTTCGCCTCTAGTTGTGTAATATACTATTCTTGACATAAAATTTTCCTTTTAATTCTACTTAATGACTTTCTTGACATCCATAAAAAAGTTTGACGGAAACCTATCTGTTTAATTAAAGTGGATAAACCACACTGTCATTTTGATATATAATATATTTTTCAATGAGCTCTTCCTTGTCATTGTTAGAAAACTTTTAATGTGATTAAGATACATTTAACATGTCTATAGTAATGGTAAGGTACATTTTTTCATAAGCTGAATATCATATTGTTTGAGTTCAAATAAAATATTATGGTTATTATTTTAGTGCATGAACTAAATGAGTTTGAATGTAACTATTTTACGAATGCATCTCTTTCATACTCTCTTTGAAGAGATACATTTGTGAAAAACTGTCTATTAACCAAAAATCCTTAAAAAATTGTGCAAATATTGCATTTATAGATTTCTTAAAATTTGAATAACTATTTAAGATCGGAAATTTTCTCATTAAAGATCTCAATTGTAAGATCTTCTGGTATTTTTGATCATTTTAATTATGGATTAGTTAACTATTTTGCTCTGCAACATAGTTGTAAGTGTTACCCTTCTCTTCAAAGACACTCTCGTTTTTAAAAGAGGGTTATTCTTGAGACAATTAATTCATATTTAATTGTTGGGTCATACGAAGTCAGACTATCATTTTTAGCATAAGTAAAATACATTTACTTTTGTTTCATTTATGGCACTTTTACATTTCGTAACATTAGCTAATTTTCCATATATTTTATAGCACTGTGTGGCCTAAGTCTGCACCTATGTTACGCTTATCAGTGACCTAAGTAATCCATTACGGCACTATGCTAACCTCACGGTGGCGGAATGGACTTTTTATGACACAGATAAGCATGGCAGCGGACTTAGGGCAGACAGATGCTATAAAATAGTACTAGGGGATCATTTGCGCGCGTAAACGCGCGCGTTGGTTTTGTGGTATATGAACTTTAAATGTATTATGTGTAGTAGGTTAAGGTATATTAATTTATTAATATTATTCTTTAAATAATTATTTTGTACAAATTAAATATATTAAATATATTTTTATTAAATTGATGGTTATTAAATAAAACTGATAATTTAAGAAATTTTATTGTATCAGACGTTGCAAGTATAGAAGCACTGCGCATATGCTCGACGACACAATAATCACTCTACAGTTCTTATATCACTAAAAACTTTGTATTAACTCTTTATTTATTTTTCCAAAATTCGATTAAAATAAAACTAAAATTTTTTTTCTTTACTCTATATTCTCTTTGATTCTCTCTTTAAGTATTTTGATAATTCAATTATTCACAGCTTTAACATTATCTAAAATTTAACTGAAGGAAAAAACATTCTCACAAATTCTTTAAAATATTATAAATTAATTAATACTATAAATTAATTTGTCTCTGTTCTTTAATTTCTCGATTCTCTGCTCTTTTAAATACTTGTCTTTCTTGAGTTGAATTATGAAAATTATTCAGGTTTCAAATTAATACTAATTTTACTTAAAAACATTTTCTTTGAAATGCTTTAAAATCTTTATTCTACTCAATAATTCAACTTTAAACAAGCTCGTATAAGGCTCTTTTTCATCTATAGGAAAAGTAATAGCCATTAACAATCTCTATATTATTCAATTGCCCAACTTTAAGAAAAATATTTCCTCTCAATAAATATCTTAAATATTATTTAAATTAATTTGTCTCTCTGTTCTTTAATTTCTCGATTCTTTTTGCGGAAAAGCAGTGAAGTGAACCCACTTTCCTCTGACACAGTTCACGCGGTGACACTGCCTTTGATCTCTACAATTCTTATATCACTAAAAACTTTGTATTAACTCTTTATTTATTTTTCAAAAATTCAATTAAAATAAAACTAAAATTTTTTTTCTTTACTCTGTATTCTCTTTTATTCTCTCTTTAAGTATTTTGATAATTCAATTATTCATAGCTTTTACATTATTTAAAATTTCACTGAAGAAAAAAAAATTCTCACAATGATATGTTGAGGTCAGCTATGGCAGATCTTCAAACAAGCGCAACTTCGTTTGTCCATTGAAAATGATAACGTCGTTAATTGTCAGTTCCAGGCATTAATGAAAAACGTAATTGTAACCCTTGAGGTGAATCGAGATCTTGTTTTTTTAGTTCTTGACCCCAGAGCGTCTATTACCAAAATTAACAATATTAGCATTGAAAGATGCAAAGGAAAATAAATTATTAAACCAACGAATATGTTGGAAAAATTGTGAAGATAGACAATGTTCTAAATTAAAAAGCTGTTGTAATTCATTTGGAACATCATCATTATTTTGTAAAATAACATTTCTGGATAGTTTTCTGGAATATTCAAGTGGTTTTGACTATTGACATTCAAATCTTGCAATTTTACAGGAGTCCTTATATCGCTTTGATTGTCATGACAGGTTTTCTTATGATTATATGATCGCAAGATTAACAATTTCATTAATGCGTAGATTACATGTAATAGGAAAGTCTTTTCTGTGATAAGAACGATCATGATTAATTATTTCGTTTAGATACATAAATTAGAAGCAACACTAAGTTGACTGCGTCTTTCTAACTTTTCCTTTTTTTTTTCATAAAACTTATGATTAGCCATTCTTTTCCTTTGAAGTTTAATTTTTTTTGCTTCTATTATCTCATCCTCTGTTTTATTCTTTTTTTTGAGGCATGAGGCTCAAATACTTTTACAGACACTTTCTCTCTCACTTTTGAAAAATACATTTCAAATAATAACGTAACATGTCATTAACGTGTCATTAACGTGTCATTAACAACCCCTTCTATGCCAATCTTATGGACAAAATTAATCACAACTGTAGTATTTTCCAAATAAATTATGTTTTCTTGTACCTTAAATAACAAAAAGCCACCATCGGTTACCCTCAAATCGGTCTTTTTTATGTGGTCCATTTTTTAAGGTAAAAAACACCACTTTTGGAAGAATGACCGATATATATTATATAACGTTTTCCCTTTTTGTTTCCAAAAATATTACAATTCGACCTTATAAAAATTTAGAACTGTATAAGATTTTAAAATATGATTACACCTTTAGACATTATACCTCAGAACAAATTTTAAAATGATTGCAATTTTACCTACTATATCGCAATAATTTGAGTTTCGCCTTTAAAATATACGCCTAAAAAAATCCACCTGTAAGCGCGCGTTCGTTTTGTGGAATATGTAATTCAAGTACTCTATGTGTATATAATATATATTGTATTCGTGTTATTATTTGCAATGTAAGTTAATGAATATTGATTCAATAATGTATAGTTATTTTGTACAAATAAAAGATACTAAATATATTTTTATTAAATTGATAATTATTAAATAAAACTGATAATTCAAGAAATTTGACTGTATCAGACGTTGCAAGTATAGAAGCACTGCGCATAAAAATTAAAGTAAAATTTTTTTCTTTACTCTGTATTTTCTTCATTTTATTCTCTCTTTAATAAGTATTTTGATAATTCAATTATTAACAACTTTTATACTATCTAAAATTTAACTGAAGAAAAAAATATTCTCTTAAATTCTTTAAAATACTTCTTGCATAGATTTTTTCTCTGTAAATTATATGACTAATATTCAAATACACAAATTTTGTCCAGGTATATAGCAGAATAAATTGATTTGTATCTGTGTTGTTTAATTTATCGATTTTCTGCTCTTTTAAATACTTATAGAACATCTGCTTTTTGAGTTGAATTATGAAAATTATTCACGTTTTTAATTAATACAAATTTTACTTCAAAAAATATTCTTTGAAATGCTTTAAAATATTTATTCTACTCAATAATTCAACTTTGAACAAGCTTGCGTAAGGCTTTTTTTCGTCTATAGGAATGGTAATAGCCATTAATAATCTCTATATCATTCAATTACACAACTTTAAGAAAAATGTTTCCTCTCGATAAATGTCTTAAATATTATTTAAATTAATTATTTTAATTAATTTTTCTCTCTGTTCTTTAAAGTGGATCTTCAGTTATTGTACTTTTCTTTCACCTGTGGCTCCGAACGTAATGAAACTTAAAGATCATGACTGTGATACAAAAAGATGATTTTGTGTATGTTTTTAGCTTATTTTACCCAATGATATTTAAGTAATGTCACAAAATATAAGAATTTTTATTAAAATATAAAGATCTTCAAAATATTTCATGCGAACTGGAATTCATACATATTCTTTAAGCCAGACTGCACAAAACTGGTAATTTTTTTAGTATAGTAATTATGCATGTACAGCAGAAATAATTCAAACATTTAATTAACAAATAAAATCATGAAAAACATGAATTTTAAATATTAATCACAATTTAATAATTTTTATTTTAATTCTTACCGTAAATATAAATTCCAACATTTATTTTAATTGTTTTCAAGAACCTCTAAAAAAATTTTCAGAAGGATTCCTTGAAACGCCTTGCGCATAAGGGTGATTCTGCCGTAAATGGCCCAGATTAGCCAAACAATATTTTTTTATATAATTTACGATTTCATAAGGAGTAACATTTTTGTTTACATGTTTGAACAGTCAAAACAAGTTATCAAAAAGGAATCCACTCGGAAGTGTCTACATAGATCATTATGAAATATTTTGTGATTTTAGTAGGGGACGGAACTGACCACTCACAGCATAAAATACTCAAAATACTTGTAGGGTATAAAATGATACAAGATATCAATATATATGTTAAGAATAATAATTTATTAAACTATTACATTAATTTTATTAAAAATATAAGTTTATTTGGCTTTGGTTTGATTATACACATTAAATTTTTTAACGAACGTAACAAATCATATGGAATTTAAATTTATGTTATTAAGGAAGTTCATTTAATAAAATTCATAATCTTTATTTAAGTTTTTAGGAACTACGCGCCTTGTACTTTTTCTTAAATTAACTGATGACATAGATTCTGCAGTCTGTACAGTTACTGGTGCTACTGATGCAATTTTTTTTTTAACTTTTTTCTTAGGTCCATCTTCATAACTCAAAATACCTTTGAAGAAATGTATGCATCGTTCGCCTGGAGAACAATCGAAGCAGCTTAGAGTATTAAAATATAACTTTGAAAAGTTAGTTACAGTCCAAGTAAATTGATAAATTTCTCTAGTGCCATGAAATAATTTTACTTTATTTGGTAATAAAATTTCATCAAAGTATGAAATTTCTTCAGTACTAACTGATGCAATATAAATATTTTTCGAGTTTTCTGTAATAACAGAATAAAATGTTTTAAAATCGAAAATATCTTCTCCAAATTTGACTTTGTCATCAGCTAGGCGCTTAAGGCTTCCTCCAATTCCATCTGCAGGTCCTTTTCCATGACCAGTTTCACTATAATTATATGTAATTTGTTTTATTTGTACATATCTCTTGGGAAGAATTTGACTTATTAAGTAAAAAAATGTTTTGTTTTTGTATTGAGTGGAAGGACCATCACTTCTAAAATGAATAGTGTCAATGATAGGTATGTCATATAAAAAATGATCCAGGACCTTACATATATGAGCGAGAATTGCTGGCGCATCGTGCCTAAGATTTTCAGAAGTTGTTGCAAATCCCTTAGAAAAACTGTTACTGTAAAACATACCAGTATGGAGCGAAATCTGTTGCCGACTCGCCCCAAAATGTACAGCCTGAACTTCTTCATTACACTTACACATGTAATTCTCACTGAAATCTATTAATATAACACACTCTTTTTCTGGTACTGAATTACATAATTGTTTAAAACTTTTATCTTGGTGAAGTATTCTATATTCGTGGGCTAAAAAATGAACCAATTCCATCTTAAATAAATCTATTAATTTTTCAATAGTATTAGTTAAAGTTTCTTTTCGTGTAACGTTAACAATAATTTCTTTCATCGTCTTTGCACTTATGCGATTTTCCCTTTGTGTTATCCATTTACAAAAATTAATTTCTTCGCTTAGCTCAATATTTTCAAGGTTACAATTAATTTCTTTATTTCTACAGCTTTCGCATTTTCTGGACAAGCAATCTTCGCACCATTTTTCACACAATAACGATTGAATCACTGCATACGTAGAATTTTCTTGAATAATTTTTTTTGTATACAGCGCTTTTCTTATGAATTCAAAATTCACATGAATAACACAAGCACAAGTATTTCGTGTATTTATTTTTGGACTTATGCAGTTAGCAGGACGATATTTACAAAATGTAGAATAATTTAATTTTAGAGCATTTTCAGCAATAAATTTAGAATAAAGATCTTTCATATTAGCATTTAAATATTGTTTTTGAACTTTTTCACCATTGACTTTTTTAAAATTTTTTTTACTTGGATCTATGCAACTATTTTCTAGAAAAAATTTTTCGATTTCCGATTTCATATTATTACTTGTATTATTAACTTTTCTTTTATTTTTTAATATTTCATTAATGTTGACAGCTGTTTTCTTAAGAGCAGGTATAATTGATTGTCTGGTTTGGTCAAGCAGTCTGTACTTTCTAACTATCTTCCCAGCAATTGCAGAACGCAAAACTTTTCTTGCTTTTTCATTTCGTTGTTGAAAATATGACTCTCTAATTTGCCTACGTATTATTTCAGCCGATACCTGTACTTAATAACTCATTATTTAGATTGTGTGCAGAATTAAACAAAAATAATATTAACTTAAAATAAAATAAAAAAATCATAGAAACGAACCAATTTTTGCTCAATATCTTTCCTTTGCGTATTTTTGGAATCTAGAAATCGACTGACTGTAGATTTAGGTGAAGTGCTTACTTTTTGAGTTTTCGTCTTTAATCGATTGAACTTTTTTGATAGGGCATCATTTTTTCTCTTTAATGTTAGATTTGCCGCCAGTAACTTTTCATTTTCAGTGTAACAGCGACGCCGTTTTCTGGCTTCTCGTTTCCTAGCTGTTATAGCTTGTCTGCTTGATTGTGGACCAAGATTAGAAGGGCCAGCTACAGGATCACTGTTTTGCAAGGATAATTGCGACATCGCTGGAGATAAATTTTCTACATCATTCATTGATGATTCTTGATTAAGAAGTCGGAGTTTTGCACGAGAATTCCTCTTCCACTCTCTTTGTTTTTTTCTTCTCGCTCTTTTATTTCTGTCTGACAACTCATGAATGCTCTTTATTTTCCCTTCTGCTTTTGCTTTTTGTTTTCTTTCTCTATCCTTTTTACAAGATTCTGCATACGCAACAGGATCATTTTTTATCCTTAAACGCTGAATCCTTTTTTTCTCTCGTTGTTTTGCTAACTTATCTTCCCTATTATTAGTACGTTGCTTCGTTTGAATCTGTATATAATACATGCGACAATAACATAGGTATGTGTTTCTACCGCAACAATGCTTGATAGTATTTAAAATTTTTTAAATCATTTTTCAAAATTTGTATTACCTTTATTGATTTCCGTACCCATGGATTATTAGCTTTCTTAGCATTTTGAGTTTTGATTCTTAATGATTTTTTTCTTTCAACTTGATCATTCTTCTTTGCATTATTTGCTTTTCTTGTCGTTGGAGGCATTTTTTCAAAATTTATCTGAAATAAATAAACATAATAGTACATTTCGATACGGGTACGGAAGGTGATTATTTACCTCACGTAACGTTTTTCGCACGAGCGGAGCGAGTATCGAACCGTATTTTATACTACAAAAGCCTAAAAAGATATCAAAGTTGCGTTTTTTAGGTTAGAGTGACATAAAACTTATCATTTTAACGCAATTATTACTAGTACTCTCAATACTTATAGTTAAATCGACATTTAGCTTAGTACAGTAATGTCATATACAAGGTCATATTCTAAGCTCCGACTAACGCGAGTTGACTACACGGCCGTTCCAACATGGCTCCGGCGCTCGAAAGGTGACTTATCGTTTCACTGGTGAGCTTGCAAAATGATTTTTTTCTTTTCGGTCGAGCGAAAAACATATCAAGTACTAAAATACATGTTTAATAATGATTTACAAAACTTTATGGGGACGGAACTGACAGGGACGGAACTGACATTTTAATTCTAGATAGCTCGTATATCGCGTATATTTAATTTGCAATGTTTTCCACACATATAATTACTAGAACCATTAAATACCATAAGAAAATGCACTTTACTTACCTGGAAATATAATTTTAATATTGATTTGCTCAGGGGACGGAACTGACCGAATTATTTGTACACTGCATAAACAAAGTAAAAAGTAGCTCAAGTTTACCAAATTTTGATTTTTCAACGTCTTTTTCACTCCGAAGTTCATCGTTGTATTCTCAGCTTTAAAAATCATCCGTGCGATGGCGCTAAAAAGTCAACTGGCGCGTATTTCAAAAGTGTAAACGCGAGTACCAAGATTTTTGTGCATTCTGCCGGACAAAAAGTATTCATTTCTATTCAATATTATTTTCTTGATTTTGAGCTCAATACATACATTAATGTTTGTAATAAACTTTGTAATATGTTGTAAAAAATTGGTATATAGTGTTTATGCTTTGTTTTTACGAGAGACAAGTTTTCATATTAAAAATCTTGTTTCGGACAGGGGACGGAACTGACATTTTGATAGTTCTTTATGAAATCATTTTAATCTGCACGAATGCAAATAATTTCGATGCTTATTCCAAGATAGTTCTCCACATTATACGCTATCTAGAGCCAAAAAAATATCGATTTTCATACTACAGTATATATACGAGCTCCCGACGCAATCTGGGCCATTTACTGCAGAATCACCCATAAACGATTTTGAACTAATATAAATACTTTTATTCATAAACAGCATTTTTGTTAAGAAAAACATTTATAGATTATCATAAAATGGCAAATTCTAAAGTAAACAAACATTTTTAGTGAAAAATGATTATCGTATGTTTTAGATTAATGATAAATTTAGCATTTAGAGCAAACAAAAATTTTTCGATTTTTGATGAAATATCACTGGAAATCCAACTTAATTTCTCGATTCTTTTTGATCTTTTATTAAATCAACGATTCACAGTTTTTATATCGCTCAATTATTTTATTTTTATAATACTCAATCATTATGGTAATCAGTATATTATTATAATTGGTGGGGCACAGTATGTTCGCACAGTCGATCTTTAACCTAAGACGTCGTCTTCGCACGAGAAAAATAGAACAACGGAACAGACCTCTTCGGACTTTTTTTGATACGCAACAGCTGTTCTCTTATACATGGATTTAGATAGGCCAATGGCGCTGCCCACGGGTCCATCTCTCTTCTTATAAGGGATAAGGGATATACGATACACGCGTGTCCTAAGTAATTCTTCATGGCACGATTCTAACCTCACTTGCTACGCTCGTGCGGTTATACACATCGCGCCGTAAAGAACTATTTAGACCACTTGTATCGTAATGTACTATGATGATAGAAATAAAAAAACTTACACTTAATACGAAAATTTAAGTGATCTATTATTGCATAGCGTGATTTTCACGCAGTGCGATGTGCCACAAGTATCGTATTAGAACGTTACTAATCCTACTCTAAAAATGTGTAAGACTGTATGGGCGCGGCCATGTTCCTACTCTAAAAATGAGTAAGACTGTATGGGCGCGGCCATGTTGAAGCTAAAAAATTTCGATTGGCTATCTTCGCTCGCTCGTTCGCGATTGGCTATTCGTTCGAGTGCGTGCGTATTTCGAGTAGTTTGAAACTTCTTTAGAATTATTAATAAAAATTAGTCGCGAATTCCAATTTTTACAATTTGAATACGATACTTTTGAAGTTCTCGATGGTCTAGTTTTAGTATATTACGATACAAGTGGCCTAAGTTGCACTTTACAGCACTAGTATAGCGAGTGAGGTTGGAGTCGTACCAGCAAGGACTATACTTATGTCACGAGTATAGTATACCACTTTATAGCACTGATTAGCATAAATCCGCTGCTACGGTTATCCGCGTCATTGGCAGTACATTACTGCACCATGAGGCTAGGGCAAGGGTTAGGGCAAGACTGTAGTGAGTTATAAGTTGTAAGCGTAGCAGATTTTATAATTGGCAGGTGGGGGCCAAATTTAGAGGACATTATTGATCTCCACAAAGTTAAACAAAAGAATTTTAGGATTATTTTATAATATTTAGCAATCTACTGTTCACTATAACATTTTTAAAGTATTGAAATTCTTCCTTTTGTAATATATTAGTTATGCACGAAAAGGAATAGGAAGAGATACAAAAATGAATAATATTTAAGGTTTAGTATTAATATTTTACAGACAAGGATTAAAAGTAGAAGCAGAGAACAAAATAACGCTTATATGTATTTTTAGTATGGATATTTTTCTTTAAAGTGTAAAGCGTAGATATTCGGTTTCCTATATTTTTAGAATGTACTCTGCAGACTTGCCATCGTGGCGCTACCGCGCCCCTTGATGTGACACAAGGTTTAAACGTACACTTATTATGGTTAAAAAGTGGCCATTTATCGGGATTTGAAAATGTTTGTAGGCAATGTTGCAGGCGTGCTTCCTTAAATAACGTCAAAAAAAACTTCATTTAAAGGTTCAAGAAAATATAAAATCATAACATTTATAACACATAATAAAAGCATCAATAGCTGAAGGAATAAAATAAAAAACTTACTAAGGATACTGATGAAGCATCTTATAAAATCTAATGTGATATATTTACGTTTTAGATTCAATATTTTCAAGGTTTAATCCTACGGATTGAGATACAAAAATTTGCAAAGATAGCGTTTTTCAATGCAAAAGTATCTGAACATGTCCCAATACATCAATCAAAGTTTAAGACTAATTAATTGGATCCCAAAAAATTGGATTTTCTATCCGAAAAAAATATATTTAAACAGTAAAAAAAATACTCTTGTAAAGTATTCTTGAGAACTTTCTTAATTTCGCTTTGTTTCCAAGCTAAAAATCGATGAAAATATTGAAGTTTAGTATGAGATTTACAATTAAAATTGTAGTATAAAATTTACAATTAATTTAAAACGTAGCGAAATTAAGAAAAGTCTCAAAAATACTTTTAAATAATTTTCATCTTAGCAATTTACAATTAATTTAAAACGTAGCGAAATTAAGAAAAAGTTTCAAAAATACTTTTAAATAATTTTCATCTTAGCAATTTTGCTTTCTCAAAGAGAAAGCTTTGTAACGGTGCAAATTTTCAAATCGATAATTTTCATGAATTCTTAGGTTTTGAGTCTTCCTGAGTCCGAAAAACGTGTTTTTGAAAATTGTACGGATGTGTGTATGTATGTACGTACGTACGTACGTTCGTATGTATGTGCCAAAAATTGTATTCACCATAACTCTCAAACGGATCGATATATCGAGCTCGAATTTTGTGGACATGTTATGGCACTTCTAACTTAGATCTGATTAAATTTTGGAGGCGATTGATGGTTTATTAGAGCTTCTCTGGAATTTACATTAACTTTCGAAAATGAGATTTTTTCAAAAAAATTCATTTTTCAGCAATTGTTGCCATGAATATACCAAATCTAATGCCAGATTCTGAAAGAGCGTCAAATTTTAGTCAAATTATGTTCGATCTACATGATTCATAAGTAAAATCGAATTTTTATAAGTAAAGTCGGGCTTTTGCTTTCTCAAAGAGAAAGCTTTGTAACGGTGCAAATTTTCAAATCGATAATTTTCATGAATTCTTAGGTTTTGAGTCTTCCTGAGTCCGAAAAACGTGTTTTTGAAAATTGTATGGATGTGTGTATGTATGTACGTACGTACGTACGTTCGTATGTATGTGTTAAAAATTGTATTCACCATAACTCTCAAACGGATCGATATATCGAGCTCGAATTTTGTGGACATGTTATGGCACTTCTAACTTAGATCTGATTAAATTTTGGAGGCGATTGATGGTTTATTTTTCCCACCCGCCCATCCGTGCGAAGCACGTCTTTAAATAGCTTCCTAATTTGGTATGCAGCTGCTTTTACTCTACTACCCTGTCCTTTTTACTATCACCCCGCACTTTAATCTTATACCCTGCACTTTTTAATATCATCCTTCACTTTAGTCTAATACCCTACACTTTGTTCTGCCATCCTTGCCTAACTGCCTTGCCTAAACAAAATTAATTGATTATACGCTACATTATATTTATACTATATAAGTACATGTTTTTTTAAAGTATAACAATAGTCAATTCTGCGTAAAGTTTTTCTTTGAAAAAAAGTATTTTTGTAGAATGATTTCGTGCATATATAAAGGTGATCAGTACTAGTATAAAGAAATGTTATTATATATTTAAATAAAATAGTACAATTTCAACAGGGAACAAAATGTATCATTTATTTTCAACAGAAGATTATAATTGATAAGTACAGTAATTTGACAGTGCCTAACTATTAAATCATAAATTTATTAATTGTTTAATTCAATTAACGTGTCAGCGTAAGATTAAACGAATGTTGTCGCTGCAATAGCAGACATTACTAAAAAAGTAAAATAAATGTTGTCGCTGTAATAGCAGACATTACTAAAAAAGTAAAATAAAAGTTGTTAACACATTGTCGCTGAAACGCAGACTAATTTCAAGAAATTTAATTTTAATGCGTCATAAGAATCAATCGCAATCAATTTTGCTTTCTTAAAGACAAAGCTTAATTTTCTCGTTTTAATAGCAGATAGATATTGTCGCTGTAATAGCAGACATAGTATTACAAGAACATTAGAAAAGCATTTATGATGACATTGTTGAAATATAAATTAATTTATGGCCAATTTTAAACTCTCAACCGCAGCCGTGGCCAAACCTTACGTATATCCAATTCTGTACTGCTTATGTTCCTTTGAGAAAGCATTCTGCTACTCAGTTAGCAGCGGTTTTTTTATTGTTTAAATATATTTTTTCGGATAGAAAATTCAATTTTTTGGTTTTGACAAGTGATATTTTGATTTATTAAGTAATCTTAAACTTCGATTCACGTATTGAGATATGTTCAAATACTTTTGCAGTGAAAAAAGCTATCTTTACAATTTTTTCTTATCTCAATCCGTAAGATTAAATCTTGAAAATTTTGAATTTAAATTTCTAAATTGCATATAAAGCTTCGGAAACGTGTACGTGTGTGTGCGTGAGTGTGTGCGTATGTGTTTGTGTCTGTGCGTGTGTGTGTGGGTGTGTGTGTGTATCACAGAAACTAGAAACAATTTTCTTGCAAAAGTATTTTATGTATTTTCGACGTAAAACGCTTCCCTCAGCTGCTATAAATTTTTGAAAATTTGCAAAAAAATGCTTAAAATTCCAACTTTGACCTCTGTAGTTCAAAATTAATGGAGGAAAAAATTTGAAAAAATTCAAGAAGGTGTATGACATGGAGTAGAAGAAATTTATCAGTTTGGGGGAGGGGGGGGGGGATTTCGGCAAGCGATCTTACAAAGAATCGACCGTATATATTTATGTTAGGGTCTCCCTTTTTTCCGGAATTGCGAATTTCAGGGAGTGCCGAGCTGAAATCGTCATCATTTCACTCAAAATGAAAAATCCAATTCACAGAATTTAAAAATGATGACCCCTAATAATGCCTCTAGCTCACGATTATTTTTTCATTTTTTTTCTAACTTTTCATGTCTAGGAGCTTCTACTTCTCTCTATATTTTTTAGGGAGTCCAAATCTACATAAATGATTAGTGTAACTGTATTTTGTTTTTGGTCAAGATTTAGGGGCTTATTGCATTAAAAATTTACAAAAAGTTACCTTTTTCGTGGGTTTTCACGTTTACCGATAAGTTACGCTCTATGAAGGTTAAAATAACTTATACAATATCAAAGTAGAGTTTAAAACCTTTATTTAAGTTTTTTCAACAGCATGTCTCTTAGTACTTTATTTATCGAAATACGATCATTCAATGGTGGAAAGAAAATCGAAAAATCAAGCGAGTGAGCCCCCTATGTGAATTATTTAGATTATTTCTATCTGAACAATTTTTCTTGTAGCGGTCTTTACTTATTAATAGAATTAGGGAAAATAAAAAAATACTGGCTGATTCTTATTGAAAAGAAGATATCTATAAAAATTTCTGTAAATCTAATAGTTTTTGAATTAAAAATCATAAGTGTTTTTTGAACTCAGGGTTACTCCATGTTAGAAGCTTATTTAAAAAATTTTTTTTGATGCTTAGATAATTTTGAGAGAGAAAAGTCATACCGGCCGCAGCGAGTGGTGGGGGGCCACCATAAGTGGCGTGCATCTGCGCGGCGACGCGCGCGCGTACTTTTAAAGCGAGCATTATTTTACAGCGCGATTTCGACTCTTCGGTGCTCATATTTTATTACAAATATACAACTTAGAGACTTTAAAAATTACATCTGTGAGCTAAGACTTGCTCTAAACGAAAGTTTTTTTCCGACGTTGATATGTTAAGTAATATACAAGTATGGCTTGTAAATGCAAAATGTTAAATATCTTGGGATGTAAGAAAATAAAAAATTATTGGTAAATTGGTCTGTAAATTTAACTGTGATAGTGTTTTTTATGAATTATCGTATTTTCATGTTGAAAAATAAAAAAATTGATGACGTATAAAAGTAGGGTGACGTTTAAAACCTTGATAAAACCGCAAAAATGAAGATAATGACATTCTTCAAAATGTTTTTGATTCCTGTGTATTTACGCTTATTGTATGCCAAATTTCAAGTGTCAGCAAGGTTCCAAAAAAATTTGGCAAATGTTTTAGATACGGTGGGGGTATAAAAAGTTGTAGAACAAAAAGTTTTACGTTTCTAATTTTCGGCATTAGCATGATTATTGTACACGTAGTGAACTATATTTTTCTAAAGTTTCGTTACTTTTTGTTGATAATCAACATTTTTACAGCAACTTAAAAAAATTGGCGTTTTCTAACTTCTCGTCAACCTCACGGCTTTGATATTGCAAATTTCGTATTGAACTAACGCTATTTTGTAACTTTTTAAATAACAAACAAATTTCAAGCAAATCATTTTTTCGTACGAAATCATCCTACTGAGCTATTACAAAAAAACCGCGACGGCGGCGAATTTTTTCACTTAAATTGTTACTAACTTTTTTTCCTGATAAAATTTCTTGGCAGCAAACTTTTTGATCATTGTATACATCATTTTGAAGACATATTATACAGTCAGATCCGAGTTACCAGAAAATTTTCATCAAAAATCTCTACCGACTGGACTATATTTGTACCATGGGAATAGTGAGGGCAAGCATTGATTGTGTGACAACTTCACACAATGAGTACATTTCCCACTTTACTCCCTACATGGAGAAAAAAAATGAACTGAAATAGTACCCGATGTTTGTGTACACCACTTTTCGCTCACCGCGTTTGGAACTGTAGTCGTACGCATTTGTAATGTAGTAGTACAGTAACGATAAGTGCTACGGTAGTACGATTGGGGTACCGCAGAGGTCCCCGAATCTTACCAGCACTAGCCGATGAAATACGAGTGTACATGAGTTTATCCGACTGCGTATACAACAAGAATATACAAGAGGGGTGGCTTATTCGGTGCTGGTAAGAGCCGGGGACCCACAGCAGTACACCTAGGCTTGCTATATCTATATTGTACGATTTTCGTTCGACACGTGAGCTAATGCGGCACAAACTTTGAACTGTAAGTATACACTGGCTGTGTAAACTTTCATAGGTCACATTAGGGACGCTGGAATCGTTCATTTGTCGACCTCGCTTCGCTCGGGTGACAACTCATCCACAGGGTTTAAACAGCCTATTTCATTCCCTAGGTGCATAATATACTATTTTAGTAACTTTAAGAAGTTGTTCTGCGTATTTTAAAATACAAGCTCAAAATCCAATGTCAGTATTGCTCGTACACCCTCAAGATTTTGAGTAAATTGAGAAAAGCCGCGAAAAGTCTATAGAAATTGTGATAAATCGTATTTATAGGCGTTGGTAGTTGCTAGAAAGTTTTCTCATTAGTGAGTTGTTCATAATTTTGGTCTATTTTTGCGCGTAGAATCTGAATATGTTGTTTGTTTTGAACGCAAACCCTTAAAACATTGAGAAAATGGTAAAAAAACCGTGAAAAATCGCTGGAAATTGTGAAAAATCTCATTAACAGACCTTGGTAGACGATGAGTACCATCCCGTTTGCAACAATAAGTCCCCGGATAAACAAAGTATTTTCTTACGTATTTTGACCCGCAGAATCCGAATTCGGAGGTCTTTTTTTGCTAAACATGGTACAACATTGTTTAAATCCCAATTGTTCAAACAAATAGGAAGATGTTAATATTTTTTACAGGACATATTTTTTATTAAAAATATAGCCCATTTTGGAAAATTCAAAATCGTACTGCTTCTTTTATAGTTATATAATCATTTAGTGTGATTTAAATCCAGCATTTTATTAAATAAACAATGATTTTATCGTTAAACATTTACGCTATTTTGAAGGTATTTCGATGACTACACATACAGCATATTCTATTGTTTTAAAAGACTTTGAGTAGTTGAATTAGAGAACATTCAGTAATTAAATCACAGATTTTTTTCTTAAACGAATGCTTAATTTTCTTAACCCATTAACGACTAAAACGCCTTTTTTTTGTCGAATTTCAACGCGATTTTTTTTGTACTTATATGCCTCAGAAATTTTTTTGAGACACATATTTCGACGTAAAATTTAATGCCCTTTCAGAATCTGGGCTCAAAATTATGATTGGCTGCATAATAAAAAAGTTGCAGCCATTTAAACAATAAAAAATGCGGAACTTTTTGCAAAAAATAAAATTTGCGGATTTTTTAAACAACGTTACCGGGACGGAATCGTTATAAAAGTATGATCAGGGGTGATCACGACTATCAAAGTGTCTAAGGGAATTTTTGTAGAATCCGTCAATCACTCCTTCCAACAAAATGGCGGCCAAATAAAAAAAATTATAGAAAACTTAGCTCATTTTTTTCTTGGAAACTATTGAGTATAGGAAAAACTTTATACAAGGAAAATGTCTTGAAATTAATCATAGAACACCCTCAAATTTTTTCAGGATGTTTGGAGAAAATTTTTGAGTTTTTGGAAAACTTGGAAAATACAATTTTCCAAAATCATCTCCAAAAGTTATGAAAAAATTTGAGGGTGTTCTATAATCAATTCTAAGACATTTCTCCTCTATAAACTTTTTCTCTAAAGTCTACAGTTTTCGAGAAAAAAATATTTGATGTCATGATCGTACAACTATGTAATATTTTTCGCACAGAATAAAGAACAGCTAACAGTAGTTTACCTAATGTTTTATCTTTTGTCAGTGTGTACAAGTACAATTTTACAATTACCCCGACAGGTGAGAAGCAAGGGGACTCACAAAAATCAAGCACCCCAAAGGAGACAAAATTCTACTACGTCCTCGTCGTTGTCTCTGGGTTATGCAAAAAGGAGAATATATTTTTTTCTCGAAAACTGTAGACTTTAGAGAAAAAGTTTATAGAGGAGAAATGTCTTAGAATTGATCATAGAACACCCTCAAATTTTTTCATAACTTTTGGAGATGATTTTGGAAAATTGTATTTTCCAAGTTTTCCAAAAACTCAAAAATTTTCTCCAAACATCCTGAAAAAATTTGAGGGTGTTCTATGATTAATTTTAAGACATTTTTCTTCTATAAACTTCAATCAATTCTAAGACATTTCTCCTCTATAAACTTTTTCTCTAAAGTCTACAGTTTTCGAGAAAAAAATATATTCTCCTTTTTGCATAACCCAGAGACAACGACGAGGACGTAGTAGAATTTTGTCTCCTTTGGGGTGCTTGATTTTTGTGAGTCCCCTTGCTTCTCACCTGTCGGGGTAATTGTAAAATTGTACTTGTACACACTGACAAAAGATAAAACATTAGGTAAACTACTGTTAGCTGTTCTTTATTCTGTGCGAAAAATATTACATAGTTGTACGATCATGACATCAAATATTTTTTTCTCGAAAACTGTAGACTTTAGAGAAAAAGTTTATAGAGGAGAAATGTCTTAGAATTGATTATAGAACACCCTCAAATTTTTTCATAACTTTTGGAGATGATTTTGGAAAATTGTATTTTCCAAGTTTTCCAAAAACTCAAAAATTTTCTCCAAACATCCTGAAAAAATTTGAGGGTGTTCTATGATTAATTTTAAGACATTTTTCTTCTATAAACTTCAATCAATTCTAAGACATTTCTCCTCTATAAACTTTTTCTCTAAAGTCTACAGTTTTCGAGAAAAAAATATATTCTCCTTTTTGCATAACCCAGAGACAACGACGAGGACGTAGTTGAATTTTGTCTCCTTTGGGGTGCTTGATTTTTGTGAGTCCCCTTGCTTCTCACCTATCGGGGTAATTGTAAAATTGTACTTGTACACACTGACAAAAGATAAAACATTAGGTAAACTACTGTTAGCTGTTCTTTATTCTGTGCGAAAAATATTACATAGTTGTACGATCATGACATCAAATATTTTTTTCTCGAAAACTGTAGACTTTAGAGAAAAAGTTTATAGAAGAGAAATGTCTTAGAATTGATTATAGAACACCCTCAAATTTTTTCATAACTTTTGGAGATGATTTTGGAAAATTGTATTTTCCAAGTTTTCCAAAAACTCAAAAATTTTCTCCAAACATCCTGAAAAAATTTGAGGGTGTTCTATGATTAATTTCAAGACATTTTTCTTCTATAAACTTTTTCTCTATACTCAATAGTTTCCAAGAAAAAAATGAGCTAAGTTTTTTATAATTTTTTTTTGGATTTGGCCGCCATTTTGTTGGAAGGAGTGATTGAAGGATTCTACAAAAATTCTCTTAGATACTTTGATAGTCGTGATCACCCCTGATCATGCTTTTATAACGATTTCATCCCGGTAACATTGTTTAAAAAATCCGCAAAGTTTATTTTTTGCAAAAATTTCCGCATTTTTTATTGTTTAAGTGGCTGCAACTTTTTTATTATGCAGCCAATCATAATTTTGAGCCCAGATTCTGAAAGGGCATTAAATTTTACGTCGAAATATGTGTCTCAAAAAATTTTCTAAGGCCTATAAGTATAAAAAAAATCGCGTTGAAATTCGACAAAAAAAGGCGTTTTGGTCGTTAATGGGTTAAGCCAAGAAACACTATTTGCGTTAAATTGTCAAAAGTTTTTTTTATTGACTGAACTCACTCCCCACCCCTTTACCACCTTTGAATTTCAGCATTTTTTTTATTTTCACAAACTCTGAAGAAAGTCCTGATATGAATGATTAAATTTCGCCTTGTATACTTACGGACGTTCTACCCCTACTGCACTAGTCAAAATGTAATCTTTTTTTATTTATGGAATATTCGTAAAATATACTGCTCTCAGTGGCTCCCATAAATCAACTTAAACCAAATAATGATTATAAATTCCATTAAAATAATTTTATTTCTCTTGATTATTTATAAAAAGTTTCGTGTCTTCGCTGATTTGATTCATATTTTGAGGTTAAATGTATCATTTTCGTATTCAATGAGGTTTAATTACCTGTTCGAGCTAATAAACAATATTTTTGAAAACACTAAGTTTGGAGAGAATCTCAATTTTTAATACTTTATAGTATACAAATTAGTGCAATTCGCCATAAGTGCCCATGCTAATCTACGCGAAATAAAAACATTCACATCTCCGCTTTTACGCTCTGTAACCTTCTGAAAATTTACACGAGTGTTTCTGAGATTTATACCTAGCTATATACAATTTCAATCATATCTCAATTTTCTTGTGTTTCAATAAAATTTATTTTGATTCAATATGACATTCATCAGTTCAAAAATGTTGCCATTGGAACGATGGAACCCGGTATTGAAACAACAAAATATTCCATCGCTTGTGGTTTATACACTTTTTTCTATTGAGTCAAACATATTTTTTTCTCAGTGTACTATACCTCTAGTAAATTTATTATTGATAAAAACATTGTACGAAATATTAAAATATTAATATGAATGGACATTATTGTTATAATTTTCAATATTTGTGTTTATTTATACACAGAACAATAATGACAAGTAATATTCAATTGGTTGGTAATGATGTTATCGCTTGATGACAATGATGTTTAAGAAATGAAGACTCTATGCATCTGTTCGAGCTAACTGTACTTTATTAAGCCTACGTTTCGAATCTTAATATAGGCTCCTCTTCAGGGCTACAAATTGAATACAAATTCATTAAAATACAAATTTAAAAACAATATAAATGATAAAAACTAAAATGTCCAAACCTAATAATAATTACAAATACACTTAATCCATCGAAAATAGACCAAAAAGTAACCGCTACAACCCGGCGCTAAAAATACAGTTACACTTTAAAAAATACTTATACATAAATAAAATAATATTCAACTTTAAGCGGTCAGGCCTAGGTTAAAATATTGAAAAAATCGATGATTCTTTTTACCTTTTTTTATAGAAAATTTTCCGTAGAATCTGATGGTGAAACCCGTTTTTAGCTAAATTTTTTTTTGCAAAGATATAAATAAAAAAGTGAAAAAATGTTCATAGATAATTTTCGAAAAATGAAGATTTATTTAACACTGTTTCTTACCAGTAATAATATTGTTTCAATACTTTCCAAAAAGTCCATTTTACAAAAAAATACCATTTTGATAAAAAATTATTAACAAATTAGTGGAATAATTTTGTATAGGAAATTTTCGTAAAATTTTTATTTTCGCGTACCAATTCACTAATGTCTACAAATAATAAAAACAAGATTGATTAAATTTTGTATTCTTATTATATATATATGTTGTATAAAACATTACTGCAAAAAGTTTTACAGAAAACCGCTTTGATACAAATTTATTAATCTGTGTGTGTGTGTGCGTGCGTGTGTGTGTGTGTGTATGACCCCTGACCCCTTAAATCAAACGGTAGAGAAAGAACTTTGCATTATTTTTCAAAAGAAAGGCGAATTCATGATAACTTTTGTACGTGCGTCATATAAGTCATTTTACAGAGCAGAGCCTATAATTTTTGCTAAAAATCAAATCACTTGTCAAAATAAAAAAATTAGATTTCCTATAAAAAATTCTGAAATAAAAAGCATTTTTGTGATTTTTCTTAATTTCGCTTCGTTCCCACGCTAAAAATCGATGAAAAAGTCGAATTTACTATTAAAATTTACTCGTGGAAAACGAAGCGAAATTAAGAAAAATCTCAAGAATACTTTTTATTTCGGATTTTTTTTTCACTATTTAAATATATTTTTTTACAACAATATTTTTTCACAAGTATTGAAAATTATTAGAATAATGTCCATTTATATTAATATTTTAATATTTCGTACAATGTTTTTGTCAATAATAAATTTACTAGAGGCATAATAGTAATCATCGAAATACCTTTAAAATAGCATAAAATGTTTAACGATAAAATCATTGTTTATTTAATAAAAAGCTGGATTTAAATCACACTCAATGATTATATAACTATAAAAGAAACAGTACGATTTTGAATTTTCTAAAAATATTAATTATTTTCCATTTGACAACTAATCAAAATTTCTTAAAAATGGCAAAAAATAAAGTTTTAAAAATCATAACTTTTTAAATAATCATTTTAGCCAATTACACATTACAAGGTTTTTTACTTGAAATGGGTTATATTTTCAATAAAAAGTATGTCCTGTACAAAATATTAACAGCTTCCTATTTGTTTAAACAATTGCGATTTAAACAATGCTGTGCCATGTTTAGTAAAAAAAGACCTTCGGATTCTGCGGGTCAAAATACGTAAGAAAATACTTTGTTTATCCGGGGACTTATTGTTGCAAACGGGATGGTACCCAGCGTCAGGACTAGATGTTAGAAAGTTAGAAGATGTTGAAGAAAACTAGAATTCATTGCATACCATCATAATTAAAATTGGCAACTATTCGTTATAGGCTACCTCGAAACATAGAATTTTCGTGGATTCAGTTAAATAATGAAAAGTTTAATATTATTGAATATAGTATTTGAAAGTGACAATCACTTTACTTTTCTACCTCGCGACGTAGTACTTATTGCTTATAAAAATAACTTAAAATTATATAAACACATTAATATATGACTTACTAAGTATAAATAATTATGAGAGCTACTTCGGAATACTGCGTTTTCGAGTCATACACAAAATAAGTACTAATATTTAATGATCTAATTTAATACAATACAATTTAATTTTTAAAATTATTTAACACTTTATTTAATTTGCATAGCTTCGATCTCCCCATAAAAGTGAATGATAAATTTTATATTAAAACTAGATAATATTATGAACCCGTCTGAATCGTAGCTAAATTCCGGTGACTTCGGAATGGATGTTTTACTTACCGTAGAATTTCAAACCAATAAATGGGTTTATAGATCTTGGGTAAAACGAAGAATATTTTAAAATATTGGCATCCTTATATGAATGAATTAATTTTCATTTGAATACTTAGAAAATTTGTTACAACGAAAAAACTTAATTTTTCAATTTAATTCTAATCTAAAATTAGAATATTTGCACATACCTTTTTTCGAAATGATAAGATATTCAGCTGTAGTATAAACAGACTTTATCACAATTTTATTCTGCTGTAATTCCTTTCTGGTGGTTTGAGCTTCCTTTGTATTGTTCAGGACTTGTCACTCAGCATGGAAGATCCTCATTTAGTGATATGTTGAACATTTGACAACAGCTTGCCCAGGCTCAATATTAAACGTCTTCATAATCTTTAAAAAAACAGAATTACCAGAATTAAATACTGCGACACCAAGATGAACCCCAATATGAAATACTGTAAATCTGCTGAATTTCTTGAGAACAATTATCCGTACAGTATTATTAAAAATCTTCAAGATATATTTAGGTAGAAAACAAACATT
This sequence comes from Philotrypesis tridentata, assembly GCA_018906965.1. Taxonomy (NCBI): domain Eukaryota; kingdom Metazoa; phylum Arthropoda; class Insecta; order Hymenoptera; family Pteromalidae; genus Philotrypesis; species Philotrypesis tridentata. The sequence goes on along the minus strand of JACCIB010000091.1, from coordinate 206,023 downwards.
TTTTGTAAGTACTGCAAGATTTAAACTCACTAGAGCATCAGATTGGACCAATTAATACCTTTTTTGACTCGTTGGGCATCTATTTCAGAGCAAGTGTTGGAATTTGTATTAAATAACAATAGTGCAATGTTATAGCTTTTCGAGGCCAGAAATTTAAAGAAAATCATGAATAATTAAAAAAATTTAAGCTTTGAGAGACTATAATTTTACACTGTGATTATTTAATGCAAATTCCAACACTTGTTCTTTAAATGGATATCGATCGAGTAAAACAAGCTACTGATTAGTCCAATCTCATGCTCTAGCGAGTCTGAATCATGCGGTACTCACAAAAAATGTATGTTTTTGATCGTAGCTGTTTTAGGATAGATCCATGTACACATGGCATTGGACAAAAATATTTAACAATTTTTATTTATACCACACTGTGACCTAAATCCGTATTTAAGTCACGCTTATCCGTGGCCTAAGTAGTCGATTATTCCACCGTGAATATCATGCTAACTTCACGATGAACTAATCGACTGCTTATATCACGAATAATCATGACTGTGGATTTATTGCTATAATAGTACATTACAATACGTGTGCCCTAAGTTGCCCATTATTGTACGGCGTGTAAACAGATATTCACGCCGTATGATGAGTCACTTAGGTCACCAGTAAACGTATTAAAAAATGAACATTCAGGAGTAATTGCGTTAACAAAGACGCAAACTTTAATTAAATTTTTACCGCATCACGCGTAAAGTGTGTACTGTAGCGCCTCATAGCAGGGGCTAAAGTATGTCTTGTAATCCTTGGGCAAAATTACAAAAAAAAATGCATAACTACACTTGTGTAACCTCAATTTCATCTTTTAAAATGATTCTTTTCCAATATTGATTGCAATATATAGTCTATTCATATACCATTGTTATAAAAATCTATCAAGTACAAAAAGTTTAATAGTTAACTGTTTATGTAAAGATATTCAGAAAGTTCAAAATTGAAACGCACTTTACGTCTGATGTGATGCATAATGTATTATTTCATCGAGTTCTTTTTGTATGTATTGGTAAAAAAAATTCAGAGATACATTTCCGTCGTAACATTTCATTCTTTCAGAATCCGAGGTCAACATGGTAATTAATCCTAAAGCAAAAAAGAAATGGAGTTTTCGAAATTTTTTTTCTTCTCAATTTTAATTTTATTTTCAATGATACCACGAAGGTATCACATTTAATCGTAATCATAAGTGGACATGGGGATTGAATATTAACAAGAAATTTTTTTACTAATGTAAAATCATTTTCTTAAATACTTTAGACTTTGGGAAAAAGTTGCTAAGAACAATAATGTTTTAGAATTAGTCAAGGAACACACAAATTTTTTCAGAATTTTTGTAGACAATTTTGCTGAAGAATTCGGAAAACCCAATATTTAAAAAGTCTTTAAAAATTCTAAAAAAAAATTGAAAGTATTCTTAGACCAATTTTAATACATTTTTGTTCTGAACAATTTTTCTCCAAAATCTATAGAATACGGAAAAAATCTTTATCTTTTAATTTGGCAAAAAAATTTTCATTTGCATATCGATGGCTGGGCGGAACAACCCCCTAACTCGGGAGTTGCTTGGAGAACCCCGTAACTCAGGAGTATCTTGGAAAACCCCGTAACTCAGAAGCGCATTGTCGTTTCTAAAATTTTGTAGTGGCAGCCCTGCGGGAAATTGAAAAATGCGATTTTAATTAAATAAAAGAGTCAACAAAATCGAAGAAATTCTGAAAAATTCTGAAAAATTCTACTAAAATACTACATATTTTCTATTGTTGTAAACTTTAAAATTTATTCAGAATATGAATAAATTAAATTATTTTAAAGTACAGTAAGTAAAAGAAATGAAAATAAAAAAAAATCAACAAAGCTTCGCAGTGTATTTTTTATAGCGTGTCGACGTTAAAGCAGACCATTAACGAGAGAAGTAAAGGAAGCGCAAAGATGAATATCGCGCGGGAACACGCGTATGTGTAACTGAAATATTATTAAAGCGCGAGAGCGTTCGTTTTTAAAAGCGTCGTCGTGAAATTTCAGAGATGTGTGAAAGAACCTTAGCCAGATCGAGAGCAATAAAATTTGTTTGTCTGCGGGAGAAAGAGCGAATTGTTATAAATACAAAAGTTAGCGATATAATTCAATGAAGTAGTCGAATACAGCATACGCTGCACCAGGTCAATTTTTTATAACGACGCTTGTAAAGCGCGAGGCAACGAAGACCGTGTGAAAACCACGCGCATCTTAATACACACACCCACACGAGATGTTAAAAGAAAAAATTATCAATAACGAAGTAAAAAAGAGAGCGAGCGCGAGAGCGAGCGCATCTATGTACTGTGCACTGTACTTTAAAATAATTTAATTTATTCATATTCTGAATAAATTTTAAAGTTTACAACGACAGAAAATATGTAGTATTTTAGTAGAATTTTTCAGAATTTTTTCGAATTTTTTGACTCTTTTATTTAATTAGAATCGCATTTTTAAATTTCCCGCAGGGCTGCCACTACAAAATTTTAGAAAAAAAAATGCGCTTCTGAGTTACGGGGTTCTTCGAGGAACTCGTGAGTCACGGGATTCTCCAAGCAACTCCCGAGTTACGGGGTTGTTCCACCCAGCCATCGATATATTTAAACACGTACACCTACGGACATGTGTCTTTCTTTGATTTCTCTTTCTCTTTCTCTTTTTTTTTTGTCTTTTATGAATGTACATGCCTTTTTATACGAATGCATATACTTTTTTTCTACTCTTAGCGTCATCCAAAGATTACGGCACGGGCGTGATAGAAATTTGTCTCCTTTGGGATGCTTTTTTATATACGTCAACACCTTCCATAAATTTTTTGTACTTATACCCTGATAGAATAGAAAACGTTCAATAACTATTTGCCAATGGTTACCCAAATTTTTATGTATTGGTCAACTATCTCAGTATCCATTCGTCAATAACCTCACCTAATTCTTCACGCTTTCATCAGAAAAATTATAAAAAATACGAATTGCAATTTGATTTAATTTTTTTTATTTTTACAGCCTTTTCAAGTCCTCATACGAGTTTTATATGGTTCTGCATTGCCTGCGTTTGTGAGTACTTAATTTCAGTGCATTGAGTCCACTATTTTAAAATACTACTAGCGCAGAGCAGTGGGGACCTACAGTTTTGTGTTCAGTGAAATATAAACGTTGTACACAGTGGAATCTGAACCACTGGCGCTCAGATATATAGACACTTAAGTAAACAAAGACCTCTGGATTACTAGTCCAATACCCTATCGATTGAGCCATCGACACTCTTAATTGAAATTTTAATAAGTTGTGTATAAAATTATATATTATAATTAAAAATTGATAAACTTATCCTAGGCATAAAATTTTGTAGATTTTACTATCTAAATTAAGTTTTAAACCGTATATACAATTTTTAAATCTTGAGGTTAGGTTACTCAATACTGAGTACGTTGCTAAAATCAAGCGACTCAGCATACAGCCGACGTTCTCACAACTCTCACAAGGCCTACAGTCTGAGCATAACGAACGCAATGAAAACTGATATACTGTTTGAGCTATAGGTAATCTTAACCTAATTTCTAAAAACAATAATTTACAGTTCATCACCTTATGCACTAGTAACGAATCGTATTTTGTACTACGAGAGCCTAAAAATCATGTCACAGTTGCGATTTTTAAGTTAGAGTGGCATAAAAAACTGTTCACCATCCATACAGCAGTTATTGACAAACCAATCCATTGGGAGTTTAGTTACAACGCGACACTAACAGGCGTTTTGGGAATTAAAAAATATGGCATCAACAAAGTGGCTGGTTAGGTTTACATTGATAGTATATGGGATTTGAGCATTTTATATTATTATTTGAAGTATAACAAGATTAAATTGCATAAAAGCTACAAATAAGTACCTGTAGTATTATATTATCAAGGGAAAATCCGAATATCGTAAACCGTTGAAAAGACGAGTCTGCTGTGCTAAGGGCTGCGACTCAAAAATACAGACTACTCTTGCATTAAGTTATCCTTCGGTTCCAGTGAAAGGAATGATAGTTACTCGCAAACATGTATTTGGAGGAGATTTTGATGTTTTTGATGTTTACTGTAAGCTGTCGATAAGCTTTCGATTTGATTTCATTTGCTTCGGTCAAGCGAAGAACGTTGCATGAGTTAAATAACCACGGACTGTTAGATAATAGGAGTGTTTCATTTCCTTTATCCTTTCAATCTGAATCGTATTCACCAAGTTTAACTGTTAAAAATTCCGAAATACTCATTTGTTCATTCATAAAGTTATGGCCCAAATCACATAAAATTCACCTTTTTTATTAATTAAAATTAAGTCATGAAAAATGGTAAAATTATTTTGAATACATTTTTGATAAAAATTATGAATCATATTTTTGAAATTTTATTTTATTTTGCTAATCACTACACGTAATACTAACTATAGTTAAATGATGAAAAAAATGTTAAAGTAAAAGGAATTTATCTTAAATAGCTTTCCAAATAAAATTTTTGTTCTCCACACAGTGTGTACATTATGATACAACCAACCTAAGTAGTTCTTTACGGCAGGACGCGTATAAACGCGCAGCGAGTGAGGTTAGACTCGTGTTATGAAGAATGACTTAGGACACAAGTATCGTATACGTATTTTATAGAATCTGCACTGAGAAAAATATATGAGTAAAAGTTAACAAAACCTGGGTAAAAATTACTATAATCTGTAGTAACTGGAGGACAGAACTGTCAAAATATTAAAAATTGCTACGTCCACATAGTAATTTTTACAATCGAAAGACTCTAAAAATTGATAAAAACATAGGAATTTTTACTGTGGGAACATAGCAATTTTTACTTTCAGATTCATCATATGCAATGAAAAAAGTTAGATCAGATTATTTAGAACGTTATTTTATATTTATTGCAATCCCGAATGAAGATGAAGAACCTGTATGGAAATTTTGATAGCAGCATCTGGAAAAACTGAAATTTTTAATATGGTTTAAAGCTAATTAATACTTATAGTAACTTACGATTACGATTTGCGCTTATATACTAATCGAAGTCTTATCGTAGCACTTGCAAGTCTCACCGCATGCCGCGTCGCCACCTATATTCAATTTTGTAAGCTCATTGTATGACTTCCGATGATCAAGTTAGAACCTCTCCCAGTTCCCACACGTTCATATGGTAAAAACAAAATCTATGAAAACATCGAGCTCATATACATATTTTTTTTTCGTAGCATTGACAGCTCTGACATATGGAAGCGTTTGCGGATATACGCAACGAAAATAAAGTGATTTTTACTATGTTTCGTATAGTAAAATACAGTGGTTACAGCAATATGTAAAAAAATTTTGGTAAAATCCCTCAGAATTCGTTTCTGTCATCCAGCTACTATAGATTATAGTCATTTTTAGTAGTATTTCGTGAATTTTTACTCACACATTTTTCTCAGTGTGTCTGCCCGAAGTTCATTCCAGCGCCGTGATGTTAGCGTCCGAGTATTAGCGATTAGCACGGTGCCCTAATAAACTACTTAGAACACAGATAAGTGTGGCATAGATGCGGGCTTAGGTCGCACAGCTATAAAGTTTATTTTACGCTCTTCGTGCAGAAAAGTAGTGTATATAGCACGAGAGTAAGGAAAAAATGCCTCAAATCATATATTATTACAGCTTGAGCCGAAGTTGCGGAAGATAAATATGTGATTTGACGCACTCTTTATTGTTATCCCGTAGGTACATAATTTACTATAGCAACAATTCTTCTTCATTCTGTCAGTATAATAAATCAAGATTTTAGATTTAATGCATAATACACTTATAAATGATTTTTTTTGGAACATCCTTTGTTTGAACTGATTTATTTTTCTCAGTTAAGGGGAAATAAAGGTTTACTGTTTCTCTCGTTATTGCTTTCATTTTCGTAAACAAAAAAAAACCGCTGATAACTGAATATAACGGAATGCTTTCTCAAAGGAACTGTTTTTTATTTTTACTATTATAGAGGAGTATATTCCGAACTGAAATTTTTTTCATTACACTAGAGTTTATCCATTCCAATAAGAATTTTTCGAGATATTCGTCTCCAAAGTTCGTGTTCGTAAATTATGGTTCTAGAAGCGTAAAAAGTATTCCAATAGCAACTAGATGCAATCGATTCATCTCGAAAAAACAGGGGCTGGGCTAATTTTAATTTTTCCGTAAGACGCGTATTTTTCGAGATATTCGTCTCCAAAATTTGTGTTCGTAAATTATGGTTCTAGAAGCGTAAGAAGTATTCCAATAGCAACTAGATGCAATCGATTCGTCTCGAAAAAACAGGGGCTGGGCTAATTTTAATTTTTCCGTAAGACGCGTATTTTTCGAGATATTCGTCTCCAAAATTTGTGTTCGTAAATTATGGTTCTAGAAGCGTAAGAAGTATTCCAATAGCAACTAGATGCAATCGATTCGTCTCGAAAAAACAGGGGCTGGGCTAATTTTAATTTTTCCGTAAGACGCGTATTTTTCGAGATATTCGTCTCCAAAATTTGTGTTCGTAAATTATGGTTCTAGAAGCGTAAGAAGTATTCCAATAGCAACTAGATGCAATCGATTCGTCTCAAAAAAACAGGGGCTGGGTTAATTTTAATTTTTCCGTAAGACGCGTATTTTTCGAGATATTCGTCTCCAAAATTTGTGTTAGCTAATTATGAAAGTAGAAGAAGAGAGTTACAGCAGAGACAATTTTTATTTTATTCTTATATACGATCGTATGTACATACGCTTATATATAAATAATACATTTCTTACAAACAGTATTCTAAAAACAGTATTTTTGGATTCAGAAGCAGTTAAAATATTGAAATGAATATCATAATGAATGAAAAAGTAAAAATTCAACTTTTTCTTATAAATACTGATTTAAAAGCCAAAAGTGATGATAAACGGGTAACAAGTAGACGTATTTTTAAAGGAAATTTAATGATCTTTCAGAATATGGCATTAGATTTTATACATTTATGGTAAAAATGTACGAAAAATGTAATTTTTTGAAAAAATCACTTTCAAAATTTAATATAAATTCCAAAAAATGCGGTAAATAGTAACCGATTGCCTCCAAGTTCCAATAGTATCTAAGTTAGGGCTCAATCAATCTGCACACAAAATGTGAGTTTACTCAATGGATTTCCTCCAGAGGATTGGGGTACACTTTTCCCAAAACAGTTTTCCCAACGAAATTTTTTCTCAGCAGATTTTTTTTCCAAACGAATTTTTTTCCAAAGAATATATATTGGCTAAAGGAACATCTTTCATGCGCTACTTCATGTCAGATTATCATATATTTCTTTGTTTATTAGTTTGGTTAATTTAAACGCTTTTGGTTACGGTTAGTTTGGAAGTCTAACCCGTTGTGGTAAAATTCATCGTAACATGACTGAGGAAATAGCGGCTCGCAGCCGAAATTTATTACACATAGATGGGTATTTATACTACAAACATTCAGGGACAATCGCTCGGAGGTATTGAAATTGCCGGAATAAAGACGAATGGAACGCTCGAGCCATTACCACCGACGAAGGTAAAAACCTGACCGTAGTGAAAGGCCCATCGCAATCTCCTCACATACATGCTGCTAATCATGAAGAGATAGAATCACTTCGAATGATCGGGCAAATTAAGCGGAAAGCCGATGAGCTTCCGGAAATGCCACCAACTCAGATTTTACGTCGACAATTGCGCGATATTCATTCGGGTATGTTCATCGGTTTATTTGTATACAAGGATAGAATTTTTACTGTAGTTTATTCATTTATAGATGTTCTGGCTGATTTATCTGATCACGTTAACCTACAAAAACAAATAAGTCGAGTACGTTTGAGAAATCTACCCCCGAATCCAGTCAACATATCCGACTTGCAAGCTTTCCGGTGCAATATCAGCAGACTTTAAGCGGCAATAAATTTTTGGTAAGCGTATTCGAAAAGGCGTGAAAAAAAGGAGAGAAATTGAAGAACAAATCCGCAGCACTGTTGAAAAGCACGATGATTATATAGACAACGATGACATACTAACTTATTTGGAAGTAATTGGCTATCACGTGAAGAAAAGTTTCATTTGGAAAAAAAATCTGTTGGAAAAAAATTTGGTTGGGAAAACTGTTTTGGGAAAAGTGTTCCCCTACCCCTCCAGAGATATGGTCCGGACAATTTTTACGCACGTACATACGTACATACATACATTTTTTAAAAACACAAATTTCTGACTGGTAACATGTAAAACATTGCAATTTATCGGGATTTTCGATTTGAAAATTTGTTCAATCAAAACACCGTTGATCCTTAAAATTTCGATAGAATATTGACTAACTTTTCTTTTTCTTAGTCAGCCTGGTAGTAATAGTATGATGTTCTTTATTAAGATCCAAATCTTTTTATTATGACGAGGCTATGACAATTAGATCTGGATATGTATACGTACAAATATACATGCATTTGTAACATGTTCGCGTCACGGAGTTCAATCAAGTTAGACAACTATCAACATAGAACGTAGATGAAAACAAAGCTCGCTAAAATAATTTTCTCTATCATTGCCTTTGCCTCTTGTAAGGCCCACCCTGAGTTTATGCATTCACCGAGATAATAATTCCTTCCTAGGGAAAAAAGGAAGACAATTTTCTTTTGTATTTTTACAAGATACAGTTATTGAACAAAAACCTAATCCGTAACAATGAATGAATTTACTCCAGTCATGAACGATCGTTGATGTATAAAGTTCCATTTAGCGAAGTTGCTTTTATTGATGATTGTAAAATTGTAATTGTGCTAATAAAATATTCATAAATATCAATATATATTTTGACAAATTTTTTTAAGATCGTATTAAGGTCTAATTAAATTGATTTAAAATGTATAACTTTCTAGATACTTGTAAAAAAAAGTAGTTTAGAGGCTTTTTCTGTTAACCGCACAGAAAAATGTTAATAGTACTGCGAATAATAAAAATGTTAAATATCGAATATCTGATATTGAATTATAAGCATTCAATATATTCATCGTCTTGCTATTCTGAGTTTATCAGATGCCTCATTTTACTAGTGCATGATCGCGAATGTATATGGCATTCAGCAGAAGATAAAATGAGATTGGTCTCATAATGTAACTCATTACTTTCTAAAGATAAATTTCTTTGGTTTTTTCTGAAAATGTCAAGAATGAGTATGCTTAGAACTGCTTATATAGCTAGATGGTGTATGACTCGAAAAGTACAGTTAATAGAAAAAAAACAATCGCTCTACTCGAGTAAAAAATTAATTTTTGATTGTAGGCTGTGCACTGCATATTTTCACATTGGAGATCTGTATGCAGGCAGGCTTTTCAAAAAACTTTTGTTGAATTTTCGTCCCAGCTGTCAGAGTGGACTCCTCAGCAAGGCTCTGACAGCTTCCTTAGACGCCCGCCGCTTGCAAGAGAAGCGGCATTAGTATGGCCTCGGCCTGCGTCTTTCTCTTGCGAAAAGAAACGCTCACATGAAGAAAGAGGCAAATTGCCACCTAGCGGACACTTAAAGAGCCAGCTGAGACGAAACACCAACAAAAGTTTTTTGAAAGGCTTGCCTGTATACAGATCTCCAATGTGAGAATATGCAGTGCAGAGCCTACAATCAAAAATTAATTTTTTACTCGTGTAGAGCGATAGTCTTTTTTCTATTAAATGTTTATATAGCTTTTTTAATATAGTATCTACGCTTAAAATACTTTCTGATAAATCGATAGAATAATATTATATTGAACAATAATACATTTTTATTTCAAAATAGAACTTAAAATTTTAAATATTATAATTTTTAAAATACCAATCTTTAATTTTAATGAAAGTTGTAAAACTACTGTATGTAAAATATAGGATATGAAAATACTTTAGGTCCACCACCCCACATGCATAATTATAAGCCGAGTAGCAGTGGTCAAAATGCTGTTCCATCAGGCCCTGGTGCAAGTCTAAATAACATAAGCTCGATTACAAGCTACATAAATCCCAGTCCAAATCAAACACCTGGATATTCAAGTCAAGGAAATTATTCATCTGTGCGTCCTCATTTACAATTCGCACAAACTTATACACAAGGAAATAATACGCAAACATCAGCTAATAGCCAGTATCAGTCAGGCAGATCTAATAATGCTGTTCAATATCCGTCATATTCCGTAAGTCTATGTCTCTAATAATAGTTTAATTTTTTATTCATGTTTATAAAACGGTATCAAAATGAGTCTAACAGGCAAGCATTCAATTATTATGCAATATCACTAAATAATACTTTTTAAATTAACAAAGTTACATCCAAATCAGTAAAGTGAATGTATATTTATAATAGCCCTTTAGCCAGAGCTATGGGCTAACCACCGACCCGAAGATTTGGGGAAGAATTCCTGATAAATTTTTTTTTGAATAAACATTACTAATAAATTGATATTATATTGTGTACCAAAATAATATGTAGTATCACTTTTCAAATTAATTTACTTAGTAGTTTTTAAGTTAGCTTTTTGAGCGTTAAAATAACGAAAAACAAGAATAATTTATTTATATTAAACTACATTAACTGCATGAAGTACCAGATTTTTAATCTTTTGCTATAAAAATATGGAAGAATATCGTTATCAAGAAATATTAGCAATTTTTCAATCTTGAATTTGATTCAGAATGTGAAAAAATTACTTTAAAAAATGGATTTTTTTGTGTTTTAGGATTTTATTCTTTGGTCACTTTTTCTCGAGATATAGACTAATAACGTGAATTAAATCATATCTGTATAAATTTTAAAAACTGTATATCAACATACTTTATACGTATCTTAATGATGATAATACTGTATACGCATTTTAGTGATCTTAATGAAGAAAACCCTGAAACACGATTCTTATTTTTCGGTTCAACTAATAATTTTTTAAACTTTTTGCCAAATCCATGTCACAAAGATAATAAACCAAATCCCTTTCAATATTAATTAATTAATTAATTAATTAATTAATTAATTAATTAATTGATTAAGTGATTCCGTTTTATAAGCATTACGCAATATTTACTTTAAATCTCATTGTTAATTAGTATGTGTAATTAAATTGTTACTGAACAGTTAATGCATTTTCTAAATCATTTAGTTATTACATTATTGTATTTTTATTCTAACAGCATAAAATAGGTGTAAGCACGGTACCACCTGGTACACCGACTAGTCCTAATTCAGCTCAATCATACAACGTCCCTGGAGTTTCTTCCAGTGTGATATCACCTGGTACAGCAACAGTAACTGGAATTGGTAGTATGGGCCCGCCTCTAGGATCTATGGGTCCTCCACCCCCATCTCCAAGTCATTTAAATAATCAACATGCAACAGCCGGAATTACACCAATGATGCATATAAACACATCTACGCAATCACTGAGTATTGATGGTAGTCCGATGCCGCCGCCTAGTACAACTCCAAATGCTCAAACAGTTTCTACTTCCGTAAATAATCATAACACCGTAGATTCAGTAGCTAATGCAGAATCAACTGCTGAAACTTCTGGAATATTATCTCATACACCTATCTCAACCGCCATTATAACATCGTCAAATACTACTGTAACTTCTGTCGTCACTACTGGTCCGGATGGATCGTCCTTAGACGAAGGATCTCAACAATCTACACTTTCTAATGCATCAGCTGGTCAGTAAAAGCTTCTAAACATTTTATCGATTTTGTCTACTATTTGATAAGATAAATTCATAAATTATTTGTAGTTATTATATTTCGCAATTAAAAATTTAAGAAATGATGTCTAAAATCTATCAGTCGGTTTTCTATAGTGTAATTAAGCAAAACCAATAAGTCCAAAAACCAAAGATATTAGGTTGTTTAGTAACTTTATGAATTTTCTATATTTCATTCTTGTACAAAATTATATTACTCGAGGAATGGATACAACACCTCGAAAAAAAACCCTACCTAAGTTTAAATCGATAATGTCAATTATTTTCTTGTATGGGAATAACAGGGCTTACGTTACTACAGTGAACCGCGCTTTCAGGATTATACAGGTGCCGACTGAATTACTACTCAACTGTTCACTCGCTTAACAAAAGTGTTATTTTTATTTGTAAAAAAATTGTTAACGAATTCGGTAAAAAGTATTTTATATAATGTATTATCCTATAATAATTATTGAGTATTATTTATCAAAAACTGCCATCTAGGTCAGTATATTTTACAGATTATATTCCGGTTCTTGGATACTCTTCACGTCAACTTCTGAAAAAAATGTTATCATTTTACGAACAACAATTTTGAAAAGATTTGAATTTATGCTATAAACTAATTCAGGTTTTTATTGTTGATTACAAAGAAGATTGTCTTCCAGAGTCAATTTTAATTTAAGATTTACACTCATATATTAAAATAGGGGAGGAGTCTTACAGTAAAGACACCCATAGGTTTTTAGGTATAACTTTTATCGGTGTGATGCAAACTAAAACCTCATAATAGACTATTTTCTTAGAATAAAATCTTCAAGAAAAAAAATTTACGCGAGTATGAACCTCCATATACAAAACTTTTGGGCAGTAAATATAATAGTTGATGTTTACAACGTTCTGAAAAGTGTTGTAGCGTATGGGACACTAGTTTTTTAGGCATATCTTTTAATTAATACGATGAATACGAAAACTACAAAGAATCTCTTGTTCCCTACATGAGTTTTCATCAGATAGAACATTGACGCGATGCGAAATCGATATTTAACGCAGTTATTTGCAGTAATACACGAATTTGGGTAAATTAAAGGTTTTAATAGCTTTTATGTCGAAATGAAGCTGTAAAATTTTGATAAATTGTAATATTTAATATTTATTATATAACTACAGTAATCAAAAATTCACGAAATTTCATGCATACGAAATTTCTTATGGGTAATTCTCTGTGAAATCAACCGATCAAAATTTAAACATTTTTCCAGCCATATTAAATCACTTCAACTTGATGAAATATGCTTCCCTAAATGTTTTCAGATTTTTTGCATCGATTATCTCTGAGCTACAGGAGGTCAAAGTTGGTAAAATCAGGTTTTTTTGCATTTTTTGCTGATTTTTAAAAATTCATAGCTTCTCGGGGAAATAATTTCCACTATAGACATGGATAGGAGTATTTTAAGAAAATATATATATATAACTTTTAAAGTATTTTTTAAAGTTTATATACACACACACGCGCGCTTTAAAAAATATTTTAAAAGTTAAGATGTGTATAAATATATATATATATATATAGGTGATTCTCTGTGAAATCGACCGAACAAAATTTAAATAGATACACACACACACACACACACACACCCTGCGCGCTCAGCTCGCCAACCCCCATCGATTCAATTTTTAATTTTTTGAAGACCTTCAACTTATCATTTCAAATCATAACGATTTCACGCTCCTCCTATATTTTCAATCATGACGTTAATCCTCCAGCTATGTCGTAATCGATATATAACCATTTAACCATAGCCTTGAATATCCACCTATTACTTTAAGAGGTTATGACAGCGTTTTTGTTTGAAAATTTTTTTTTCAAAGCTGTAAAAATGTCATTATTTATGCAATCGTAATGGGACTGCTTTTATTTAAAAATTTGCGTTCAGGCCTTCAATTTAAGCTATTTAACTCTTATAACTATTCATTTTTCACCTCACAAATCTATTATTAATAGGACATGTTTTTTACGGCGGGCCCGGTTCTAAGCGTTTGGGTAAACGAAATTAAAATTTTAATATCTCATTTTACTCTTTAAAACCTGCACTGAAACTTAAACGGAGCACTTTTTTAATCAAAATTTATTTTCATTTTTTCAAACAAGTTTATGTAACTTTTTATTAAACAATTAAAATGAATTTGAAAAAAATTAGATTAGATTTTGTTTGAAAAAATGAAAACAAATTTTTATTAAAAAAATGCTCTACTTAAGTTTTAGTGCAGGTTTTAAGGAGTAAAATGAGATATTAAAAATTTAATTTCGTTTACCCACACGCTTAGAACCGTGCACGCCGCACGCCAAAAACTTCAATAAAAACCATGTCCTATTAATAATAGATTTGTGAGATGAAAAATCAATACTTTTAAGAGTTCAATAGTTTAAATTGAAGGCCTGAACGTAAACGTTTAAATAAACGCAGTTTCATTATGATTGCATAAATACTGACATTTTTACAGCTTTCCAAAAAAAAAAAAATTTTTCGACCGTTAACCTTATCATAACCCCTCAAGTCATGATCCACCTATCATCTGCATCCTGGACCTATCACTTTCAATTACATCCCTCATCTATCGTCTGCGCCCTTTACGTATCGTTTCCGCCCTTCTCTTATCGCCTAAATCCTCCACTTAACGCCTCTAATCATGATCCCTTCACTCTCCATCTATCGCCTCCAATCATAATCCCTTCACCCTTCACTTATCGCTTTCAACCATTATTCTTTCACCCTCCACCTTTTATCTCCGCTTATTATTATCAACACCCTCAAATAATCATTTCGAATCATAATGTTTTCATGCTTCTTCTATTCCCCGTACCCTAGAACCTCCACCCTTCACATATTTCATCCTTCAATCATGTCCTCTAGCCTCCATCTATCGTCTGCATACTCCAACAATCGTTTCCAACCTTCTATCACATACATCCTCCACCTGTCGCCTCCAATCATGATCCCTTCACCCTCCATCTTTATCTCTACTTATCACCAGCACCCTCAACTATCATTTCCAATCATAAAGATTTTACCCTCCTCCTATCCCTCGACGGTCTACTTAGCACTGCCACTGTTCACCTTTTCCTCCAGTCATGACCTTCATCCTGTACCTATGACCTTCAACCTCCACATACGACTTCGACCTATCATCTCCAGCTATGACCTCGAGCCTATACAATCATTTCCTTTCATTTCATAAAGCCTATACAATCATTTCCTTAAGCCTCCGCATATTGCTTCTAATCTTGTCCTCCTATCACCTACATCCTCCACCTGTCGTCTCCAATCATGATCCCTTCACCTTACATTTATAACATTGAATTAAGCTTATCACTTTCAACTAGAATCTTCACTTATGTTGTAACTCTTATGTAGCACTCGATCTATCACCTTCACTTATGATTTTGAACTTCCACTTATCATCTAAAATGTTGGTATTAGCAAGCAGAAGAAGATTACATAATAAGTAATAAATAAATAAAATTATAGATAAACCCTTTTCATAACGAATACTAATGAATGAGGGGGGTAGAGGGGGTGGAGGCGGGAGGAGGGAAGGGTTCAGTGAGGGGGTAGAGGCGGAGGAAAGGGAAAACCCCGTAAAAATAACCAAAATTGTGAAAGATTTCTTGGTCATTTTGAGGGAGGAAAGGAATGAGAAGGGGGGGGGGAATTCCAGATCAAAACAACTATATAATATAGAAGGATAATTCTATCATTTATTTTCAACAATTTATTTTTTGAAAATAGAAATACAGTAATAGTATATATCATGTCAATAGAACTCTGTAATCCACATTTTTTTGTTGGTTATTTGGTCATCTAAAACCTACAAAATATATAATTTGTATTAATTTCAATAATTTAACTAATTCTGCATTTATTGCAATAATTTAAATAAATTTTGAGCATATATATGAATGTGTGTGTATGTGTGTGTGCGTGTGTGTGCGTGTGTAGTTGGAAGTCCACAAATGTACAGATTTACTCAGAAGAGACTAAACTTTAGAAAAAAGTAGTTATAATGTGCTAAACTTATCTCCGAGAATGTTTATTAGTGGTCTGAAATTAAATTTTGATGCGCGCTAAAATATAAAAATCACTTGTATCCAGAAAAAGTTTAATAGAACCTAACTATTCATCTGATGAACTACATTTAGTGGTCTTACCTGTTGGTGCAAGCCGAAAACTGGTAGTATCCCATACTGTATGTTGATTCATATTATGACCGTCCTCTACACTATAATAAACATGTTACGTTATTTCACTACTACAATTTTAGTTGGAATTAATAAGGATTTATAGGATATTATATTCGTTGATAATTTAATAATTCCTATAATTTATTTATTAAAAATAAGATTGTTTAAAATGTAAATGGACAGTACAGATAAATTTTGTTGTGCATTACCTTGTTTTAACATAGCAATAGACCATGAATTTTGGTCAACCGTTCAAATTTTCAAAGAATTTTAAAATTTAAATTGAAATCGGTCAAAAGTGATTTGTTTTTTAAAAGGAAGTACAGCTCCCACTTACTTTATGGCTTAAAAAATAAAAAACAGTCTATGAACACAAGTTTCGAACTTTGTAATATTGTTTTCCAAGGCTTGAAAGTTTGAAATTTTAAGATTAATTGAACGATTTAGGAAAAAAGTAGACTTGATTCATAGGCCAGTACCAAATTTCTTGTAGCTCTTAAAAAAAATCGGCTCATTTATAATCAAAGTATACAAAAAGATTTTTAATTTAAATAGATTCGTCTGGATTGTATGAACTAATAAAACATTATAAACTTTCCAAAAAAACAAAATGTTACAAATATTACTTAAGAATAGCTAAGTGATAAATTTTTCGCATTTTTATAAATCCTTGTAATTTTTTTTAGAATTAAAGCACTTTACTTCTGTGTTTTTTTTATGCTTGCATTTATTGGCCACGTGATAAACTATGTATGTATATGTGTGTGTGTGTTTGTTCGTGTGTGTGTATGTACACACACAAAATGTTACAAAATGTTCAACCTAAAAAATACATCAAATCTTAGAATTAAATATTTAATTAGCGCACGGGTTACAGGGTTATGTTAAATTGTCAAAATTCGTCCGCCAATGAAATTACGCATTAAAATAACTCATTCTGCTAATCGCTATTTAACCCAACCCTAATAATTGTATTACTATAGGATAGGTTCAGAAAAAAGTAAGTATTTTAATATGTATTATAACCTCTATAATTATCAATTTTTATGGATTTAGACTTTACTTGAAAAACTTTTTTCTGATATTTCAAACATTTGATGTGTTTTTTTATGTTACAAAAAAGGCAATTACTGGGCTCTTAATTTTAAATTTCATAAACTTGATTTTAATTTGGTTATGTCATATAAATATGACGTCAACCGTATTGTTTTCTAATTTAAGAAATTTTATTTTATATTTCTTGTATATTTATTGTAAAAAATGTTTTTCATAGCACAGTGTGATCTAAATCCGTACTTCAGTCACACTTATTGTGACCTAAGAAGTCAATTATTTTACGGTGAATATCTTGTATTACGAATAATCGTGACTGTGGTCACTGCAGATTTAGGTAGGCTATGCTGTAAAATTCTATACGATACTTGTAACCTAAGCATTCCGACGTATAAATAGCGGCCGAGTGAAGCGAGGATGATAATCATGTCGTGCAATTATGGGTACTATAGGGTATTGTGTGCACGTCTTACTCGCTGAAGAACTACGAATTTTTTGAAATCAACAAAAATCATACAATCTGTCAGAGAATCATCCATATATATGAGCGCATTTGTGTATATGTTTAAGAGTGTGTGCGCGTGCGTGCTTGCGTACGTACGTGTACTTACCAATCTCTCAATTTTAGATTTTGACTCTTATGCTAATAACTATATGCTAGGTTTTGACTCTTTTAACAGTCTTTCAACAGTTAGTAAATCAGGGGCAGATGCCACTTCCTTTCTTGCTTCCTTTCTGAGCTAAAAATCAATGAAAATGTCGTATTTTTTATTGTTTACATTTGGAGTTTTCTCGATTTTTAGCTCAAATAGGAAGCAATATTACGAAAAATGACAAGAACACTTTTTTTCTTAGAATTTGTTTTTCTATGTAAATATAATTTGTTTCGATCAGAAATCCAAAATTTTTTTTTCAAAATTCATATTTTAATTTTTTTAATGGTCTTAATCTATGATACCCACTCTGAAAGTTTGCAGGTAATTTTGAACTATAAATGCCACAAAGCCATAAATTATTTGTTTTTAAATATAAGTATAAAGCATCGAGCGCGCTTCGCATGCTTTAAAAGCCGTAGCAGTTGTTTCCACCTTTTCAGTTTGTACCGTTTGAGGTTAGAAACTCGTACACACACACATATACACACACACACACACACACACACACACACACAAGGGGGTATCCCCCTGCTCGCTCCGCTCGCCAACCCCCATTGCTTCAGTTTTTAACTTTGTATTTGGTAATGTTCAGATATAATTTACAGCAACAATTTAAAGAATTGATTTTAAACTTTTTTTTTCAAATCCCAGTTTTTAAATTTATGCATATTTTATTGATTGTTGGAACAATAATAATTCTTAAATGTGTCTACTGCCGTAACATTCATGGTATATACATGATACTGAAATATGTTATTATAAATATAGCTCACCCATCAGCTCCACCCTCCGTCTGCTACCTCTACCTATCTTCTTCAGCTATCACTTATCGCCACAAATCATGAATACCACCTTCACCAACTACCTTCAATCACAAATTTCACTATTCACCGCTCATCTACATTTATGACCTACATGCTTCACTTATGACTCCAATAATGAGCTCCATATTTCAGCTTCATACCAGGCACAAACTTCATCTGCAAACATGACCTATGACGCTAACCAACCACCTGTCCACGATGATCTCTAACCATGAAATCTACTAACTACCTACCATTTTCACCATTGAACTCTTATCTACCATCGATCATCTACACCCTTGACCCATCACCTAGATCCTTTACTTATGACTCTAATAATGAGCTCCACAATTCAACTTCACACATGGTATAAACTTTACTTACCACCTTGACCTACTAAACAACCACCTGTCTACGATGATCTACCTAGCACCTACGACCGTCTACCTAGCACCTGAACCACCAATCGCGACCTCCACACTCCATCTATCTCCTACATCATCCACTTATTGCTGCAATCATGAGCAACACCCTTCACACATAATCTCAACCTATCACCTTTACCCTTGACTTTCCGCCTTTGC
This sequence comes from Philotrypesis tridentata, assembly GCA_018906965.1. Taxonomy (NCBI): domain Eukaryota; kingdom Metazoa; phylum Arthropoda; class Insecta; order Hymenoptera; family Pteromalidae; genus Philotrypesis; species Philotrypesis tridentata. The sequence continues at coordinate 186,906 of JACCIB010000091.1, read as the reverse complement.
CTATCACCACTACCTAGGACCTTCTTATCGACCTGTTATCCTCCACCTTCACCCTCTACGTATCGCCTCAACTCATAAAATCTACTCTCTATCTATGACCTAAAATTCAACTAAAACTATTGTTCTTTACAAATGTTCTCAACCTATCATTACTACCCTCCATTTATCGTCTCCAATGAGGACCTCATTGTTCACACTTTCTGCCTACAACTATCAACTCCACACATGAATTCCACGTACCATCTAACATCTTGACTCGTAGCCTCAAACCACCACCTATAATTTCAACCCATGAAGCTTAACAACTATTTAGCACCTCCACTGTCCATCTGTTACCTGCAATCAAGTTCTCCTACACCACCTGTTTCTTTCATCTACCACTTCTGATTCCAATCATGAATTCCACACTCCACCTATCCCTTACAACTCCCACCATCAGCGTCACACATGACTTCTGGCCTCTACCTATCATCTCCACCTGTGACTTCTGGTCTCCACCTATCATCTCCACCCATGGTTATCCGCCTTCATCTATCACATCTAACCATGAACTTTCATCTACACCAATAAAGTCTATCATTTACCTTCACCAGCACTTCCACCCTCCACATATCGCTTCTAATCGTCCACATATGACTTCTAACATTGATCAATCACGTTCATCAATCCATCTATTGCACTCAATCATGTCCTTTTTCTCCAACTATCCTTACAACGTCCACTTATGAATACAATCGTGATCTCTACCCTCCACACATAATCTCTACCTGTCTCCTACACCTAGGACTTTCCGATTCAATTATAATCTACACATTCCACTTATGATACTAACCATAATGTTCACAATCCTCCTTTTTCCTACACCGTCCACTTATGCCTGCAATTATTTCCTCGTTCTTTCCCTATCACTTATACTTCTCACTTATGACTTCAATCGCAAGCTCAACACTTCGTCTATCTTTTACACCATCTACTTATTACTAAATTCATGACCACCACCACCCTTCACACATAATCTTGACCTGTCACTACTACCTACAACTTTCTGCCTACACTTATAGTCACCACTCATGACTTCCATGCACACTTAGCACCTTCACTCGTACCCTCTACCCACTACTTATCACCTCGATCCATGAAGCTCACGATCTACCTAGCACTCCACCGCCCACCTATTGCCTGCAATCATGTCCTTCAGCTCCACCTCTCACCTTCACCTTCCATTAATGTCTCCAATCATGAACTCCAAACTTCACCTATCCCCTACACAATCTACTTATTACAATCATGAACTCCATCCGTCATACGTGAGCCTAAACTATCACTTCCACCTCTGATTTTTGGCCTGCTCCTAATACCTCTACATGATTTTCTGCCTTCACCTATCACCGCTGTCCAGGACCTTTTCATCAACCTGTTACCCTCCACCTTTCTTCTATGTCCATGAAGTCCAGCGTTCACCGTCACCAGCACCTTCACTCTCAATGTATCGCCGTCAATCATAAAATCCACTTTCTAGCATCACCATCAACTAAGATTAGTATTCTCTACATATGTTCTCTACCATCCACTTATGAATACAATCGTGATCTCCACCATTCACAAAATCTCTACCTATCTCCAACATCAATAACATCCTGATTCCGCCTGTCTTCTCCAATAATAATCTATACGTTCTAGTTCTTGTTATTGAGGGGGCGCTGAGGGGGGCTGAGGGTGGTCTGAGGGGGGGCCAAATGAGGGGGGGCGAGGGGGGCAAAACGCATAAAAATATCCAAACTTTTGAAACATTTCTTGGTTCTTTTGAGGGGGGCTGAGGGAGAGCTGAAGGGGCTCGTGAGGGGGGGCGAGGGGGGTGAGGGAGGGCGAGGGGGGCTAAATTCCAGCGCGGCTCAAAACAACTATATAATATAGTAATATATATATATATAAGTCCATGGTTTTTTGAGAAAAAAATCTGAACACAAAGCCAAAAAATGTTTGTATATGGACCACCATTTTCTTTAAGGGGTTATGCCTGAGTTAAACCTGAAAAAAATAAATTATCAGTTAACAGGTAAAAAAAAATGTTGTACAAGTAATATCAAATAAAAACTTTTTCGTGATTAAACTGTACATATTAGTTGTAATTTTCCATGTGTTTAAAAACTTATATATCTATACTTACTATGTGTGAAGAACCATGTGTGAAGAACTAAATTTCAGTATATTTTATCCTTTGCCGTAAGGTTTCTCATGATCCAGGTGATGAATTCAAACCAAACTGGATGGCAATTCTTCTAAATGTCTTTCTCCTCAGCTTGAACGGAAGGGATTACTGAAAAATAAAAATTTTAAATATTTAGAAACACATAAGTTCATAATATTCATAATGATAGTGAATTATGCATATGTTCACATGCGTAACATTCTTTAAACTTACCTTAGCCAATTTCCCTCCGTTCAAGCAGTGAAGAAGGGCTTCCTGGAGTTCTCTAAAAAATTTCAGCTTGATCGGTCCCATAGTTGTTGAGAAATCCTGCGGCAACTGACCTAAAATCACAAAAATTCAAAACTTGAGAAAACTGCATTTAAAGTTTATACATGAAACTTATTTCCATTTATCGGGTAGTACTTACAGAAACTGCTTGGCATATTTTTTTGTGTTTTGGCATAAAATATCCCTGTATTAAGGGATATATTAAGACCCGGGTGCCACACATATTGATATACTAGTATCAAAAGCTGAAATTGAAATATAAATTTTTATACGCATTCACAGTCAGTATGTTTCATATGAATATAATTGTTGGTATTGCTTACCCATGACTTTCTAGGATTGTTCATAGTTACAGCCAACTTCCACAACATCTAACCTTGCATCGAACACAGAAGTACCTTATCGTTCACATGCCATTGACAGCTTATATACCTAAAAATAAAGAACACACTCACAAAGAACAAGTTCTTCACAAATAATGTGTTATTTAGAGTCCAAAATACTTATCTAAATTTAAACACCACTGACACTCAGAAGTTTTCACTTCAGATCAAAATTCACAACATCAAGCTTGCACTAGACTGCAGATCAAGCAGACGAAAGAGCTGTCTGATTATAGCAAACTTAACTAGGTTGGTAAAACAGTGATTGGCTTTTCCATATGCTGTATGGTACCATGTTTTTAGGTGGTAATTTATAAAAATATTTTAGTTTGCACGCATGCTTATTATTTTATTAAAAAGATTAAATTAATGAAACAGATAAATTTATTTTATTTTTAACATTCACAATAAAAAAATCTATGCTTTTATCAGAATGAGCTATTTACTATATGCAATAATTCATAAATAAATAATTTGTGTTATTTTTAATAAAACTGTCTTTTATCAAACGGAGTTTGTATGCACATTTAACGTTAAATTTTCTATAAAAATGTAATGGCTTTGAATAAACAAAAGCGCTATAGAATAAAATATGAAAAATACTTAATTTTGACAAATTATATATTTTTAGTATTTTGCCTATAATTTTGTAACGAAATTTTTTCGGGCAAAAGGAGTTTCAACAGTATATTCTACAGTAAATTTGCTATTAAAAAATCAAATAAAAAAAATTTGATTTTTTTGAATTTTAACTCAGGCATAACCCCTTAAAATAAAGGTTTTGGGGTATAACACATTACGAATATTTTCAATTTGAACGTTAAAGCCAAGCTGTTTGTATATCAGCCTACAAATGATTGAACTATTTTCTAACAAAATAATGTTGTAATGACTCTATTAATTAAGTTTTTGATTAATTACTTTTTGTGCGTGATCTATATATATATATATATTTTTTGGCTTTGTGTTCAGATTTTTTTCTCAAAAAACCATAGACTTTTATAAAAAATGTTATAAGAATAAATATGTCTTAGACCTCGTCAAAGAATGCTCTCAAATTTTTTCAGATTGATCCCATAGAATTATTGATTTTTCGAAAAGTCAAATAATCGAAGTTTGAAAATCATCCTTAAAAATCTAATAAAATGTTAGAGCATTGGAAATTTCGATCTTTTGACTTTATCAAAAAAAAAAGTTGTAGATGGCTCAATCGGTAGAGTATCAGACTAGAAATCCAGAGGTCCTGGGTTCAAGCCTGACTCTTGACGATTTTGGGGACACCTCTTTGTTTACATAAGTGTCTATACATCTGAGCTCCAGTGGTTCGGATTCCACTGTGTACAACGTGTATATTTCACTGTACATAAAACTGTAGGTCCCCGTTCCCTTGCGTATTTGCAAGTTTCTCAATAGTGGACTCAATGCACTAATTGAGGACTCGCAAAAACGCAGGGAATGAGAGTCGCTAATACCGACAGGGGATGCGACTTAAAACACACAAACAAACAAAAAAGTTGTACCAGATCACTCTGAAAATATTTGAGAGTATTCTTTGATCAATTCCAAGATATTGTTGTTCTTGTTAAAGCCTTGTCGAAAAAAAATTTGTTAACATAAAACCAAAAATTTTTTGGGGCATAACGCACTAAGGATTCTTTCAATTAAGACCTCGAGATCACTTTTAAAATCGATCTTTTTTGTAAAAATTTAAAGAGGTTGAAAAATTGATTTCAAAAAATTACATTTTTTATTGTTTTTGATTTTCATATGATAAAATTAAATTTTAGACAATTTTTTTCTTATAATTAAGCTTTATTAACTTTTATAGAAGTCATTTAACTAGTTTTAGAAAATTAAGTTCCCTACAATTGAAAAGAGCAACCTTTAATACATCGAAAGCAGTGGTTCCCGAATTTTTTCCATGCAAATTCACTAGACTGTGACGGTTCAAACTTTGGTGTCGATGGGTTTAATGACGCTCTAAAATAAGCATTAGAGTGATACTAAAGAATAAGGAGAGAATGAGACAAACATGGATGATTGTCCGTGAAAACCAGAGACAAAAAATTTAATTAAATTTCGAATTAAAATTTTGAACTAAAATTCTCACTTTTTGTTTGTTTTTAACTCGGAAAGAAAAAAGTTTGGAAAAATATCAAATTGTTTTTTCTTTAAACTTTTCATAACATGAAATTGTATTTTTTCAAAAAACTAAATGTATTGAATTATGGATTGTTTACTGATTATTTCCATAAAATTCTGATTTCTTTAGTCATTGATTTTAAGGTTTAGATAGTCTATAATATAGTTTTAATGTACGTGTGTGACTTTGAAAGTTTATTTATGCCACTCTAGCCTAAAAATCGCAAATTCGTTTCTGATTTTCATATTATAGTATCATATCTAACCGGTACGCAAAGGGTTTTTTTTCAAAACTCGTTACAGCACTCGCCTTAAGCTCGTGCTGCAACTTCTCGTTTCGGAAATAAACCCTTTCCGTACCCGTTGCATAATATACTATTATAGCATGGTGTGTGCCCTATATCTGCACTTAAATCACACTTATCTGTGACCAAAGTAGTTGATTATTTTACCGTGAATTTCACATGCCGTGTAGTAATGGACTACTTGAGTCACGTGTATCGTAATATACTATTTTTAGTTCGAGAAAATGTCCTGAAAAAAGCCCTGTACATGTCTATAGAGAAAAATGCTTCCCCGTAAAGCTTAAAATTAATAAAAACAGTGTAAAAAACAGAAAAACCACTAATTTCGTGACTTAACTCCTTGTAACTCGAAGGTATTGATGTAAATATTTTTAAAACGTTTTTCAAATTTTATTCATTAAGTGTTTTCGAGTTCCATAGGATCATATTTAGTGAAATCAACATTTTTTACATTTTTTATCTATTTTCAAAATTTATTAATTTATGCTTAGTTTTTAAGGAGAGCATTATTCAGGATAAACACATCCAAATAGGGTTCGCTTTTTTTAAAGGATTTTTTGCTCAGCTTTTCAAAAAAAAAAACTTTCGAAGTCATACATACAGATTTTAATCAGCTGTAAACCATTTAAGTCTTAAAATCAAGTTTTGAGATGGTCCGATTATCCCAATTCGCACCAGAAATTTATGAAGATATAGTTTAATAATGCATAACTATGTTTATGGTTCTTTAAATGCCAGAAGATTACATTTTTAAATTGTGTATTATTAAAAAGTACCTTCATACATTTTTTGGTATAAATTGGGGTAATAATACCTGTATATGAACATAAATGTATGTAACTCAGAAAGCATTTCATTGAAAAGTGCTGATTTCATCAGCTTTGATTCTTTTAATGGAAAAAATCTGAAAAATTCAGAAGTACTTAAAGGCCCTAAAAACATTTTAAAATTATTTCTGGGCAGGGTAAAAGAAGTCGACTGCTCGATCTGTCGTAGAAACACACGTATATAATATGATTTTGTCCAGATGTTATCTATTTAAGTACGTTAAATCGAATAAATATCTAAAATACGGAGTTTCTAATAATTTTTGATGGATTCTAGCTTACATTTCTAACTCAATATAGACAAATTTGTTGTCACTTAAAACAATCTTTTTTTAATGTAAATGATTGTAATCTTTGTTTCACTAACTGTTAGAACATTTTTAAATATTGTTTTAATTGATACAGCTTCCGGCGAGGATCCAGTATTCACACCAAAAGTTAGAAAAGATTTGATGGTTTACCACAGTCATCCTGCTACACCTCAAAGTACTGTTCCATCACCTGGTGCAGCAAGTATTAATTCTGTTCATGAAGATTATCCGGACACAAATAGTCCAAGTTGGCCTCGCACACCTGCTAGTCCCGTAAGTTATTAATATTTATATTAATGTTTTTATATTAATATTTTCTTTATATGCATTCATAGATAAATGGGTCATTTCATGCCAGAACAAAAAAAATTATTTTTCACCTATCCAAAAATATATGGATGTTGTTCTATAAAATGTCAAAATATCTCATACATTTTTTCAAATTTATTCCATCAAGTACCTTCGAGTTACAGAGGATCAAAGTTCATGAATTTCGTTTTTTTCCATTTTTTGCCAATTTTCATTAATTCATAGCTCTTCAGGGATACATTTTTCAACAAAAGTGCATAGAATACTTTTTTAAATAAATTTTGTCTATTTTACAAAAAAAATACTCTTAAAGTCATATATATATATATTGGACAACCAAAACATTCATAAACTTTTTTATAGTTCAAAATTACCTGCAAACTTTCAGAGTGGGTCTCAAAGATTAAGACCATTAAAAAAATCTAAATATGAATTTTGAAAAGAAAAATTTTGGATTTCTTATCGAAAAAAATTACATTTAACCCTTTAACGCTCAAAAGGCTAAAATTTTAACGTCAACTTCAAGCTCACGTCTTTCAATTATAACCCGCGTGGAAAAAATATAAGGCTACATATTCTTCTGTAAAATAATCTCATCTTTTGAATGCAGACAAAAAATGCAGATTTTGAATATTTTTTTCTCTTAAAGCATTTTTGAAACTATGTTCTCGGTACTTAAGAATATTCCAGATCATCAGGATGCGGGACCCGAAAGTTGTACTTCAAAAATATTCTATGGGATATTTTCATTTTTATTGTTATCCAAAATGACGTTCGACTGCCCGAAATTATTACAAAATCGTAGTAATATGCATTTTTGAAGTCTAATCAAAGTTTTAGCGGACAAAACAACTCATCTGAGTTTTGGGATAACAAATTGGATGAACATTAGTAAAATTAGTTCAGACAATTGATTTTCAAGTAGCCTGCCGTGATGCGTCCGCTAAAATAACGTATTTTGACAACTTTATTTGCACTGTATAGTTTTCAATCCTTTTTATTCGATAGTTTAATGAACTTTCAGGACCATTAGATCTAAATTCATTGTCAGATTATCAAAATAACGATCTAATGGTCCTGAAAGTTCATTAAACTATCGAATAAAAAGGATCGAAAACTATACAACGGCAATAAAGCTGTCAAAATACGTTATTTTAGCGGACTCATTACAGCTGGCATCTTGAAAATCAATTGTCTGAACTAATTTTGCAAATATACATCCAATCTGTTATCCCAAAACTCAGATGAGTCATTTTGTCCGCTAAAAATTTGATTAGACTTCAAAAATGCATATTACTACGATTTTGTAATAATTTCGGGCAGTCGAACGTCATTTTGGATAACAATAAAAATGAAAATATCCCATAGAATATTTTTGAAGTACAACTTTCGGGTCCCGCATCCTGATGATCTGGAATATTCTTAAGTACCGAGAACATAGTTTCAAAAATGCTTTAAGAGAAAAAAATATTCAAAATCTGCATTTTTTGTCTGCATTCAAAAGATGAGATTATTTTACAGAAGAATATGTAGCCTTATATTTTTTCCACGCGGGTTATAATTGAAAGACGTGAGCTTGAAGTTGACGTTAAAATTTTAGCCTTTTGAGCGTTAAAGGGTTAAATGTAATTTTTTTCGATAAGAAATCCAAAATAATTCATATTTAGATTTTTTTAATGGTCTAAATTTTTGAGACCCACTCTGAAAGTTTGCAGGTAATTTTGAACTATAAAAAAGTTCGTTTATGAATGTTTTGGCTGTCCAACTCTGGATCAAAATCTCAGTTTCACTGATTTTAGAGTTTAAATTGAATGTAAGAAAATGAATATATATATATATATATATATATATATATATATATATATATAAATACCCGATTTATATATATATATAATACCCGATTTATATATATATATAACTTTAAGAGTATTTTTTTGTAAAATAGACAAAATTTATTAAAAAAAGTATTCTATGCACTTTTGTTGAAAAATGTATCCCTGAAGAGCTATGAATTAATGAAAATTGGCAAAAAATGGAAAAAAACGAAATTCATGAACTTTGACCCTCTGTAACTCGAAGGTATTTGATGGAAAAATTTTGAAAAAATTTATGAAATATTTTGACATTTTATAGAACATCACACATACTCTATATATATGGTTTTCAGTCAAATCAAAGCTTTATTTTTTTAGTTTCGGAAACTATCGGAAAATGTTCTAGAGATTGTAAAACGATGTCCTGAATTTTTCAGATTTTTCCCGGCACACCTCTACGAGCTATAGTGGGTCAAAGTTGGGATTTCAAGCATTTTTTCACTTTTTACAAAATTAAAAAAATTCATAGCTCTTGAGGGAAGCGTTTTTCGTCGAAAATGCATAGAGTACTATTTCAAGGAAATTTTGTTTAGATACCAGGATAAATACTTCCAATATGACACACACACACACACACACACAACACACACACACACACACTAGGAGGTATTCCCTGCTCGTTCCGCTCGCCAGCCCCCAAAGCTTCAATTTTTATTTTTTTGCAGACCTTCAACTTATCATAACGATTTCACGCTCCTCCTATATTTTCAATCATGACCTTCGCTCTCCAGCTATGTCGTAATTCCTATGTAACGCTGTAATTAATACCTTCACCTATGACTCTGAGCTTGCACATATTATCTCCAACCATAACCTTCAACATCTACCTATTGCATTAAGTCATGATGCGTCGACTGTACCCTCGACTTATCAACTCCAATCACATACCTCAGGCTTCATCGATCATCTCAACCATTTACCTATCGTTTCCGCCCTCCACCTACCGCCTCCGATTATGATCGCTTCACTCTCCATTTATTGCCTCCAGCCATGATCCCTTCACGCTTCACGTATCTCCTTAAGGGGATCAAGACCGTTTCGAAAATCTCGAAGGTATGCGTTGATAATTTAAAATTACAGTTTCCTCTGTAACTATTGTTCTTTTAACGTTAGACGAATTTCGTAAACGTAATCGTATATAAAAAACATAATTTATCTTCGAGCATCGATATAAGTTTCAAAATATTAATTTATTTTAATTATTTTTTTTTAAGGGTTTCTTTGTATTCTCCTACTAGCTACGGTAGCAATACGTGGCAGGCCAACATGTGGTCACCACCTTTTACCGAGAAAGTAGCACAGTTTATGAACGTAGCGATGCAGTGGCTACCTGCGTGTTGTCCCCGGCGAAACGCGCGATGCTAAAAGTGTGGGTAGAAAAACAGTTAGCATCAAAAACTACGGTGAAAAATAGGTATAAGTGTTTGCGAAAATTCTATGGAGGTAAACGGTGATCTCAGGGGCTAAGTGTGAGCAACCCGCATTGATTTTGTAAATTTAAAATTTACAAAATCAATACTGTATGCACAGATAAGTATGTGATTCAAAAGAAAAGGCTAATTTTTCTAGAAGGTTCTAATGATAGGCCAAGTAATATAGCAAAATAAAGGCCAATTCTGTACATGAAAAATTACAGGTAAGGAAGGATACTAATCGACTGGTAATGAAGTATAGATAATAAAAATCCAATTTGAGTAAAAAAATTTTCCAGAGCTAATTTTATTTATAACAAAAACTGCAAAATAATTTTGTTTTGTTTTTTGTCTGTACTTAAAAAAGTAATAGATTTATATGAATAGTACTAATGGCAAAATTGTAGGTGATAACATTCTGCAGAATTTGAGATGCTAAACGTCTCGATAGGACTATTAGGAACTGAGAAAACTCAGAAAAATGAGAAAATTCGACGTATATTTAAAAATTCGTAAAAGAGCCGATATTCTGGCAAAAAAGCTATTAGTATGCATTTAATATGTGAAAAAAATTAGTGCTGTGAGGCAATAACTTTCTGTATAATTGCTATTTGCATTTTTGCACACTCTTAATTGTTTCTTATGTACTTTCTGGGAAAATGGTCCCAGGAAGATTTTAAAAACGGGTTAGAAAAATTAAGCTTTTATACAACAAAACATATATTTTGGTTTTTCGATAAAAGTAATTTAAATATTAATAAAAACGGATGTAAAAATCGTCAAAAATGGCCAAGTGTACGGAAGTTTACGAGTAGTGGGGGAATAGGGACGGTCATATATATATATATATACACACACACACACACACACGACTCGGAACTTCAATTTTATTTTTTTGAGAAGTAGTGAAGGTATTTTAATGATTTTTTTTTTAATTTGAGGGTAAGTTCCGAATCGCGCGTAGTATTATTAAATAACATTATCTCCCCTCTTCCCCCCACAATTCGTAAACTTCGACGTGCTTGATCGTTTTTGACGATATTTACATCCACTTTTTACGTATTTAAGGGGTTATGACAGGGTTAAAATTTCAAAAAAATCGATTTTTTTTTTATTAACGTTTTTTGTAGGAAATTTACTGTAGAATAAACTCCCGAAACTCACTTTTCGATACAAAATTTTTTTCAAAAGTTATAGGCATAAAACCAAAAAAAAAATCATGATTTTCGATTATCGTATATTTTATACTATAAGTACCATTTCATGTTTTATAAATGGTTTTATTAAAAGAAAGTACATAAGATGCTATGCATATATCAAATATATATATATATTTACACTATACACACACACACACGTGTGTGTGTGTATATATATATATATGCCTTTCACTGTACGACGCATTGGAAAAAATTTTAAATTTGGCGGTTATCGGCCGAGGTAAATGGTATCTATAGCGAATGGCACTCTAACTAGAATCCTGTTTTACCATAGCACTAGCAGGTTGTCAAACTCGCTGTTAAATGATAAACAGTGATTGTTTAACTAAATAATATTCAGTTCAATTTTTCAGTAAAGATTTTAGTTTTAAACTAATAATTTTAACTGAAAATTGCACAAGTATTTTATTTAGTTTAAAATCTAGGTTATTATTGTGTTATTGTGAGTGTATTATTGTGTTGTGAAATATCAAGATTATAAAAAACAATAAGATGACTGGCTCAAGAAACAGAAAGCCAGGCTCATCTGCACAAGGAAAGCGTAGGTTTGGAAGAAAGAAGAAGAGGCAAAGGAGGTTCTACAGAAGTGAACCATTGTCAACGACCATCCCATCTTCAAGAAATGAAGCACCATCGGAAGCACATCCTTCATCGTCTACTGCACCTGGACCACCAGAGAGAGAAATGCCACTTCCATCGACATCCAGTGCAAGATCTCCAACAAGAACAACTACGCAACCATCAACATCAGGTACAGCAGCTACGCAGTTTGCACAGCCAGAAATTCCAGTATCCAGATCAAGACAGAAATTAACATCAGAGTATGTAGAAGCTGGTTCTATACAATATAGAATTTTTGACATTTCTATACTTTTGCCCGGATTACAAGAATTTCTGGCTTGCAAAAACTGTGGCGGAGATATCACTTTTAATGAAGTTGATATCAGAGGCCTGGGTAGCAAACTATCTATGACTTGTAATAATTGCTGTAAAGCTGAATCCATTGACTCGTGTAGGCAAATTGGTCCAAAGCGTAATGCCTTTGAAATCAATAAGCGAGTAGTTTTAGCAATGAGAGCTCTGGGCCATGGTCACACTGGTTTAAAAACCTTTTGTGGAATCATGGATTTTTTACCACCAGTTGCTCATAGTCATTTTGGAACTATCAATCATGAGTTAAAAATTTCGAGTCAAAGAGTAGCTACCGAGTCAATGAAAGCAGCTATGCAAGAAAAATGTAATACAGATGAGACTCAGGAGAATTGTTGTGATATGGTTTCCGGTGATGGATCTTGGAGGAAACGAGGATTTTCTTCCCTTCAAGGAGTATCAACGTTGATCCGGAACGACAATGGCAAAGTGATCGATGTGGCACCGAAACAATCATTTTGTAAGGCTTGTGAATCACATCAAGAGGAGGACACTGAAGAATACAGAGAGTGGTTTGAAGCACATCAAGACCAGTGCTCCGCCAATCATCAGGGAAGTTCTGGAAAAATGGAAGTAGACGGTATTGTGGAAATGTTCAAAAGATCAGAGGCATTACACGGTATCAAATACAAGAGCTACATAGGAGATGGCGACTCAAAAGTATACAAGGCCCTCTGTGATGCCAAGCCATATGGAGAAGATTTTTTCATCATCAAGAAGGAATGTGTTGGACACGTGCAGAAGAGAATGGGAACCAGACTGAGAAATCTGAAGAAAACTTTGGCTGGCCAAAAACTGTCTGATGGTGCAGGGATAGGTGGAAAGAACCGTCTGACAGCTCAAAGAATTGATCAACTTACAACATATTATGGCAATGCCATCCGAAGCCATCATCATTCTGTTGAAGAAATGTCCAATGCCATCTGGGCAACATTCCATCATAAATCTTCAACGGATCAAGAGCCGAGACACCACCTTTGTCCCGTGGGATCAGACAGTTGGTGTAAATGGCAAGCAGCCAAAGCCAAGGGACAACTGAAGAATTTCCAACATCGAGACACGATTCCTATGGCAATTATGGAGGCAATCAAGCCAATTTACAAGGACTTGACGCAACCAGACCTGCTGGAGAGATGCATTGGAGGCTTCACCCAGAACAGCAACGAAAGCTTCAACCAGTCCATCTGGAAACTCGTCCCCAAGGAAACTTTCAGCGGCCTCACAGTCTTGGAGATTGGAATTTTCATTGCTGTTGCTTCCTTCAATGATGGCAAAGCTGGAGTACTTCAGGTGATGAAGAATTTCAATGTGCATCCGGGATCTTCTGCAGTAGACTGGGCCAAGAGTGCAGACGAACAACGGCTTTTCTGGTCAGACAAGAGAGCAATGGAATCTACACTAGAAGCCCGAAAAGCTAAGAGCAAAAGGAATAATCCGGATGATGATTCCTACTCAGCTGGGGCACACTAAACATTTACACAAATAACCCCTATACTTCTCACTCCTAACCAAACACTGAAACGAGCATTCACTACAAGCTTCATATCACTTTTCATCCAACATAGACAATACACACATTACAAAATAAAATGAAAATTTGGTCAGAGCAGAGCTGACAGTTTTCCAGTTTTCTTTTTTTTTTCATAACCATGCACATTAGTGATAGTTTAGTCTGCTTGAGTCTGCTGGCTTGCTGTTAGCTCAACAGCTGATCAGCTGTTCTCTGACCTACTTTTTATCAATCACATCTGGACAAAACCTTTTTAGCTTCTAGTGTTCATTTCTTCTGCTCTTTTGCTACATGGATGAGAAACAGCATTTGTAAGTATATTTTTAAATATTTAGAATTTATTATAAAATATTTATTAAGAATACGTTAACTCAAAGTATGTTGAATAATTTTTCACAAAAATTTAGCATACTTTGAGTTTGAATTATAAAAAAATTTAAAAACTACTGAATTTAATATTTTAACCTTTTTTCACTTATTACATATTTTGTGTTTCAGAGGACATAAGCTTTCATAATGAAGCTTTTTTGAATACGCGTCTCTCCAGTCATCATCCCCAGACAGCTACTTTTGGATTATATTTGGCCTAGACGTTGAAAATTATTTGTAAGTATACTTTATTTTATTAAATATTAAGTAAAACTTTAAATGCCATTTACTCAGAATTAGGTTTTTCATGATTCTTATTCACTTGCCGCAGGTTTTCTCAGGAACGGATGAACCAATTGAGCTCAAATTTTAGAGAAATCTTCGGGATAGGTTTCCTCACAAACTGAGCGGAGCAGAATTGGAAAAGATAAGTTCAAAGTGAATGTTACGTATGTTTACATATGTAACATTCACTATAATTACTAATATTGTCAATGTATGTATAATTAATTATATTGATTTTGTGTTTTTCAGAAATCCCTTCCGCTCAGTTTGTGACCAGACTTATAAGGAAGAGTTTCCAGTCTGGTTCACCAGGATTGAAGGTACGGTTCCTTCAGAAACCTGCGGCAAGTAAAGAAAATTGATGAAAATCAGGACTTTTGGTAAGTAAATACCTTTAATTGTTTTTAAATGTTATACTCACTTTATGCATATTTTTTATGCATAAAAGTGATGTATAATACTTATATTTTAAATGAAAAATGTAGTTTTTAGAGCACCTACATATATTAATTTTTTACAGCCCTAATCATTTTTCTTTTTTTTTCAGGTTTTAACCCTGTCATAACCCCTTAAATTACTTTTATCAAAAAACCAAAATATACATTTTGTTCTATAAGAGCTTAACTTTTCAAACCCGTTTCCAAAATCTTCCTTGGATTATTTTCCCAGAAAATACATAAGAAACAATAGAGTGTGCAAAAATGCAAATGGCAATTATACAGAAATTTATTGTCTCACAGCGCCAATTTCTTTCTCATATAAAATGCATACTAATAGCTTTATTTATCAGAATTTCGGATCTTAAATTTGAAAAACCGTGGACCTTACGAATTATTTTCTCGGTTCTTAATACTCCTATCGAGACGTTTAACATCTCAAACTCTGCAGAATTTTCTCACCTACAATTTTGCTGTTGATACTATTAACATAAATCTATTACTTTTTTAATTATAAATAAAAAACCAAAACAATTTTTTGCAGTTTTTGTTATAAATAAAATTAGTTCTGGGGAATTTTTTGACTAAAACTCGTTTTTTTATTATTTATACTTTATTATCTATCGATTAGTACCGTTCCCTATCTGTAATTTTTCATGTACAAAAGTAAACTCTATTGCTTGGCCTACGAAGATCACACCCTCCATTAACCAAATTTTTCCTTAACATTTTTCAATTTTTCATTGTTATGGATTTTTGTATAAATTATTAATCGTGTTTAAAGTTTATATATAACAGCAAAACCGAGAGCAAAACTTAAATCGTCAATATCTAGTGAAGTGTATGTAAAAATCATCCCATTTTCACGATTTAAATTTTGGTATTCTCAAAAAACTTTAAACACGATTAATAATTTATACAAAAATCCATAAAAATGAAAAATTGAAAATTGTTAAGGAAAAATTGTGTTTATCCTCGGTGTTATCTTCATTAGAGCGCTCTAGCCAAGGGTCTGTCCACCGGTGTCATAAAAGACTAAGTCCTCTCGGTACGGGTACCTGTGCGGGAAACATTAGAAAAAAATGTGCTCTCTAAATTTTCAAATAAACAATATTTTAATAATGTAATTTTTTACGTACGCACTTTCATGCGTAAAGATTCCTTATAGTTATAAAACTTCAATCATGAAAATCGGATCATTTTCACTTTTATTAATTCGCAATACTGTAAGTGACGATTATTAAACTAGTTTCATTATCTCAAGTAATTACCATGCAATTTTCGTCATTCAAATTCTGACAGCCTTTTATAGTTTTACACATCGTTTATAAGAATCAAATTTTTTAATATCCAACTAATTAATTCAAATTTAATTTCAAAGATCAAAATGAGCCCTCATAAAAAGAATAAGACGGCGGGCGACCCCGGCCTACCCACAGGTCAAGAAGGGGTCGGTCGCGCGTGCTGTTCGTGCTGCGTTACCGATCTTTAGGGAAAACTTTAGGAATGAAATTTCTTTCTTACCCTCTTCTTATCCTTTCTGAAGTTAAAAGCAGAGGAGTTTGTTTGCTACACGAAGATTCAATTTTATTCTTTCATTTCGCTCTATAGCTTAATATTTTTGTGACTATTATGTACCTTATATAAATTAGTTTACGGGTAAACTCTGTTTTTATGCGTTCTTTTCATCAAATAAGTTTTATAATGCATTTTCTTGAATGCATGATACGAATACAGCGCTTTTTATCGCCTGGCGAAGGAAAGCGGAACTCATTTTTTATTATTTTTTCAAAAT
The DNA here is from genome assembly GCA_018906965.1 of Philotrypesis tridentata. NCBI lineage: Eukaryota > Metazoa > Arthropoda > Insecta > Hymenoptera > Pteromalidae > Philotrypesis > Philotrypesis tridentata. Next base: position 170,318 of record JACCIB010000091.1, on the reverse strand, counting down.
TTTTTAAACATTGTAGTCATGCCGTAAATTTTACGTCCTTATGAATTATTTCCCAAATTTTCACATCGAGCGTAGCAATAGTCTCGGAGTGATTTCGAATATACGAAATCCCTGCATTTTGAACGTTTTTAATTCCCTTAAATCATTATCCCTTTACCGTCCAGTTTTTATCTCCGCATATTATCAACCCCCAAGTAATCATTTCCAATCATAATATTTGTATGCTCCTTCTATCCATTCATCGTGCCCCTAGAACCTCCATACTTTACCTCTTGCATCTACTTATTATCTTCAACCTCCACCTACGATTTTCACGTTTCACCTATCACCTTTACAAATGATCTGGAGACTTCCACCTATCACTTCCAATCATGACCCTTTCAGTTCCACCTATTAACTCTGCTTATAGCCCTATGTAAACCTATGTAATCCCTATGTAACCCTCTACCTATCCCCTTCACCTATAATTTTGAGCTTCCACCTGTAATCTTCAACCATAACGTCAAACACCACCTATTACATTAAGTCATGATCCGCCTATCACCCTTGACCTATCATCTCCAATCACATCCCTCAGCCTCCCTCTATCGTCTTTACCCTTTACCTATCGTGTCCATCCTTCTCCAATCGCTCAGATCCACCACCTACCGCCTCCAATCATGATGCCTTCACCCTTCACTTATCGTCTTCAATCATTATCCTTTCATCCTCCAGCTTTTATCCCCGCATATTTTCAACACCCTCAAGTAATCATTTCCAATCATAATACTTTTATGCTCCTTCTATCCCTTCAGTCATAAGAGAGATAAGTACCCTTACAACCTCCAACCTTCACTTCTTGCATCTACTTATTACTTTCAACCTCCACCTATGATTATCACGTTTTACAAATAATCACCTTCACAAATGATCTCCAGCCTCCACCTATCACTTCTAATCATAACCTCTTCACTTCCATCATTACCTCTACCTGTAGCCAACACCCTAAACTATAATTTCTAATCCTAACGATTTTACCTTCCTCCTATCTCTCGACTGTGTACTTGGCACTTCCACCCTCCACCTATTGCTTCCATTCGTGTCCTTCACCCAATACCTATGACCTTCAACCTCTACGTACAACCTCAACCTATCATCGCTACCTATGCTCTCGAGCCTCTGCCTATCGCTTTCAATAATGTTCAGCCTTCACGAATCGTTTTTAATTGTATCCTCCAATATCCCTATGGCCTCCAGCCTCCATATATCGGCTACACCTTCCAACTATCGTTTCCAACCTTCTCCTATTGCCTACATCCTCCATCTGTTGCCTCCAATCATGATCCTTTCAACTTGCACTTACAGCCTTCAATAAAAATTCTTCACTTACACCTATTTCCTTCTTATGTTGTAATCTCTATTAGTCGGGGAGTCAAGGATTTTAGACTGGCACTTTTTCCACAGTCAGTTTTATTGTTGGAATGTATAGTTGACGATGTCCTGATTATGGGATAAAAAAATCTAGAATGGAGCTGGTCGGGAACATTGTTTTCTTTGCAACTTTAGTACAGAAAACGAATTTCTTTTACTTTCATCGAAACAGCTTTATTATTATTAATTTTACGACAAAATGGCTAGCCATCAAAGTTGTTTAGAATTAAATTTCCTGTAAGATAGGTTTGAGCCGAAAATTAAAAAATGACTTTGTTAATTGGTTGGAAACGGTAGTATAATTATAAAACTTCTTTATCATGTAGTGACTAAGAAAATCAACTTTTTAAAGTGAAACTGTAATTGTAAAGTGAAACAGTAATTGAGATTTTAGTATGAACAATCGAAAATTTCCAGTCCGATCTTGATATTTGAAAATGGCGGCTTGTTGCAAAATTATTAATTAAAGGCCTTCAGTCACTGTACCATCTAAACCGCTTATGAAAGTTGATCAAACAACTTCTAATCGATTGTTTATAACGTATTTAATAATTGCTAACAAGTTTTTTTTCTTTTACCAATATTTAACAAAATTTTTAACAATAAATGTCATTTGCTAGGCTTTTATCTCGGCTAATTTTAAAGTTAGAGAGATGCGGTAAAATGCATCTTAAAGTAATTAATTGATAGTAATTAATGTTAAGTAAATTCTTATAAAATCAATAAAAAAGCTAAAATTTTCATTTTTTGACCAAATTTTTAGATTTTTCTTAATTAACGTACAGTATATATAAATATTGATCTGAAAATATTGTTATACTTTCGCCTGCGTATCATATACATATGTTATATAATGTAATAATATTCAGAATATGTACTATACACAGAAGAAATTTAGTAAGGTACTTTAATGAGGATGGATAGGTAGAAAAAATGTATTACAGTAAATGTACGAATTTCCGACGCTGTCATTGTGACAATGATATTTTAGCAACATACTCTTAAAGTTGAGAAAATGTTTAAAAAAGCATTGTTGTAGGAAGTTTGATTGCTGTGAAAATTAATCAAGCGAGGAGGCGGGAGGTGAGAAAAACCTGTAAAAATAACCAAATTCTTGAAACGTTTCTTAGTCATTTTGAGGGGGGCGCGAGGGGGCAGGAGGGGATGAGAGGGCGAGAAGGGGGGGGGGGTCAAATTCCGGCTCAGCTCACTACAACTATGTTATATAGTTAGATATATATATATATATCAAAGTTGATGAAATCACGTTTTTTTGCTTTTTCTGGCTAGTTTCATTAATTTGTAGATCCTCAGGGAAGCATTTGTCACTATAGAGATATATAACATTTTTTTCTGCAAATTTTCTAAACTATTCAAAAAAAATATTTTTGATGTCGTATATATATGTTTTAAGAAAGTTATAAGTCATTTAAGTCTTAAAATCAAGTTTTAGGAAAGTTCGATCATCCGGATCATAACCAAAAAATTCATGAAGATACCTTATTTCAATTCAAAAAAGTCTGCGAAAGACCCAGAATGTCAGAGGCCTTGGTTTCTCTGTAAAAAATCATTATATCCATTCATATATGACAAAAATTTAGTTTTATTGCTATATCGAAGCATTTCACTAACCTTATCATTCTTTTAATGACTGAAATTATTATAAAAAAATTTACGTAATGATAAAATTGGTTAAATTCTTCTATATAGCAATAAAACTAAATTTTTTTCATATATGAACGGATATAATGATTTTTTACAGAGAAACCAAGGCCTCTGACATTCTGGGTCTTTCGCAGACTTTTTTGAATTGAAATAAGGTATCTTCATGAATTTTTTGGTTATGATCCGGATGATCGAACTTTCCTAAAATTTGATTTTAAGACTTAAATGACTTATAACTTTCTTAAAACATATATATACGACATCAAAAATATTTTTTTTGAAAGTTTAGAAAATTTGCAGAAAAAAATGTTATATATCTCTATAGTGAAAAATGCTTCCCTGAGGATCTACAAATTAATGAAAGTAGCCAGAAAAAGCAAAAAAACGTGATTTCATCAACTTTGACCCTCTGTAACTCGAAGATACTTGATGCAAAAAATCTGAAAAAATTCAGGGATACTCATGTGTCTCTTAGGAACATTTTAAAAATTTTTTTCGATAGGGTCAAAAAATTGACCGCTCGATTTGTCAGAGAACCACCCATATATATATCATATTGGAATTATTTTTTCTTGGTAACTAAAGAAAGTTTCCTAGAAAAAGTATTCTATGCATGCTTCCCTCAGGAGCTAAATATGAATTTTTTTAAATTTGTAAAAACTGAAAAAAATACTTAAAATACCAACTTTAACCCTCTGTAACTGGTAGAGGTGTGCCGGAAAAAAGATCTGAAACAACTCAGGACATCCTTTTGCAACCTCTAGAACATTTTCTGATATTTCCCGGAACGAAAAAGACATGAAGCTTTGATTTGACAAAGAACCACCCATATACATGCATTTCTAAATATATTAATATTTTATTTAAAAAAATATATAAATAAATAAATAAATAAGATCATTGCTTTTTATGTGCGCGCGAAGACTAAACTTTAATATGTTTCTAAGATTAGATGTGAATGGTAGAACTTGTAATGATTTTGTTTTTTATAGAAACTGATTTATTTAAACATATTAAAGTATACGGGGAGATTTCCCACTTCACTGATTTTTCATCTACACAAGACGTAAAACTAGCTAAATATTATATTTGAAAAACTTACTGCGAAACTTAATGCGAGTTAAAACAAAATTCTCTTATTTTGATTTGCGCAGTACGCGGCAATGCGGCATACGCTATATCTACATATATGATGCGAGCATGAAGTTTTCCAATGATTTGAATTTATTGTTAAATATACAAATACCCTTGGAGTTTTTCATGAATCAATACATATTCGTCAAATATTTCTCTATTATGTGAAAAATTTATAATCCAATCTCTGCATCAATCACTTTGTAACATGAGGTTAAGTAGGTTAGAAATACATTTTTCCATAAGAGCCTATGTTAACAAGAGCAAAATTAAAAAATATTATTTCTCCGATTCTCTAGTGTTCTGAAATTTTACATGCGTGTTTTTGGGATATCAAATAACCTATAAGAATTTTTTTTTTATTTTCTTGGCGTTATTTCTATTCACTGCGGAAGCTTCTTAAATAAAATTATCCACTCTGTCTGAATGTAAGGTTAGATTTGAAAAATTCTTTGTCAAAAATTTGCCGTCTAAACGTACCAAAAATTCAAGTGAAATGGAATTCAATAGATACATTTTTTTAGTTCCGGAGCATGCAAAGTATCAAATAAATTTTTATTTCAATTTTAGAGCAGTTTTGGAAATGTTATTACATATGTTTTTGGGATCGCTAAAATCCAAGTTCACATTAGATTTCTGTTTTAAAAAATGGCGGATCTAATATGACATTACCTATAACCCTATAAATACTTATATGGTTGTCATTGTATATCTGTGGCTTCCCGACAAAACTTGCTAACTCCACTTTTCATGTTTTCGAGAAAAACGGGTTTAACTGTTCAAACTTACTTGTAAGATCGAAATAAACTCGATACAGCGCGATACTCTACTATTCAATTGATATATTAAATACTGATATTTAGACGTTATTGAGACTACATGATACGTTTTGTATACTTGGTGCATACTCGCCGAACTCTCGAGCCCTACTGAAAAAACTTAAATGATTATTAGTTGATAATCAGTTAAAAATCAGCTGAAAATTAGCTGAAAATCAGCTGATGTTCAAGAAAAAATCGTGCCAAAACGGCAGCTGAAAATCAGCTGAAAATCAACTGAAAATCAACTGAAAATCAACTTATTTATTAAAATGCAACATAATGCATTTATTTTAACAGAACGTTCTTATCCAGAAATAGAAGAAATTGTAAAAATATACTGTGAAAACGTTCTCGAATCAAAGGCACAAAATTATTCGAAAATATTAAACATTCCTTATTTTAGTAAAGGTGATATAATTGACAAAGACTTAGCAGTTTATCGTAATGTATCCATAGATCAATGGTTTGCTATAAAATTGTAAAAAATAATTGCTTATATGAATCAAGGTAAAAAAACTAAGATCGGATAATTCATTTATATTATTAAATAATTCCAGATTTGCTCAAATAGATAAATTTTTCGTTGACAGCAATACCAATCAAGAACTCTTAGTTTGTAATATTTTTAAAGTGAGAGATAGCTTCACTCACCATTATCAAAAATTAAAAATAATGGAGGATAACCCGAATTAAGTATTATACCAACTAGAGATATTCAAACTATTTGTATTTCCATGATATGGTTCAAAAAGATGTACTTAATACCTGTTCCGAATTTGTTATACTATTGAAATATGTAATTTTTATTAAGTGCTTTATATTTTAATAATAAAATCTTTGTAATATTAATTTAATTACAAATTATTCCACTTTCCTCAAAACAAAAAAAATGGAATTAAAACTGCTTTCCCTTTAGGTATTTAAAAAATATATAATCATTAATAATAATATATATGAACAATCATATAAACATGATTTTCAGTTGATTTTTAGGTGATTTTCAGCTAATTTTCAGCTGCCGTTTTGGCACGATTTTTACTTGATTATCATCTGATTATCAGCTGATTTTCAGCTAATTTTCAGCCGATTATCAACTGATAATCATCTAAGTTTTTTCAGTAGGGAGTTGACTAGTTTTACAGGGAACTGATAAAAAATTGTAATTTTCATTCAGTTTTCCTTTACTTTCGCTATATTCTTCATTTTACTAATAAATTTCATAATAGGTGATAAAACTGATTATTGATCAACTCATTTTTATAGATTGAATCAGAATATTTATTTTTTATCATCTTTCTATAAAATTTATAGTCATTGGGTATGTTAAGTTTTTTAAAATGTTGACGATCGCGCGTAGGTGCAAATGAACGGCGCGTCATCTTCATAATATTTCTTGAATCACTTTTCAAAGCAATGATTCTAATTACCTATTTTGAACGTTGCATCGTTCAGTTCAACTCTAATTTGCTTGGAGTACAAAGTTGCTCAAAAGTTCAATTGGCTGGTATATAATTCAAAATTGTATATTTGATGAATAAATTAATAAATAATCTTAAGCGTAAATTTTATTATGAACGTTAGAAATATGATTATAAAATCATGAATGTATAATAAAAGAGCTTTAATTTAAGCTAAGGGTCATTAAAAAAGACCACTCCGATAAAAAGTTATGAGCATTTGAAGATTCCAAGAAAACCGATTTTAATGATTTTTTTTAACAATATTTAAATGTACGTAATTTTTTTCCAGTACTCGAATTTGAACAATTTTTTTTTTAAATTGAAGGTTTTTTATTATAAAAAATATACCATATATTGCCATATATTATAACCACGTATATAAAATAACCATATATTATAAAAATATACAAAACAGAAAATAATTTTTTATATTTTTAATAAACTAGCGAATATTTTAATAAATTGTCATTTATATTTTATTTGTTGTTTTCTTATTACATTATACCCTACTAATATTTTGAGTATATTTTGTTATATAAGTAGTCAGTTCCAAATCCTACTAAAATCACGAAAAAATATATATATAGTCCAAATTGCGGTCTTCGCGGGGGGAATGTGCAAAATTTTGTGACAGATGTATAACTCGTACATCAGTTAAAGTGAATGGCGACATTAGACAAATCGTGTCTTTTTACTTAAGAATTTTTTTCTATTATATAATCTAGTTGGTTTTACGTTTTTATATATAGAAAATGGACTATAAAATATCTGCATTGATGCTAGTGGTTAAATTGAATGTAATGATTTACTAAACATTCAAGACAGGAAATTGATAAGCAATCATAAGAAGTTAGGGTTAGTTGTAAATAATGAAAGTACTATTAGAAGAACGTGAGAAGGGAAAAATAATGAGATCTTTGTTGTAAGAAAAATAATAGAACGAAACGTCTTTTATTAAAACAGACGGTTAAAAAATGTGAAGATAAATTTAGTAATTTAATTAAAACGGAATTTAATAATAATTAGGAAAACAAAATTAATATTAACTATGCAGCGCATATCGCATTGAAAACTTAGATATTTTGTAGAGGGATCCAGTTGGGCAAGATGGACCAATGCCTTATTTACGATAGGAAATATATGAATTACTATTTAATATTGATATTAAATATAAATTGTTTTAATTTTTATAATTATTTTATTATTTTTAAATTAAAGTATTATGAAAACGATTATTTGAATATTTGATTTTCATATTTAATAATCCCTTTTTAATATTTTTAATGTGCTTTGCAGGTATACAACAGTCACGTGGCGCAGGATCCATATAGACCGAAGGTTAATAAAATTTTTTTCTTCATATCATTATATGATTTATTATTTAATTATAATTAAAGCAGCATAATTAGTATAACTGATATCTTACGGTGCTTATGTGTGTTTTCCCATACCTACATCAAAATTAAATATTTCTCTCCAGACGATTAGAAGTTCATAAGATACTTTTGGTACAATGTGGGAAAAATATTAATGATTAACTACTGAATCAAATTGACTATTTTTATTATTTAATTTACTTATTGATTAATTTAATGTTAATCATCTTTTATTCTAGAAATCAGATAGTTTATCCAAATTGTACGAAATGGATGATTCAATGGAACGCCGATCTTGGCTGGACAAACTTGTAGGATTTATGGAAGAGCGAAGAACACCGATTACCAGCTGTCCTACCATCTCCAAGAACCCCCTCGATTTGTTTCGACTGTACCTATACGTCAAAGAGAGGGGGGGCTTCATGGAGGTATGCAAGGTGCAGTGTAGTTCCATCTAGCCCTCGGTGTACTTAATAACTTACTTTGCCATTAGTATATTTTTTTTCTCAAATACATTAATTCAGTCTAATTTTGTTTACATAAGGTTTGCTCTAGGATTTTTATTGCTACGTATATGCATAATGTACAAAGAAATCCGTAAAGATTTTTGAAAACATTTTTAAATTAATGTGAAAATTATGAAAGCAATTTTTTTACTAGAAAAATTATTGCTGGTTCAATCTACAGACAATACTTTTTTTGCGGGAATTATATATATATTCCATTTCAGTAAGTCATCTGACATGCAAGGATTTGTAGAATCTTCTTAACTGCTATGTACAATATATGGATTCCTAGTGAAAAACCTTAGTATTTATGTAGAATGTATACACTTTATATTTATATTATAGTGTTTAAGATTTTCACAGTAAATTTTTTAATACTGCATGCAAGTACTATAATTAACGGTTATAAATCTGTTGTGATTTTCAAGTAAAACTTTCAGATTATTTATCCTTATTTTAGTCCAGTGGAAATTTGTGACAACTGCTAAATAAATTTTACAATATGCTGTAGTTAAATTGCAAAGAACGATTAACAAGTATTGAACAGCTCCATTACATTAAATTCTTTACAACATTAAAATGGAATGAACTATATAATATTTCTTAATATTTTTAAATTTATGAATCTATAAAAAGGAGTATAAAAGGTATTATCATTAAATATTTTTTTATATTTTTATGTTCAAAGACCGCAACATTATTTATATTTGTAAAAAATCTGAAAAATAATTTAATTCCTTGAAATATATATCTTATTATCAAAATGATCTAAAACGAAAATATAAAATATTAGAGTTTAAAAATTAACAAATAGTTATGTAAGTAACCAGTTACAAAAATTTAATCTGCCATAAAATACTTTTTTCTCGTTTTTCATCCTGTAATCAGGTAGTTTCTCTACTTTTAAAATTTATCTACTGTTTGTCCGAAAATTATTTTCCGATGCAGTATCGCAAAAATGCGATTTTACGTCCACTGTTTGAAAATTTCTTGACAATCACTTTTTATTGCATAGCACAAAAAGTAAAGTTTTAGACAATGGTGAATTTGGATTGCAATCACAAAACTATCCTTTTACTCTTAGTTTTTCTAGTATAGAATATTTTAGGCTATTAACTTAGTTTTAAAATACGAGGCAATACATTTTTTATCGTAAAACAAAATAGTACAATATTCTGCACTTGTATTGAATTGACTCAATGTTACATATGAAGAATTAATTTGGTGTATGTTCTTAAAATATCAAAACTTCTCAATCTTGTAAAAAATATTCTTACATTTAATAGTGTTGTTTTCAATCATCATTCGTATTTTTTACATGAGACCAGTCTTCTTTTGATCCTTATTCGGAAAGCATCATAGTACAATAACTGGACTTTTTCAAAGACACTTAAATAATATTCTTATCTAACTATTATTCTTTTATAGAAAGTACTTCATCGAACATTCATTGATACTTGGTTTCCTCCAAACTAACTTTCTATTCGAATAGTATTTTAATACAAATTGTGTTTTTCATTAACATTTAGGAATGTACGGTTTTCATCTACGGATTTTAAACATTGTAGCACTATATTCTGAAAATAATTTAGGTATAAGTTTTAAATATCTTATTTTTTATTTTTCTAAACTTTATGAAATATATTTAGCACAAATTACAATTTTACAATTTTTTGTTGACGTTTTACTATTCTGAAACTATATCTGAAAAAAATTGATTTTAGGAAAAAAGAACTTTTACATATATGTACCGAGTAACCGCTTTTATTTTACTATTATTTTATATTTATCAGTCTTGTACAGTTAATTGGTAAAAAGATTTTTTATTTCATTGGTCCTCATCCTTGCACAACTCGAATCTGAAGGAAATGCAACAAATTTGAACATGATAAAGAAACATCATTTTTGAAATTAAATGCATAACTTTAATATCTTAAAAAACTTTTATGTTTACATAACGTAACATTACCTATATTTTGAATATTTAACACAAAATCCCTTTATTCATAACAAAAGTATAGATGTGCATCTAATTATTGGATTCAAGAAGTCGATGTTTAAAACTTTTTAGCAGGTTTTAATTTTTCACTGAAGTGAAAATGATCTAAAAAAGATTGGTAATAAAGAAATTAAGGTATTGTCATTATAGTGCATTATTTAATTTTAAAAATGTTTTTTTGTGTTTGAAGTATGTTGAGTACCATCATTCTGCCACAAGAATTAATTTTTATGCTCTGAAAGAAATTTAATCAATAAATTTAATTATTTAGCATGTCTAATCATACCAAAAATCATATTCATAAACATAGTCTTAAGCATTTTATAATTATTCAGTTCCATGTCTCCCGAATAATCTAAAATTGTTCATTAAATGATAGTTGACAAATATTATCACCTTATAGACATTAACAGAAATTTTCGGTAATGTAGTATCGTTTACTTACCAACACTAACCACAACAGAGATTTTACCGCTTGCTAATAAGAGAAGCCCGGCATTATGCTAAATATCTGTGAATAAAAATTAAAAAAATTAGAATCAGTAAATATAGTTATCGTGTCTTCTAAGTAGATTGTCTAAATGGGATTCGCATAGCGTTATTTACTAAAATAATAAGGGATATAGAAGTTAGACTATATTATCAGCCTGTATCGTACCATCTTTATAATTTTAAACTTTGTTTTAATATGTTATAACACAATTCTTAAAGCTATATTGTTTATTTTGATTAATGGTAATAAGTGATTGTATTTAATAATAAATGATGTTGCTGGTCTTTATTTTATTCAAAGTATTGACATGCTTATTGCAGTCTACTGATATTTTTAAAATTAAATTATATTATTAATGCTTTTTATTTTTTTTAACGATATTATATTCTTCAATTTAATTAATAATCATTTTTGTTTAGCATATATTTATGTAATTACGCGAAAATACCAACGGATTTTTTTAACTACATAATTTTTTGTTTCAGTTTGATAATTTTGTTAAGTATTTATTATAAGTTAAACCTTGGTGCTATATGGAATTATTCTCATTTATATTTATTTTATATTTTTTCTTTATTTTATAGAAAAATTTGCAATGGTAAAATTTTTAATTCTATTAAGTACTTATTAAATATGTATTTTAAGCTGTTTAAGGCAAAGTTTCAGAATATATCTTCATTCATAAATTCGTCTTTGAATGTGAGATGGTGTGCATATTTCCGCGTATGAGCGTATGTATTTGCAAAGATATTAGATTCTGCAAGTTCTTTTGAACTTAATATTTTGATAAACATTTCTTTATTTTTTACAGGAAATGCTTAATATTTTTTAATATTATATTTTTTCTGATTTTTCTCCATCTGAATTTTTTCTTGTTGAAACTAAGTTTCTTTTTTAAACATTTTAAAAATTAAAATTTCTATACTTCGTTTGAAAATCATGAACTTAAAATATAAACCGTATTGATGTGATTCAATATAAATTAGAAATTCGCTAATTTATAAAACTGTAGATAGAAGTTTATGCTGTGGATTTATTTAATCCCTTCCCAGCTCTTAATTCTTCCAATTTTAATATTGAAAAATGTACGTAAGCACTTGATATTTCTAGAAAGTTTCGAAATAATTCCTAGCGAACTTAAAATTTTACTCATTTCAGTTTATTGTGTTGAAAGTATATGCAGATGGTTTTGCGTAATGAAGTATTGATTTGAATTAATAAGCTATATTGTATATATTCTACTATAACTTTCAGAAAAATATGAGTAACATAAGCTTACTGTAAATATTTTCGGATAATGCAGGACATGAGCTTATTTAGCAGTTTTATCCTTTCACTTCTTATATTGAGAAAAAAATCTTATGTGCTTAACGTTCCTGTCACAGTCATAAGGATTCTTTCTATGGAACATGTAAAGTTGATATCAATATTCTTTGTTTGAGATCTTGAACTTTTACTACTGGCTAGCGTACCAACACTTAACGCTAATTCTTACTTAGTTTTCTGTAAGTGTTTGGATTTAGGGGGAAATTCAGAAGAACTCTTTTTTGCATTCTCTCTCTCATTTTAGGTAAATGTTTGGTAAATTGTTTTATAGACATTCTGAATAGATTTTATTAATACATATTTTATTTGAATTTAACTTTAAAAAATTAAACTTAAATAAAAGAATATAATTTATTTTTCCATTATTTCTAGTAATATTTCCTTGCAAAAAATGTATGGAAATTCTACAATTGTGTGTAACAAGATATACTTAGCAAAATCTTTATTAAAAATAAATCGTTTTTGGAATGGATGATTATTTTTAATAAATGCTGTATTATGTGATCTATTTGACTTTCATTATGTTCTCTAAATAAATATGCTCATATATTTAAATATACATTTAATTTTTCGTAGGTAACCAAAAATAAAACTTGGAAAGATATTGCTGGTCTTTTGGGCATCGGAGCTAGCAGTAGTGCCGCTTACACATTACGCAAGCATTACACTAAACACCTATTAGCTTACGAATGCCATTTTGATCGTGGTGGAGTGGATCCTCAACCAATAATAAACCAAGTTGAAGCTGGTACTAAGAAAAAAGGAGCTAAAGGTACTTCATCAGTGCCTTCACCAGGTATGCACAAATTATTCATTTAATAAAACTAGATTCTTTTACATAATTTAGAAATCAATAATTTTGTTGAAATAGTACATTATGCTAGAGTGTAAAATGGGTGATTCTTATATGGGCACAGGAACAAGAGTTCAAGAGACCATTTACTTCAAGCCCTAGTATATTATTTACTTGCCATCGTGGTGTTACCGCCCTTGATTATTTTTTGATGCAAGTGTTTGAGATTTACGTTAGTACATCGCGAAAACTGCATACGCGAAATGATTCGTGCGTGCAATTTCCTTACAGATTGAAAATTTGGTACTTTGTTCATTCTATGTACCAATGAGAAATCAAAAACCCCACAAAATTTTCAAATTTAAAAAAAAGTACTAGACTAAAAGTCATAATTATTAAAATACTATATTATATACTAAGGCCGTAACGTGGACTTCGTCAGACTGGGCGAGGTCAGAAAAATCCAAAAATATAAAATAGGGTTCATTTTAAGATTCTTTGTCAGTGTTTTAATTCTTTTCAATTACAATTGAAAACAAATCATAGATATGTTGTTTCAAAATTTTAGTATCAAATATTGAAATAAAAGTATATTATGTTTTTGAAGGGTCTTCAAATTCGCAAGATTCTTTCCCAGCAGGAGGATCTAATAATCCATCAATAGAAAACTATGGAAATTATCCAAACAATTATTCAGGCAATGCAAATACTGGTACGGCAGGAGATTACAATCCACCTCCTCCAAGACCTCCAAGTCAAAGCAGTACGACCTCTCATCAAAGTAAGTGTATTCTTCGAAAACATTTTGCTTGTTTCTAGATAATTCCGAGAAATAGTTTTATGATAGTATTATTTCGTATATGATATTTTTAGGCACGACCGCAAGGCGGGAATGCCTTATAGTTTTATCATCGCAAAAATTGTAACCAGCGATATCTCAGCCAATTTTCGACCAATCAGGCTGAAAATTTAGGAGAATACAACTCTTATATGTACAAAAAAACGTTTTTTTTACTTTCGCGATTACCGGCCAATTGTTCAAATGAGAGCTCTTTATGCTTATTTTTACATGTATTTTTAATTAATTATGTTGTAATAAGTTTATCTCAGTCAGATAAGTTCCAATCGATCCAATTTTTTTTTCACAAACTCTCCTTATGTTAATATCGTGACAGTCTAAAATTGGACTTATTTCCATTCATACAAAAAATATGCGGGCATTTTTTAAATTTTCGAAAAACGGTTTTTTGGTTATAACTCAAATTCTAAGCATTTTATACAAAAAAGTTAAATGGAAATGTAGTACGTCTCAAAAAAATACAACTTCTTCCTATTAACATAAACCCTCGAAAATGATTAGAATTCAAGTTCACAAGCTAAAATCGAATTTTCACATTAAAATAATTCGTTTAACATCATAAAACTTTTTAGGCTTACGTTGCACATAAAAACGTTCAATATAAAAGTTGTATACATTTTAAAAATACAATTTTTGACCATAATAATTATACATTCAGAGCGATTCAATATATTGTAAAACTCGAAAACAGATTTTTTTTAAAAGAAATTTCAGTTGGCCTCGATTATCTCTGCGAAATTAACTCCAATCGAGGCAAATTTTTTTTCATAAACTCTCCTTATGTTAATATCGTGACAGTGTAAAATTGGGCTTGATTCCGTATATACAAAAAATATGCGGGCATTTTTTGGATTTTCAAAAAACGGTTTTTTGGTTATAACTCAAATTCTAAACATTTTACACAAAAAAGTTAAATGGAAATGTTGTACGTCTCAAAAAGATACAACTTTTTCCTATTAACATAAACCCTCGAAAATGATTAGAATTCAAGTTCACAAGCTAAAATCGAATTTTCACATTAAAATAATTCGTTTAACATCATAAAACTTTTTAGGCTTACGTTGCACATAAAAACGTTCAATATAAAAGTTGTAGACATTTTAAAAATACAATTTTTGACCATAATAATTATACATTTAGAATGATTCAATATGTTGTAAAACCCGAAAACTAATTTTTAGGCACGACCGCAAGGCGGGAATGCCTTATAGTTTTATCATCGCAAAAATTGTAACCAGCGATATCTCAGCCAATTTTCGACCAATCAGGCTGAAAATTTAGGAGAATACAACTCTTATATGTACAAAAAAACGTTTTTTTCCTTTTCCCGATTACCGACATATTGTTCAAATGGCAGCACTTTATGCTTAATTGTACAAACGGTTTTTTGGTCATAACTCAAATTCTAAGCATTTTACACAAAAAAGTTAAATGGAAATGTTGTACATCTTTAAAAAATACAACTTTTTCCCATTAACTTGAACACTCGAAAATGCTAAGAATTCAAATTAACAAGCTAAAATCAAATTTTTACATTAAAATATTCGTTTTTCATAATAAAACTTTTTACGTATACGTTTTACATAAAAATGTTCAACATAAAAGTTGTAGATATTTTAAAAATACAATTTTTGACTATAATCATTATACGTTCAGAGTAATTCAATATGTTGTAAAACCCTAAAACTAATTTTTTTAAATAAAAATTTCAGTTGATCTCGATTTTCTCTGCGACATTAACTCCAATCGAGCAAAATTTTTTTTTACAATCTCTCCCTATGCTAATATCGTGACAGAACAAAATTGAGCTTGATCCCATACATACAAAAAATATGCGAGCATTTTTTAAAATTTCAAACCAGGTGAGCGCGAAGCGCGAATGTAGGGGGATCTGGTGAGCGCGAAGCGCGAACGTAGGGGGATCTGGTGAGCGCGAAGCGCGAACAGTGGGCGAGCGCGAAGCGCGAGCGTCGGTCGTGCCTTATATGCAAAACGCGAAGCGAAACGCGCGAGGCGCGTTTCGTTTCGCGTTTTGCATGCCTTGCATCGCGAAGCGATGCAAGGCGGCAAGCCACTGAGACCTGAAGGCCCGAAGGGCCGAAGGTCGAATGTGGCGCGCTAGTTATAAATAGAAATACATACCAACAAAATTTATAATAAAATCGATGAATAATGAAAAATAACGAAACGTGAAAACAATAGGGTTTTAAAATAAAACAAACAACAACTTTCATAAAATGTGAAAAAAATAAGCTCTTTAACCTTTCCCACAAAATAAATCAAATTATTCATATTTGATCTTTTCAGGTAATTATCAAAATTCAACATCATTTCAAAATTATTCGCAAGACCAATACATTCGCCCACAAGGTAGTGCCTTAAATCAACAAAACGAGTTTAATCAACCATATTCTACTCGAGCACACTATCCTCCTTACGTCACTGATATGGAGAGGTGATTTTTTAAATAAATACAAAAAAAATTTATGAAATAATCTGTTATTGTTTTTAACGTGAATAATAAATTTTGTAGAAGTTACAACAGTAATAATATTGGTCAAGCAACTACTGGTACTCCAGATATATACAATAGGTATAGTACAAATCAACCCATAGGAACTTATCCTAGTGGAGTACCATCTGGAATTAGATGCACCTATTCTACAGCTTCGCAAGGTCATTCAACGACTTCCCAACAACAAACTGTTTCGTCTCAACAAACAACTTCATTAACACCGTCAACTACTGGAAATACATATTCAAGTACTCAAGATTACTATAGACAAGAGCAGGTACATACATTTTTATTTTGTACTCTTAAGTTGAGTGTTTTAAGAGTAGAATGTTTTGAGTACTTGAAATCAATCGACTTAGACTAATATAATAATAATATAATTTGAAGGATAACCCTTGGTTCAAGGGTTATCCTCCCACTTTTGTTTCAAATTATATTATTATTACGCGTTATGCAGAAGAACACGTACATTGTTAGGCTAATATATATATAATATAGACTTTTGTTGAAAAATGCATCCCTAAAGAGCTATGAATTAATGAAAATTGGCAAAAAATGGAAAAAACACGAATTTCATGAGATATTTTGACACTCTATAGAACAACATCCACATATTTTCGGATAGGTAAAAAATAATTTTTTTCGATTTCACATAGAATTCCCAAATGATGTGTGTGTGTGTGTGTGTGTGTGTGTGTGTGTGTGTGTGTGAGTGTGAGTGTGTGTGTGAACTACTCTGATGAGGTAAAAATTAAAATATTAGTTGTCAAAACCAAAAATTGGATTTCCTATCTGAAAAAAATTTATTTAAAAATTAAAAAAAAAAATTCTAAGATAAAAAGTATTCTTGAAATTTATTTTAATTTCGCTTCGTTTCCAAGCTAAAAATCGATGAAAATGTCGAATTTACTATTAAAATTTATTATTAACATTCTCCATTTTCATCGATTACATATATATATATATATATATTATATATTGTATATTTTTTTAAGAAATCAAATGTTTTTATTTTGTCAAGTGCTGTTTTAATTTTTAGCTCATCAGAGTAGCTCAGACCCATTCTGGGAGTTTCACAGACATTTTTGTACTGAAAAAAGATATCTTCATGAATGTTTTTGTAGTTGTAGTTCAGAGAAAACTTTCACTTTTGCTACTTTAAAGCATAAATGTATTAAAACTTAGTTGTAATATACACACACGCACGCACGCACACACACACATGTGTGTGTGTGTATATATATATATATATATATATATATATATATATATATAACTTTTAAAGTATTTTTAAAACTAGACAAAATTTGCTAAATAAGTGTTACATGTTCCTACGTTGAAAAATGCTGAAATGGGGAGCTATGAAAATTTGAAAGTCAGCAAAAATTGCAATAAAACCGTTTTTACCAACTTTGTCTCCGTTTAACTCAGAGATAATCGATGCAAAAAAATTGAAAAAATTCAGGGAGGTGTATTTCATCAAGTAGAAAAGATTTGATATGATTAGAAAAAAAATTAATTTTCGACCTCTCGATTTCACAGAGAACCATATATATTTATAAACTGATATACAATGCCTTAACAAAAAATATTTTCATTTTAAAGGCTAATTATGGACCACCAATGGGAAGTCAAATTTATGCTAATCCCAACACAATTAACAAGACTATGCCACCACCCCCATCAGGACCTCAGCAACCACGACGACATCCAGATTTCATAAAAGAGCAACAATATTCATCGTATAATCAGCAAAGACCAGGATACACAGGTACTAACATTATTCAGATTACAAAAGATAAACCTCTTTTCTTAAACTTCGGTGCTCCATTGAATTCTATTTTACATGTAATTTTATAAATTCATAGAAATCTGTTATTTTAAAACCTTTCAGTATTGTCCAAATGTTATTATGGAATAGGTAATAATTTATGGATTTCCAAATTAGCGCATCACGCGAAAAGTTTTGCATATAGGGCATGAACGCACGTAACTTGTACTTCACATTCATTTAATCATTTATAAACTAATAGTTTATATTTATTTAACATCCAATACTTTCACTATTTATACATATATTATCAGTTATTTCTAAATCATTAATCCGAACGCTGTAACAGCATTTCTCGGCTTTCACGTCAAGAGACAAAAGTTGAACTTCATCAGAAACTATAAATATAATTTTGTATTTAACTTTTTTTATCGAATGCTTAGAATCAAAACTATAGCCTTAAAATAATTTTTAGCGGTTTTTCAAAATGACTATATTTAATATATGTCTGTAGCTTACAGGAAGAATCACTTAAGTGACTTTTTGTGAACATTTTTTTTATGTTGAATTCAAGGCGTTCTTAGTACCCTTTTTCATTAAGCAATTATTAGTTACGAGCCCTCAAAGAGCGTGAACTGCAAGTGCCGTTTTTGTCTGAAAATGATTAATGTACACATGCTTCTCGCCATGATTGCAATAGTATCAAGTATTTATACGAATATAAATAACTAATGTAATTCGCAATTTAAAAATTCGGGCTAGACATATTTTTATAGTTTAACCCATGCCCTTTCTGATAATACAAACAGTTTTTCAAAAAATGTTATTAACCATGTCGAAAGATAATTTAAAGACAAATAAGCATGATTTTTTCACAATTTTTTTTTTAATTCAAGATTTCAAGCACTTTCTCATTTGCAGTTTACATATTGGGAACTTCTCTAACCAGTGGAATAAATGTCTTGACCTAAAACAAACGTGATTTGAGGGTTGATTTTAAACCTCGGTCTGGTAAAAATGGCACAAACTTTTTGTAAAGACTTTCACGAATTTTTTTATTCAATAACTTAAGAAAAAATTATGAAGAGTAACAAGTTTTTAAAATTAGCTAAAGAATACACTTGAATGTTTTCGGAGCGTTTTGTACAATTTTTAAAAATTTTCAAAAATTGTTAACTTACAAAAACAAAATAGTTGTTGATTGGGGGTTTGGTTGGGTTGGGTTTGGATCGCTGTGACAAAATTCGGATATTTTCTTTAGCTAATTCACAGATTTGTTAGTCTCACTAATTTTGTTTAAAAAAGCGCGGATGTAGAATGAAAAATTCGTGAAAGTCTTCGTAAAAAATTTGCAATTAATGCGCCATTTTGACCACACCGTCAAAATCACCGTCGCTTGCGCGAAGCGAAAAAAAACTATGTGCAAATTTAATACTAACGGGTGCATGGATATTAAATACCTAATCAAATGAGCCAATACTTAGATCTTATCTCCGAGATTTTGATCTTACGTATTACTCCAAACATTGAAATCGCTTCTTCTCGAAAGCCACAGATGTATTCGCTGGGTGCAACACTACCAGCACCCTCGCAGAATGGAAACTATCGGAACTTTTATGCTGAAGTCATTAAAAATGTGTATAGTCGCTTATGGAAAATATTACATTTTTTATTCAATTTATTTAATTAATATTTCACTTATGCATGATTGGAATCGAATTTAAAAAATTTTGAAGGCTCAATTTTTTAAAGGTCTCTTCATGATAACAAGATATTATCTATGTAACAGTTTTCTAAATATTTGTGATTTTGTCCCATTACTTTACTGTAAACAGAAAAGTTTCCAATTCTGCCGATGTCGCGTGCTGGCATCTATATGCATATCCCCTCTCTTTAGCTGCATCCAGGGAATATGATCGGGCGCAAACTATTACCTTATTAATATCAAAGTAGTTTTAAAAGAAATTTTTTCAATCGCAGTCAATTTATGTGAGATCATTGCATTATAAGCCATTTTTTTTGTTAAACATGCATGTAAAAATAAGTAAAAAGCATTCACATTTTGAAGATAAGCAAGTTCTCAAAAGCGGGAAAAAACTTTCCCGTCTTTTTTACCTTTCAAGAAGAGCACTTTACAAAGTTTCAACTCGATCGATCAAAAATTCAATCAGGTTCGCGTAACGCTTATTTATAAATAGGTTATTAATTTTTTAATAATTTTTTAATTGAACTTGAATTCTATGGGGTGTCTACAAAGAATAAAAATCAATATTTATTTTCCATTTACAAAGAAATAACATCAATGTTAATATAGGTTGGCAAGCAGGAAATAACCAATATGGTGGAAATACAGCTAGGATTCAATACACTACTCAGCAATCACAATCAACATCTCAACCACAGCATCAACAACCATTACAATCCACTCCAACTGTAGTTACATCAGTATCTTCAACAAATAGTGCAAATGCAAGTCAACAATGGAATAATCAACAAAGTCCTAGGACTAATACGCAAAGTAATATCAATTCTTTATTACATGCACAATCTTCTTGGGAACATCGGTACAATCAGAATGCATCGCTGTATACAACACCAGGATCCCATCAGGTAATATTTTATTGTTATCATGTATAGGTTTAACGAATAAAACCTTTTATACAAATAAAAATATATAAAGCTTTGCTATTATTTGATACATAATTAAAAAAATTAAATTAAAAAAATGACTTTATTTAACATTATAAAAATTATAACAATTGTAAAAAATACTCAACAATTTTACTTTACGTCTGCCATCTTGGATATGCAATCTTAAATTTTTTACATCCAACAGATCTATACCCCTGCAGCATTTATTTACGTTTTTGTTACCATCTTTTAATTATAGAAAAGGGATTCATACACCACATATTCGATAAGAGAATGGTTGAATTCTGTAGGCTACAGCTTTTTCATAACACTCATAAATTTTCTCGACGAATTTATAAGCAAACATTTAATTAAAATTTCTTTTTATTATTATATGAAATTCATGCATAATATTAAATTTATTTTACCTAGAAATAACTATCACTCGCAAGTGAATTTTAATAGAAAAATGACTATCGGTCTTCGCGAGCTATTGACTTTAGATTTAGACCAAGTACTGCATAGCCCTACTTAGAAGAATTAATGTAGACTGGCCCCGCAAAAATATAACGACCTTTCGTCCCGCTGTTAGAGTGAACTTCGCAGTAGATACATAGTTTAATATATAAGACATTATACATTTGTTTAGTGGGGTACAAGTCCTCTATATTTGTGGGCCTCCTGCTTTGTTTCAAAAATCTGTCATTAAACACAAAAATATCAACTTCTTTATTTTGTATTAATATTTCTGTTTTAGACACAACTTGGAATTAATCCTGTTATAAATCAACAGTCAATGACGAAACGAGAAATGACATTCCCAACTGACAGTATCGAAGCAATTACACCATTAATATACAAAAGAAGAAAGCTAACTCGTTCAGATATTGCTCCAGTCGAAGCTTGGAGAATAATGATGGCATTAAGGTCTGGTCTATTGGCAGAGAGTTGCTGGGCTCTAGATGTTTTAAATATTCTTCTGTTTGATGATTCCTCAGTTCACTATTTTGGATTAGCTCATTTACCGGGATTGCTAGACGTTTTACTGGAGCATTTTTCACGCTCACTTTCTGATATGTTTGATTTTTCTTTAATTGATGAAAGTCATTGTCTGTACGAAGATAGAATTCACGATACTGACATTGATTTAGGCGCTGTGACAAAACCTGTTGATCCTGAAGATCGTATAAAAATTTTGTCTTCTTCAAATTACACCCTTCTGTCAAGGCGTGGTAAGCCAGTTAAAATTGTACCCAGAGATGAAGATATATTTGTTTTAGATAATAGGCGGACTTGGGATTATCAAGAAAATGAAGCAGAAGTTGAGCCCTGGCAAGTTGATAGCAGTTCAATTAATTATATTGTAACATGCTTTGAATCTGAGGTTAGTAGTGTATCATTTACAAGTCAGTTGGGTACTCAAAAAGCAGCTTTTGTTCGAAAAGAATTAGATAAATTAAGTTCAAACAGTAGTGAAATCTGCTATAATTATAAAGACACAAAAGATACTTTAGAAAATGTCATTAATGACCATGAATCTGTAAATGACAAGTTAGAAAACAATGAATCTAAGCAGCAGCAAGAGAAAAAGAAAAAGTCAAAAACATTAAGTGATGTACTTTTAAGGATTAAAAAAGAACCCCTTGAAATGAACGATTTAACTCGAGAACTATCCGAGAAAAAGGCCGATGGTTCTAAAAAAGATACCGAAGAAAATGTAAAAAATAGCCATGATTTGAGTGACCAAGGTAAACCAGAATTATTACATAACGATGGTGCCTCATTATTAAAAGAACCAACCGTTTTGAATGATTCGAATCCACCAGTGTCGACATTTATTAGCAATAATACGCAGAATAAAGAAATTATTAAGACACACTACGAAACCGAAAAGAATAAAGAAAATGGTTTTGATGAAGATGAAGTTAATAAAAATAACATGAAATTGTTTTCTATCGAGGAACAAAGTCCAAAACTGAAAATTCGTGATCCGGCTGGCACTCTTAAACGACGAAGGATAAGTGATTATGAAGATGAAAGTTACTCAAGAGATGAAGCTAGTTTATATCTTGTTACTGAAACACAAGATAATTTAGCTCGCCGATGCGTATGCCTCTCGACTATTTTAAGAAATCTAACATTTATTCCTGGAAATGAACTAGAATTTGCAAAAAATGTTACTTTTCTAAGTTTACTAGGGAAGCTATTATTATTACATCATGATCATCCTGCACGGGCTCAGAAAACCCGTAATTATGACCGTGAAGAAGATGCTGATTTTGCTGATTGCTGCAGTAGCTTACAAAGCGAAAGTGAGTGGTGGTGGGATTTTTTATATCATATTCGTGAAAATGTTTTGGTAATGTCAGCTAATATTGCTGGCTACATGGATTTAAGTCAATATCCAGAAGAAATTTCACGACCAGTTTTAGATGGTTTACTGCATTGGGCAATTTGCCCTGCAGCCCACGGACAAGACCCTTTCCCTACAGTTAGCATAAATTCCTCTTTATCACCTCAAAGATTGGCTCTTGAAGCACTTTGTAAACTATGTGTTACAGAAAGTAATGTAGATCTTGTAGTAGCAACACCACCATATTCAAGACTTCAGAAATTATGTTCTGTGTTATCTCGACTTCTCTGTAGGAGTGAAGAACAAGTTTTAAGAGAATTTGGAGTCAATCTATTGCACTTCCTTTCAGCAGCAGACAGTGGGGTAGCTCGTACTATAGCATTGCAAACACCTTGTGTAGCTTTATTAGTTGCTTTTATTGAACAAGCTGAAAGCAGTGCTTTAGGCGTAGCAAACCAACATGGAATAGCAGCTTTACGCGATAATCCCGAATCCATGGGCACCAGTTTAGATATGCTACGTCGAGCAGCTGGTACACTTTTAAATCTATCTAGACATCCAGATAACAGAACATTACTATTACAACACGAATCTCGTCTTCTAGCACTTGTAATGAGTCAAATTCTGGATCAACAAGTAGCAGCAATAGTAGCTCGAGTGCTTTTTCAATGTTCCCGTGGAGCTGCGTAATAACTGTACAACTAAGAACTAAAATTTAAAAAAAAACATATTTCAAGACATACTCATATGCGGAAGCTGTTTTAGTTTAAAGAACTAAAATAAAAATCTAATTATCAATCTGGTTGTAGTTTTATATTAAGTTGACATGAATACTAATTGGTGTTAGTTTAAAAATATATACCTCGGCGATTGTTGGTAGTAACTGTCTTGCTCGTTATTTGTGCATAATTTATAGATTTTAAATGGAATCAGTAACAAAAAATCAAACATAATTTTCAGTAACCGTAAAAAGATTAAAAGCAAATACATACCTATGACTTAATGTATAAAACTACAAGATTTTTAAAAACTAAGTGTTAATGTATTTTTCAATTATATAAGCATGTAAAACAAGTTTAAGACTGTACTACTAAGGATTTTTTAGATATAAAAATCTTGTGTGCTTGAACTTTATTACAACTGCATGATAACATATTCGAAATTAATAAACATTAAACACGCAATTAAATAATGTTGTTCGAAGTTTACGAATACGTATGTACTGATGAAAATATGTAGTGAAATATTTGCTATTTGCATTGCTTGTTCTGTAATTTTCAAATGATTAAAATATTTTGTAGAAAAAAATCTTAATTCAAGTAAAGCGAGCTGTTCATTTATAATTAATACCTTAATATTGTTTGACACAAAACAGTATTAACTACACTAATAAATCTAATCAATATCAATATCGTGTACGTAAAAATTTTTAATCATTTTTCCCATAAAATTCAGCTAAGGTAAGTATTTAAGTAATCAATTGGAGCTATCATTTATTAAAACAATCAAATTTCATATATGAATGCAGAGAGTATTTATTTAGCTCATAGTACGTTTTCCTAGGAGCAAAGTAAATAAGAAGTATATGAGCTAATGAAGTTCTTACATATCTGCATCGAATCGCATTTTATTTGCTGAGATCTTAAAAATTATCGCAATAAAGCTACAATCTTCAGTATGAAATGGTATTAAAATTGTTAGTGACAATTCACATAAGAGCATAGTAAAAATATCCAACATTTTTAAAATTAATGTCAAATTACATTAAAAAAATTTTGGTGAAAGTGATGTTACGTTTGAAAAACACCATTAATTATAGCTTAACTTCGTTGGTCTCCACCAGTGTCGCATCACCATCTGGCGACACCGTCACTCTGCAAATCTATAGTAACTAGGGGATCATTTGCGCACGTAAACGCGCGCGTTGGTTTTGTGGTATATGAACTTTAAATGTATTATGTGTAGTAGGTTAATGTATATTAATTTATTAATATTATTCTTTAAATAATTATTTTGTACAAATTAAATATATTAAATATATTTTTATTAAATTGATGGTTATTAAATAAAACTGATAATTTAAGAAATTTTATTGTATCAGACGTTGCAAGTATAGAAGCACTGCGCATATGCTCGACGACACAATAATCACTCTACAGTTCTTATATCACTAAAAACTTTGTATTAACTCTTTATTTATTTTTCAAAAATTCGATTAAAATAAAACTAAAATTTTTTTTCTTTACTCTATATTCTCTTTGATTCTCTCTTTAAGTATTTTAATAATTCAATTATTTACAGCTTTTACATTATTTAAAATTTCACTGAAGAAAAAAAAATTCTCACAATGATATGTTGAGGTCAGCTATGACAGATCTTCAAACAAGCGCAACTTCGTTTGTCCATTGAAAATGATAACGTCGTTAATTGTCAGTTCCAGGCTTTAATGAAAAACGTAACATTTCAAATAATAACGTAACATGTCATTAACGTGTCATTAACAACCCCTCCTATGCCAATCTTATGGACAAAATTAATCACAACTGTAGTATTTTCCAAACAAATTATGTTTTCTTGTACCTTAAATAACAAAAAGCCACCATCGGTTACTTTCAAATCGGTCTTTTTTATGTGGTCCATTTTTTAAGATAAAAAACACCACTTTTGGAAGAATGACCGATATATATTGTATAACGTTTTCCCTTTTTGTTTACAAAAATATTACAATTTGACCTTCTTATAAAAATTTAGAACTGTATAAGATTTTAAAATATGATTACACCTTTAGACATTATACCTCAGAACAAATTTTAAAATGATTGCAATTTTACCTACTATATCGCAATAATTTGAGTTTCGCCTTTAAAATATACACCTAAAAAAATCCACCTGTAAGCGCGCGTTCGTTTTGTGGAATATATAATTCAAGTACTATATGTGTATATAATATATATTGTATTCGTGTAATTATTTGCAATGTAAGTTAATGAATATTGATTCAATAATGTATAGTTATTTTGTACAAATAAAAGATACTAAATATATTTTTATTAAATTGATAATTATGAAATAAAACTGATAATTCAAGAAATTTGACTGTATCAGACGTTGCAAGTATAGAAGCACTGCGCAAAAAAATTAAAGTAAAATTTTTTTCTTTACTCTGTATTTTCTTCATTTTATTCTCTCTTTAATAAGTATTTCGATAATTCAATTATTAACAACTTTTATATTATCTAAAATTTAAAATACTTCTTGCATAGATTTTTTCTCTGTAAATTATATGACTAATATTGAAATATACAAATTTTGTCCAGGTATATAGCAGAATAAATTGATTTGTATCTGTGTTGTTTAATTTATCGATTTTCTGCTCTTTTAAATACTTATAGAACATCTGCTTTTTGAGTTGAATTATGAAAATTATTCACGTTTTTAATTAATACAAATTTTACTTGAAAAAATATTCTTTGAAATGCTTTAAAATATTTATTCTACTCAATAATTCAACTTTGAACAAGCTCGCGTAAGGCTTTTTTTCGTCTATAGGAATGGTAATAGCCATTAATAATCTCTATATCATTCAATTACACAACTTTCAGAAAAATGTTTCCTCTCGATAAATATCTTAAATATTATTTAAATTAATTATTTTAATTAATTTTTCTCTCTGTTCTTTAAAGTGGATCTTCAGTTATTGTACTTTTCTTTCACCTGTGGCTCCGAACGTAATGAAACTTAAAGATCATGGCTGTGATACAAAAAGATGATTTTGTGTATGTTTTTAGCTTATTTTACCTAATGATATTTAAGTAATGTCACCAAATATAAGAATTTTTATTAAAATATAAAGATCTTCAAAATATTTCATGCGAACTGGAATTCATACATATTCTTTAAGCCAGACTGCACAAAACTTGGTATTTTTTTAGTATAGTAATTATGCATGTACAGCAGAAATAATTCAAACATTTAATTAACAAATAAAATCATGAAAAACATGAATTTTAAATATTAATCAAAATTTAATAATTTTTATTTTAATTCTTACCGTAAATATAAATTCCAACATTTATTTTAATTGTTTTCAAAAACCTCTAAAAAAATTTTCAGAAGGATTCCTTGAAACGCCTTGCGCATGAACGATTTTGAACGATTGATTGATTATCAGAAAATGGCAAATTCTAAAGTAAACAAACATTTTTAGTGAAAAATGATTATCGTGAGCAAACAAAAATTTTTCGATTTTTGATGAAATATCACTGGAAATTCAACTTAATTTCTCGATTCTTTTTGATCTTTTATTAAATCAACGATTCACAGTTTT
Organism: Philotrypesis tridentata; assembly: GCA_018906965.1. NCBI lineage: Eukaryota > Metazoa > Arthropoda > Insecta > Hymenoptera > Pteromalidae > Philotrypesis > Philotrypesis tridentata. The sequence goes on along the minus strand of JACCIB010000091.1, from coordinate 142,879 downwards.
TATATCGCTCAATTATTTGATTTTTATAATACTCAATCATTATGGTAATCAGTATATTGTTATAATTGGTGGGGCACAGTATGTTCGCACAGTCGATCTTTAACCTAAGACGTCGTCTTCGCGCGAGAAAAATAGAACAACGGAACAGACCTCTTCGGACTTTTTTTGATACGCAACAGCTGTTCTCTTATACATGGATTTAGATAGGCCAATGGCGCTGCCCACGGGTCCACCCTTCGAAGGGTCCACCATATGCTCGAAGGGTCCACCTCTCTTCTTATACAGAAAAATTGCCGGCAACTGGAAGCACGGCGTGCCTTAAGAGGATGTTGGAGCCAGCGTGACGGGTTGTGACTCCGGCCGTTCTCATTATTTGTTGAGCACGTGCTTAGTATCATCAAAAATCAAATTAATAATTGTTCGTAATCGTACAAGTTACCTCGGAACACAAAGCTTTTCTCATTCAATATTTAAAAATGTTTAAATAATGAATTTATTGCACAAAAAAGTGACGGTCACGTAACGGTTTCCCAAAATTCATATCGGGCAGCTGTTCACATTATTCGTAAAAATTATGAATGTATACAGAAATCTGGGATGAAGTAAATATAAATAATTTTAATAACTACCTCGGAACACTGCGCTTCAGTGCAATAAACAATAGTATGTTCTTGCTATTTATGATCAAATACAATTTTTGAGGTTATATAATATCTCATTTAATTTGCATGGCTCCGACCTCCCCTATATATATATATGCCATGCAAATTAAATGAGATATTATATAACCTCAAAAATTGTATTTGATCATAAATAGCAAGAACATACTATTGTTTATTGCACTGAAGCGCAGTGTTCCGAGGTAGTTATTAAAATTATTTATATTTACTTCATCCCAGATTTCTGTATACATTCATAATTTATATATATATATATATATATATATATATACACACACACACACACACACATATAAAAGCCCTGAAGAGTACCTGCATCAGATTGAAACGTTGACTTAATAATAAATCTTGTGCCTCGAAGAGATGCGTCCATTCATTTACCTCTCATTACAGCTTAACTAATTCAAATCAAACAAATCTCAAATTTTGGAACCATATCCATTTCATTGTGGAAAAGCGTTACTTCCGCCCTTATTAATTAGTACTGACATAAGTATAGACGTACTTTTTCTATAAATACCTATTACCACTAATTAAGGTATATAAAAGGACAGGACACCCAGTATAAGGACAATTTCTGTTTACAGATTCAGTATTATACTAAATTAAGGAAAACCTAGACCAAATTTATTTATTTCAATTTATTAATCGGTTTATTGTTAAACTGATATGAATGTAGCCATTGCACATGCATATATTATATATTTAAAACATATCTTGCATTTTCAGTTATATAACACTTCCAGCATGTTTTTACATTATTACAATCTTATAAGTTAGTATATGTATTTACTATTATGTATATATAATATGGGTGATACTCTGTGAGCAGTGAGATCGACCGGTTACAATTTTTTTTTTATTCAAACAATCCTAAATTTCTTCTATTCAGAGAAATACAACTCCCCAAATTTTTTTAACTTTTTTCCATCAAGCCCCTTTGAGCTGCAGGTGGTCAAAATTGGTGAAATCAGGATTTTTGGCATTTTTTGACTATATTTAAAAATGTGTAGTTCTTCAGGAAAGTGGTTTTCAACAAAAATGTTTAGAACACTTCTTTTAGAAAATTTGCTCCACTTTTAAAAAAAATATTGTCAAAATGATGTATAATTCGGATATATATGTGTGGCTTGCAGGAAGAACTACTTAAGTGACACTTTGTGAAAAAATTTTTTATGTCGAATTCGAGGTGCTCTTAGTACCCTTTTTCATTGTACAATAGTAGGATTTCCGAAATGCACAAATATTTTAAATGCCAGCGGATTGCATAATCACTTAACTGCGTCTCTCGTAAAAATATTACCGCAGAACCACTTAAGTGCACTCGATTTTTTTTATTTTTGTCCGTGATACACCGTGTGGAGTACATTAAAGCTGTATAATATATATCTAATTACCTATACCGATATATTCAGCCCTGAAAGAGAGTGACTGCATAACCACTTATCTCCAAAGTTCCCGCAGAACCGCACTTAACTCGAGTAATTTGTTTAGCTTGCGCGTCGAGTAAGAAACTATTTACAAACGTAATACTACGGTTGCATTCGTATTAGATACATAATCAAATGAGCTAATACTTAGATCTTTTCTCTGACATTTCGATCTTACGTATTACTCCAAACATTGAAATCGCTTTTTCTCGAAAACACGAAAAAGTCACTTAAATGGTTCTTCCTATAAGATGTATATTCCTACGGAGGAGGAATTCTCCCCCACCCCCGCGACATCCTCCCTCGCAACCCCTACCGCCACAAAATAACCTAAAATTGTGTTAAAAATTTGGTTATTTGTATAGGTTTCCCTCCGCCCCACACATATTCTTTTATCATACAATTTTTTTTTATTTAGCTTACAGAGATCCCAGAGGGATCTATACAGCTTACATATTATATGTACATCTTACATGTTATATACTTATACATTCGAAAGTATGTGATTAGATTCTTAAATCGCACTTATCAAAAAAATTACAAATAGTTACTATAACATTTATGTCTAGAGTAGCCACGAATGATTTCTCTGTGTACAATGGAAAATATTTAAGCATTTAAGACAGGACATTTAAATGATACAGGGAGTTTAAATCTTGGAGTTCGGTGCCATCGCCACATGTACAATATTGGTTTGGTATTATTACTAGGATATCATTAGCGCGCGTAAACGCGCGCGAGGGTTATAAGTAGAGGGAAATGAGATGCCTCATCACCTTCAGCAGCACCCGAGGCAGCACCATATAGTACCATGAGTAATAAATATTTCAAATAACATGAAATAAATGGAAAAAGGAATATAGCCCCTTTAACGCTATGCACTTAGACTTTAGCACAATACTTTGATACTTTTAATTTATAATAATTAGTACAAAAAACTTAGCATAAACTATTAAATAAAAAAGTTTTTCCTGATCCTCCAGGTCCATCGATGTAGAAGCAATTATTTTCAGCATTATTATCAACATTACTTTGTTCATTAAATACTACATTTAAAATTTTATCAATTATTTCTTTTTGTTTATCATTAAGTTTATTCATTTTTTCCTGTGCAATATTGAAATAATTAGTTATATCTTCTGTATTATTTGAAGCCACATGATAGTTATCAATTATTTCTGTTAATTGGTGCAGTTGAGGAAATTCATTAATATTTTTACCTTCCATTTCAAGTATAGATAATTGTATATCAATAATAGTTTTACAATAACTTTCATTTTGACTGAAATGTCTAGTATAATCTTCGGACATTGAATCTTTAAAATCTTCCTAAAGCTTATCTGTATGAACAGGATTGCAATGTATCAAAATACGTACGAATAATCTTCTAAGTTGTCTTGGCATCATAAATACCTCTGCTTCTGACATTGCATTGGACCATTCATCGTCAGTTTCTATAAAACCATAAGCTAAACAGGCTTCTGTAAAAGTTTGTTTCAATTCACCATTGACTGTTCTCAAATGTTCAAAACTTATTGCACCTTTAATTCTGAATAATAATATTCTTAAATGAAGGGTTCAGTCTTCTTTTACACCATTTGCTTTCTGTAATACTATTATATCCCATCCAGTTCTCGATATTACCATGTAGTTATCCTTCGCCCCGCGAGATGTCACAACCTTCAGCGTACTCTAAAAAACGGGGGTAACGGTGGCTCACCGCCGTCTCCCGTGCTCTTCTCTCTTCATATCGTTTCGTTGTGCGCGAGCGTCAGGACCTGAAGCGAGACTCCGCGCCCAAGAATCAAGATGCCAAAGAGATCTAGAGAAGTAGGACCGGGCGACTTCGAAAAGTGGATAAAATTCCAGGCGAAGTTTGCGAAGATGCAGGAGGAGATGGCTGAGATGCCAAACTTGTTTCCGAGGAGCCCACATACCAGTGACGAGGATCAATCATCAGATTCAGCATCGCTAGACGGAAGTGAGAACAGAGAGGATGAGGACAAAGGAGAAGGTAATATGTTGATGCAATGCAGCCATATACCGGAATCCGTCCTTCCTTTTCTGGTCCTTCTGTCCCCCCCCCCTTTTTGTTTCAAATAACCTTACAGTTTCAGACAGTCACATGCTGAGAAACAGAGGGCCGCCATTTTGTTTTTGTCTACGCTTTGTCTCTGAAACAGGAGACTATCCGCACATTTGTGCTGGATTGACGGGAATTCTAAGAACCTTCTCGGTTTAATTCCACAGTCTTGATCAAAGTATCATACCCGTTTGAACTTGTAAAAAGCAGTTCTGGGAAAATACGCACCTGCGCCAAGCAGTTTTTTGCGTCAGGCCTATAGTTTAGGTACTGTTAATAGTATTTTAAATACTAATGCATCTAAAAATTTTTTAGATGGAGGCAAGGAGGACAGACCTCCTGCGTCTGAGGCAGAAAAGAAAATCGACCCGGAGATGGCAGAGATCTTGGATCTGCAGGGCGATCAAAAAGAGGACAACGCAGAGGTTGATCCGCAATTGCTCAAAATTTGGCAGAAGCTTGTTAACGAAGGTTTGAACAAGGAAACTAAGACCTCATTGGAGGAGAAATACCCCAGGTATTAATCTTAGTTGCTTCAAAAAAAAAAAAAAAAAAAAAAAAAAAAAAACAATAGAATAAAATTTATTTTATTCAGGATTCCTGAATTTGAACCAAAGAAGCTCAACCCAGAGGTTGCTGTGGCTATAGCTCCCAAGAGTGTAAAGAAAGACGGTTACCTGGCAGAGATTCAAAAGTTGGCGGGCTCCCAACTGATGATAGCTGGTTCAGTTCTCACCAAAATGATGTGCGAAGAGGAAGGCGATAAGATAGCTATAGGAAGATATATCAATGACATCGCCAAGCTGTCAATAGCTATACATCACGCTGTGTCACTGTCTCGAAGGGCTAACATTTATATACCAAACCTCACCACTCAGGCCATTGAACTGCTTAAAAAAGCAGAAATAGATAACAATCTTTTCGGCAAGGATCTAGCTGGACGTATAAAGGAGTCTAAGGCGTTAAATAAGTTGACGCAGGACATACAAAAGCCCAAGGAAAATACACTGACCAAGAAAAAGAATTTTTGGAAGGGCCAGCAGCAGAGAAAGCCCCTCTCGCAGCGAACAGGCCAGAACGAGGGCCACTCCAAGTCCAGATACTACAGCAAACAGCATCACTTCAACAATTCGAAGAAAAGCGACGAGAACAGACCTCGGAAGAAATAAATGTGAGTCTGGCAGGCAGGTTAAAATTTTTCTTGGATGGATGGAGGAGAATTACATCCAATCAATATGTTTTGGAGGCTGTTAAGGGTTACAAAATCCCCTTCATTAGAAGGCCTGAGCAAAAATTTTTTGCAGAGCCAAAGATTGAGTCGAAGGATAGTATTAGGTATCATAGGGCAATCAAGGCGCTCATCAGTAAAGGTGCTGTGGTAGAGTGTGAAAGGTCTTCAGATCAATTCCTGTCTTCTTTTTTCCTAATACCAAAAAAGGATGGCTCGGATAGGTTTATTCTAAACTTGAAGAGATTAAATAAGTATGTCAAGAAGGATCACTTTAAAATTGAAGATCTTCGTTCTTTAACCTATCTAATATCACCGAAATGCTTCATGAGCACCATTGATCTTCAGGATGCTTATTTCATGATTCCAATAGACAAAGATAGTAGGAAATACCTGCGGTTTCGGTTTGAGGGTGTGACGTATGAATTTACATGTCTTCCATTTGGGCTTTCGACAGCTCCCTTTGTATTCACTAAGATCATGAAAGCCCCGGTCAAAGTTTTAAGGAAGAGGGGTTTTTTAATGGTCATATATTTGGATGATATGACATTCATTGCAAGTAACGAACAAACCTGCGCCTCGCAAGTAGACTATGCATGTAAGCTGTTTACCTCACTTGGATTAATTATAAATGAAAGAAAATGTAGTCCTGCCCCTTCACAAAAATGTAAATTTTTGGGTTACATTACAGATTCAGTCAAATTCACCATAGAACTAACGAAGGAAAAGAGACTTAAAACACTAGAGTTAATAAAGGATCATTTAAGGAAGAAACGTTGCTCTATTCTCGAACTTGCCAGGCTTATTGGTATACTAATTTCTTCTTGCATCGCCATAAATTATGGCTGGTTATATACAAAACGTTTAGAAGCTTTTAAGTCTCTCTCCCTCTTGAAGAACGATTTCGACTATTCGTCCAAGGTCAAAATTCCTAGTTTTGTTCAGGAGGATCTAGTTTGGTGGTCTAGGAACATTATCCATAATGTAGGTACCATCAGGTCAACGAACTTTAGCATGACGATCTTCACTGACGCATCCAATTCAGGATGGGGTGCCACGAATGGAGCTGACAGTATATGGGGTTTTTGGTCTCTCGAACAGAGTCGATTCCACATCAATTATAAGGAGTTATTCACAGTATATATAGCACTTAGAAAATTGCCGAATATTCCCAGGAAAGCGCAAATTCTGCTTCGGATTGACAACACGACTGCCATCGCCTACATCAACAGAATGGGTGGAGTTCGACACGCGAAATATAATATTTTAGCTAGAGCAATATGGCAATGGGCAGAGCAGAGGGATATATTCCTTTTCGCATCATATATATCTTCCAAGGACAACTATGAAGCTGACACGCTTTCGAGAATTACTAATTTAGACACTGAATGGGAGCTGAATGGTCAGGCTTTTAAACGCATAGTAGAAGTGCTGGGCATGCCAGAAATAGATTTATTTGCTAACAGTCATAACTCGAAATGTGAAAGTTATTACTCACGTTTCCCTGATACAGGGGCTATCGATGTTGACGCTTTTACGGTAAGCTGGTCACCGCATTTTTTCTATGCATTCCCGCCTTTCGCCTTAATAGCGAGAGTCTTATCTAAAGTAATTAGAGAAAAAGCCAAGGGAATTATTGTGGTCCCGGACTGGCCCAGTCAGCCGTGGTACCCACTCTGGAAATCTTTAGTTATTAAACACATTGTTTTTAAGCCAAGTCCGAACTTACTCTTGTCTCCCTGCAGGAAAATGTTACACCCGAGAGCATCGTCGCTGTCACTGATTGCAGCTGTAATATCAGAAGAGCATTTGAACTGAAGAATGTACCATTGGAATCCACCAATATTTTGCTTGCATCTCTAGAAAAATCAACCATCGCCCAGTACAATTCAGCCTTGGGTCCATGGTTTAATTATTGTCAACGAAGAAACCTCAATGCGTATGAGCCTGAGGTGCCCCAGGTTCTAGACTTTTTAACTCAGAGATTCAAGGAAGGAGCAAGCTATGGGACACTCAACTCGACAAGGAGCGCAATTTCATTAATCGCTGAGAGAAAGATTGGTGAAGAAGTTTTGATATCGAGATTTATGAAGGGTGTGGCGAAGAAGCGCCCACCAAAACCCAAATACGCGTTCACTTGGGACGTATCTATAGTTCTCGATTATCTCGAGACCCTTTATCCGCTAGAGACTCTCTCTTTTGCAAACTTGTCATATAAGCTAGTCACATTAGTAGTGTTATGTACAGCTCACAGAGCTCAGACGTTAGCAAATATTAGACTAGAGAACATATCTGTGTCGACAAAAGGGATCTTAATTCACATTACCGATAGAATTAAAACATCTGCACCAGGACGTTGTCAACCCCTGTTGACGATTCCCTACTGCGCAGAGAAACCCAAAAATTGCGTTGCTACTATCCTTAAGTATTATATAGAGAAAACTAAGGAAATTCGAGACGAGAGTACAAATTTGTTTATCGCGATTAAACGGCCTTATAAGGCGATAGGATCACAGACCATTAGCAGATGGGTCAAGAAAACATTAGAAATGAGTGGGATAGATTTCAAAATGTTCACCGCACACTCAACGAGACACGCGGCGACATCCAGAGCGAGTGCCTTAGGTATCGACTTGGATACGATCAAACGCACAGCTGGGTGGACCACGAAATCGGAGATTTTCGCTAGATTTTATAATAGACCTATTTTGTCTACGGACAGCTTTGAATTTGCTAAAGCAGTCATTACTTCTAATCATAAAGATAAGAAAGCTTAATGCCTAAAATAGTTTGTTGTGAGAAGCTAACAGAAAGACTGCATATAGATTGCGTTAGAGACGCGACAAATTTTTAGATAATTAAGATTAAAAGAATTATAAATGTTTCGTTTCTATGTCTTTTCTCAAGTTGTAATTTTTATATGAATAATAAACAAAGCAATTGTTAAAAATTACCAAGTTGTAGAGAGCTCTAAACAACTACATGGTAATATCGAGAACTGGATGGGATATAATTGATCAATCAAACGAACTTACGTGAAGTTCGATTGTAATTATATCCCATCCAGTTCGAAGATATTAATTCCCACCCAAAAAAGAATACAAATACAGGTATTCGTTCCCTTATTTCCCTCCCCTCAATTCAACTATATCATTACCTCTGAAGAATATGAAGAGAGAAGAGCACGGGAGACGGCGGTGAGCCACCGTTACCCCCGTTTTTTAGAGTACGCTGAAGGTTGTGACATCTCGCGGGGCGAAGGATAACTACATGGTAATATCTTCGAACTGGATGGGATATAATTACAATCGAACTTCACGTAAGTTCGTTTGATTGATCAATTACATTTTATTGTTTTAAAAATATAGTGTTCAGGAATATCAAAATAATAATATTGGCGTGCTTCTGGATCTCGAGCATTGAGTTGAAAGTAATCTACAAGCATACATACTTTATTCAATGAATTATTAATATTGTCTGAATCAGTATGAACAGTGATATTTTGACAATCTGGAAGATGTAATGGTAATCGATCAACTGAGTGACTTTTTGCTTGTAATGCTTTGGATAAAATTCGCCATACTGCTTCTACTGGAACTACATAACGTGTATCGACAAATTGACTAATTTCATCGTGTTCAATGACTGAAGTATCAGTAATACTGTTAGTAATTATTACTGATGCTGCAGCATTTCCTTTATATAAATATTTATGTAAATATTTAACAGATTTGATACTCGAACATATTTCAACATTTGTGACAATTAAATCTTAAAGATAACTCTGGGCAATAGGGCACAACAAAGCGATTATCTACTTTATAATTATTATGACGCATATAAGTTTTTCCAGTATTCTTTCTACGATAAATTGGATAACTATTTTCATTAATTATAGTTTCTTCTTGAAATTTTTTCGGAAACTTTTTAGAACACTTTCCATCGACTATGCACCAGTCATCACATGGTCCATGTATCATATTATTCATAACAATATTGTGTAAATTTTGATATATGTGTGGATCAGGGATTTCTGCTGATATAAATTGGTCAATTTTGTCGACGGTATCAATTTTATTTTTTAATTTAACTAATAAATGACAGTGTGGTAAACCACGTTTTTGGAATTCAATAACATAAATATAAGCTGTAACTTTTCCAAAATATTGTTGTTTATCTATGAAATCGAGCAAAGCATTTTTTTTTAAATGAAATACTCTTGTACAGATATCAGGTCTATCCGATGGTTGTTGCCCAATTAATAAATTCTCTTGAATTTCTCTCCATTGTGGATTGCAAGTCATTGTAATAAATAAATCAAATTTTCCTTTTTTTCGTTGAATAGCCATAGAATCATGATAACACTGTAACATATATCGCGGAGATCCTATGAACGTTGATGGTAAAATTACAATTTTTCCTAATCTCATATTTTCAAAAGTATTGACTCTATTTTGTAAAAAGTCCATTAATCCTTTATAGGATGAAACTCGTAATTCTGCTTGATGTAACTTACAATAATCTATACGATCCTTTTCAATTTTTACATAAGAATCAACAACAAATTGTTGAAATAAGCGTCGACCTCTAATAATAGCATTGAATTCATCTCTAATAGCAATTTTATTTTTCATGTAAGCAGCCCTTGATATTTTGCCTCTTCCATTTTTTTTCTTCAAATATTTATGCCATCCTTGACAACCCGTGGGATAAAATAATGGATATATCCAAGGCTCAACATTTGGATCTAAGGCATTAACTGGTTTTAATTCCTTTGCATTTTTTTCACGTATAACAACATAAGCAATATTGCGGCAACTTCGTTTGTTCTTTGAAAATTATATCGTCGTTTATCAGTTCCAGACTTTAATGAAAACAGTAATTGTAACTCTTGTGGTTAATTAGGATTTTGTTTTTTAAGTTCTTCACCCATCATTTCATATGACTTTGAAAATTCATTATGCTCTCGCATTAGATTTTCAATTAATTCAACGACACTTTGATTTATTTCACAGTTGTTTGCTGTACGATGTTCAATTGCTTCATTAGCATCTATTACAAAAAGTTGACCATAAGAAGGTCTTTCATTATTAACAGGATTCAAAGTTGTATTAATTTGATAGTAAATTACAGCAGCTTCTATTTTCAGCTTCAATTTTACCGAGATTTTACCGAGATTTACCGAGCAACAGCAGCGCACTCTGCATTAGCACGGCGCGGCGAAAAAAGTAACTACGATCAAGACCAACGACGGTCCGTCGGTGCGGCAGCTTCAATTTCAATATGGCGGACCTTCAATTTCCAATATAGCGCTTACTCCCTTTATTAGATAGGATTAGATAGGATAGATAGGATGTACTCTATAGCGAACGAGGCCGTGAGGTTGCAATGATCGGCTCTACTCCTATATTTATTGACTATTATTTTTCAAGCCAGATTTTTTTTTTTTCATTTATTTAGCTTTATCAAACCTTTATTTGGTTTATTTAGCTATACATTAACAATTGCAAAGGTGTAGGTTTTATAGACAGATATCGCATGATTAAAAAAATTTTACAATGTAGGCGCACGCAGTTGAGCACGGACTGGCTACAAATGATTCTATGTTGAAGGGGGGGGGGGGCTTAAATTAATTTTTTTTAGATTCGCAAGTAAATCGATTCTTTGACTGTCGTACTTTGGACAGTTCCAAACAACGTGATTTGCGTCCGTACAATCAGGGGAGGGAACAATATTTAATCTGGCGAGTGATGCTGCCAAGTTATAGTGGTTGCATCGGATACGATTAATTGTAACTATATCGACAGCTGAGATTAAAAGACTGCTTATTCAGAGTCCGCTTGAAGACGCTACTTGTTCAGAGTCCGGTTGAAGAAGCTGCTTATTCAGAGTCCGCTTGAAGAAGCTGCTTATTCAGAGTCCGCTTGAAGAAGCTGCTTATTCAGAGTCCGGTTGAAGAAGCTGCTTATTCAAAATAACATTTTTTTAAAATTTTGTAGTGGCAACCCTGCGAGAATTTAAAATCTGCTTTACGGCAGAAATGAGCAGTGAAAAAAATCGGAAAACTTCGGAAAAATTCGGGAAAAATTCGTAAAAATCGAAAAAAATTAGAAAATCGTAAATATGCCTAAAAATCGGAGGAAATTCGTAAAAATCGTAAGCAATTCGTAAAAGTCGGAGAAAATTCTGAAAAATCATAAAAAATTCGGAAAAATCGTAAAAAATTAGAAAATCGTAAAAATGCGTAAAAATCGGAGAAAATTCGTAAAAATCGTAAACAATTCATAAAAGTCGGAGAAAATTCTTAAAAACCCTGAAGGAAATCCATATGATTTAAAAGCTAGTAAAACCCTTGTTTTGTTAGGAATGGACCAAAAATGAGACCATTTTTCGCCTTGCGATGAAACGCTTTTTCGAACCTTTCTAAGCCATTTTTAGAATGAAAATGAACGAAAATATTATTATACCATATTACGAGGTATTCTCAAGCTTGCAAACATGCCTATAAAAAATGACCACTAAATGGCTATGAAAACAATATTTAACATGTAGGCCAGTCAAATTAAGCTCAAAACTCAATTTTTTTGCAAAAATTCTAAACAGCAATAATCCGTGTATTTGTACAGCAAATTCGCTATAAACAATTAAAGTCGGAATTTCGCATTTTTTTGGTTTTTCCTCTGCGTAATGAAAAGTATTGATGGCAGAGAAAAAAGTTTCAAATAACAGTTGTTTCTTATGAAATTTTGCACAAAAATGTCAGCGGTGGCATATATCTATCTTTAATAGTTTAGTTGTAAATTGGCAATGAACGCGAATTCTGCCAAAATCGAAAATTGTTTATAATTATTGAACAAGTTATGTTACGTTTCCTTTATTCTATGATAAGGTAGTACTTAATAAGTACGATAAGCGTGCAAAATCCGAATTCTCTATCTACCATAGTTTTTGTGCAATAAGAACCGAAAGTTGAAAAAGTTGTTATTTTCAAAGTGCTGGCAAAACGTGAAAAATTATCTCAAATAGTTTAACTTTTTTGTACGTACTCTAGAAGAGTTATATTTCAATATACTACTTTACAAACTGCGAAATTTTTATTAGGGAGCAAATTTTTATAAAGTACGTAATTAATTAATTCTCTGTACACAATATTGTGGGGAGTCGAAGGAAAGCCTCCGAGCGGCAGGAGCAGCGCCGGCTAATGGCATATATCATTAGGCCGTCGGGGAAACCCCAGGCAACATCAGACGGCGGCCGACCAGGTGAAGTAGATGGCCAACCGGAGAGAGCAGAGCAATGCGTGCCGGGGAAAACCGAGCGCCCGGATCGCTATTGGATCGACGAGAGCGCGCGCCGCGCTGCCATTGGACCAGAGACAGGGCGCGGTAAGGCCCTGACGCCGAACCCCAGCGGCCGCATCCCAGAGCGCGGAAAAGTGGGAGCAGCCGTTGCTTGCGCGGGAGAGTCGAGCGGCATGACTTCGACAGCCCTTATAAGGAGCCACGAGAGCACGGAGCAGCCAGAGTAGAGTAGAGACCACAGAGTTCAGCGGAGAGACGACCAGAGTTCATATGGAGAAACTTAACCTTGTCAATGTAACCCCTCTAGACCGTGATTTTGTATAATATAACGTTTACTCTCATCTTTGATTCTTTTGAAGTGATAACTTCTTATGGCTCGCCTGAGGGGTAACTAAAAAGTAACGAAAAAGCGTTCCCTCGACCACATGTTTTCCGTCAAAAAAAATTGTATGTATAGGTATATAGCATAGGGAAAGCGTGGAAAGCAAAAGAGGGGAAAAGGAGAGAGAGCGAGGGGAGTGCAGCGATCCCCACTACCGATAGTTTCTATGCAGTGGACTTAGAGCAAGACCTAGCTTCTCTATACTGTATGTCCTCTCTATACTCCCCACTCTTAGGCCCTTCTGGGCCCTTGTAGGCGCTGTATACAGTACAGCGTTCAGGGCTTTCCCTCTGTATATGTATGTATGCGTGTGTAGGTGTACTGTGTGTTTCTGTGTCTCCTCTGCCTCTATACATATATAGGTATACTTTGCGAGTATACTTATACACACACACACACACACACACACACAGATTATATATATATATATATATATATATCTGTGGCTTACAGGAAGAACCACTTAAGTGACTTTTTTGTTTTCTTTTTTGTTTTTGTTTTTTTTGTTTTTTTGTTTTTTTGTGTTTTCGAGAAAAAGCGATTTCAATGTTTGGAGTAATACGTAAGATCGAAATGTCAGAGAATAGATCTAAGTATTGGCTCATTTGATTAGGTATCTAATACGAATACAACCGTAGTATTACATTTGTAAATAGTTTCTTTCTCGACACGCAAGCTAAACAAATTACTCGTGTTAAGCGGTTCTGCGGGAACTTTGCAGATAACTGCTTATTATGGTTACTCTCTTTGATGGCTCGTAACTAATGTAATTTGCAATTTAAAAAATTCGGGTGGGACATATTTTTAAAGTTTAACTCATGTCCTTTCTAATGGTGTAATCTAAATTTTCGAAAATTGTTATGAACAATGAGAAAAAACGGCTTAAAGGAAAAGAGCATGGTTTTTCCACAATTTTTTATTTTTTAGTTCGAGATTTCAAGAACGTTTTCATTTGCAATGTATTTGGAACCCCTCTAACCAATGGAATAAATGTCCAAACCTAAAAGATACGTGATTTGGGGGTTGATTTTGAACCTCGGTGTGGTCAAACTGGCGCATATTATATAATTGAAAATTTTTTACGAAGACTTTTACAAATTTTTTATTCAGAAAACACGCACTTTTGGAAACAATTTTCAAGAGGAATAAGTTCTTAGAATCAGCTAAGGAATACGTACGAATTTTATCAGAGTGAGTTCAGTAATTTTTTGAAGTGATAACTTCTTATGGCTCGCCTGAGGGGTAACTAAAAAGTAACGAAAAAGCGTTCCCTCGACCACATGTTTTCCGTCAAAAAAAATTGTATATATAGGTATATAGCATAGGGAAAGCGTGGAAAGCAAAAGAGGGGAAAAGGAGAGAGAGCGAGGGGAGTGCAGCGATTCCCACTACCGATAGTTTCTATGCAGTGGACTTAGAGCAAGACCTAGCTTCTCTATACTGTATGTCCTCTCTATACTCCCCACTCTTAGGCCCTTCTGGGCCCTTGTAGGCGCTGTATACAGTACAGCGTTCAGGGCTTTCCCTCTGCATATGTACGTATGCGTGTGTAGGTGTACTGTGTGTTTCTGTGTCTCCTCTACCTCTATACATATATATATATATATAGGTATACTTTACGAGTATACTTATACACACACACACACACACATAGAGTTTATATATATATCTGTGGCTTACAGGAAGAACCACTTAAGTGACTTTTTCGTGTTTTCGAGAAAAAGCGATTTCAATGTTTGGAGTAATACGTAAGATCGAAATGTCAGAGAATAGATCTAAGTATTGGCTCATTTGATTAGGTATCTAATACGAATACAACCGTAGTATTACATTTGTAAATAGTTTCTTTCTCGACACGCAAGCTAAACAAATTACTCGTGTTAAGCGGTTCTGCGGGAACTTTGCAGATAAGTGCTTATTACGGTCACTCTCTTTGATGGCTTGTAACTAATGTAATTTGCAATTTAAAAAATTCGGGTGGGGCATATTTTTAAAGTTTAACTTATGTCCTTTCTAATGGTGTAATTTAAATTTTCGAAAATTGTTATTAACAATGAGAAAAAACGGCTTAAAGAAAAAGAGCATGGTTTTTCCACAATTTTTTGTTTTTTAGTTCGAGATTTCAAGAACGTTTTCATTTGCAATGTATCTGAAACTCCTCTAACCAATGGAATAAATGTCCAAACCTAAAAGATACATGATTTGGGGGTTGATTTTGAACCTCGGTGTGATCAAACTGGCGCATATTATATAATTGAAAATTTTTTACGAAGACTTTTACAAATTTTTTATTCAGAAAACACGCACTTTTGGAAACAATTTTCAAGAGGAATAAGTTCTTAGAATCAGCTAAGGAATACGTACAAATTTTATCAGAGTGATTTCAGTCATTTTTTTGTTTTTGCAAATTGACAATTTTTGAAAAATTTAAAAACATTAAAAAAATTTTTTTAAATTTTAGAAAACCAACGAATATATCGGTATAGGTAATTAGATATATATTATACAGCTTTAATGTACTCCACACAGTGTATCTCGCACAAAAATAAAAAAAATGAGCGCACTGAAGTGGTTCTGCGGTAACATTTTTACGAGAGACACAGTTAAGTGATTATGCAATCGGCTAGCATTAAAATATTTGTGCATTTTGGAAGTCCTACTATTGTACAATGAAAAAGGGTACTAAGAGCACCTCGAATTCGACATAAAAAAAATTTTCACAAACTGTCACGTAAGTGGTTCTTCCTGCAAGCCACAGATATATATAGTCCTACACCACGACAATGAAGATAGACGACGGCGTGCAACTAACGTTTGATGCATGACTAAATAATGTAGACAATATAGAAGCTGCAAGATGTTTGCCGATTTTCTTTTTGATGTGAAACATCTATAGGCGCGCCTCGAGGAGTGAAACCGTACTTGAAAACAAAAGAAAATTCCGACCAAAAAAGTGAGCTGTCTCGGGACAGCTGACAGATGTGAAACATCGACTTTGATAATTATTGAAAGAAGTTTATCGTAAATGAAGAATATTAAACAGAAATAAATGTAGTTTTACATCAACCTAAAAATTACATGTAATTGTCTTTAAATTTTATTAATTTTGATATTTCTCATCTTCGAGGCGTTCCGCGACGGCTCTTTTTTTTTTTGTTGCAAAATTTTTGATTTATGAAAATTAAATTGCGTCAACTAGACGAATGAAACACAAGAAAAGTTGATCACGTTAACTTTTCGAAATACACGACGCGTCTACTAGTCACATAATATAAAAAAATTTTGAAGATGCTATGTCAGTCCGGCCAGAGGTCCGACCGCGGGTCCGACGCTTGGGTCCTGTAGGTGCATTTCGAGTGCGTTTGCGAATTCATTGCTCTATCCTTCTCTCAATTAGCAGAACATTTTTTCCGCTTTCTATTTGTATATAGTATACGCGCTAAACCTGGCACACACACAATGCATTCTCACTCTCTCAGAGAAAAGCCCTAAAGAGAGCGAGTAGAGGGGGAAGAGAGCTCTAGTTGCCGCCGAGATGGGCCTGCATCGCGCATCTTAGAGAGTTTCCACACTGAGTGCTATGCGACATCTATTCGTGCAGTAAGAGTATATCTATATACGTGTACTCCCTTGTATATTGTGCTCCCCGTGTGGAACCTCCCTTAGAAAGTGGAGGGGGAAGCCTGCTAGCAGTCCTAGTCGTGAAGAGAGGACTCGGCACGCGACAAGCATGCTGTATGCGTAGGCGGAGTGGGGGGTTAGAACGTTTCGCCAGATGTTAGGATTTTTTTGGTCGGAATTTTCTTTTGTTTTCAAGTACGGTTTCACTCCTCGAGGCGCGCCTATAGATGTTTCACATCAAAAATCCTAACATCTGGCGAAACGTTCTAACCCCCCACTCCGCCTACGCATACAGCATGCTTGTCGCGTGCCAAGTCCTCTCTTCACGACTAGGACTGCTAGCAGGCTTCCCCCTCCACTTTCTAAGGGAGGTTCCACACGGGGAGCACAATATACAAGGGAGTACACGTATATAGATATACTCTTACTGCACGAATAGATGTCGCATAGCACTCAGTGTGGAAACTCTCTAAGATCTCTGCTAAGATGCGCGATGCAGGCCCATCTCGGCGGCAACTAGAGCCCTCTTCCCCCTCTACTCGCTCTCTTTAGGGCTTTTCTCTGAGAGAGTGAGAATGAATTTGTGTATGTCTGTGTGTGTGCCAGGTTTAGCGCGTATACTATACAAATAGAAAGCGGAAAAAATGTTCTGCTAATTGAGAGAAGGATAGAGCAATGAATTCGCAAACGCACTCGAAATGCACCTACAGGACCCAAGCGTCGGACCTCTGGCCGGACTGACATAGCATCTTCAAAATTTTCTTATATTATGTGACTAGTAGACGCGTCGTGTATTTCGAAAAGTTAATGTGATCAACTTTTCTTGTGTTTCATTCGTCTAGTTGACGCAATTTAATTGTCATAAATCAAAAATTTTGCAACAAAAAAAAAGAGCCGTCGCGGAACGCCTCGAAGATGAGAAATATCAAAATTAATAAAATTTAAAGACAATTACATGTAATTTTTAGGTTGATGTAAAACAACATTTATTTCTGTTTAATATTCTTCATTTACGATAAACTTCTTTCAATAATTATCAAAGTCGATGTTTCACATCTGTCAGCTGTCCCGAGACAGCTCACTTTTTTTATTAGTGTGCTTGCATACCCACAGCACTTCTGATTCCAATTTTCTATTAACTCTACTTCGATATATTGTAATTTCTATTATGAGCGAGGCAACACTTGCTAGTTTCTATTAAAATCAATTTGAAGTTATCACTTCTGTCGCGCGTCCCGTGTTTGTTTTTGCAAATTAACAATTTTTGAAAAATTTAAAAACATAAAAAAAATTTTTAAAAATTTTAGAAAACCGACGAATATATCGGTATAGGTAATTAAATATATATTATACAGCTTTAATGTACTCCACACGGTGTATCTCGCACAAAAATAAAAAAAATGAGCGCACTTAAGTGGTTCTGCGGTAACATTTTTACGAGAGACACAGTTAAGTGATTATGCAATCGGCTAGCATTAAAATATTTGTGCATTTTGGAAGTCCTACTATTGTACAATGAAAAAGGGTACTAAGAGCACCTCGAATTCGACATAAAAAAAATTTTCACAAACTGTCACGTAAGTGGTTCTTCCTGCAAGCCACAGATATATATAGTCCTACACCACGACAATGAAGATAGACGACGGCGTGCAACTAACGTTTGATGCATGACTAAAGATTGTAGACAATATAGAAGCTGCAAGATGTTTGCCGATTTTCTTTCTATTAGTGTGCTTGCATACCCACAGCACCTCTGATCCCAATTTTCCATTAACTCTACTTCGATATATTGTAATTTCTATTACGAGCGAGGCAACACTTGCTAGTTTCTATTAAAATCAATTTGAAGTTATCACTTCTGTCGCGCGTCCCGTGACGCACACGTTTTATTTTGTGTGTATACCCAATCCTTCCCACAATATTTAAGTGCAATCAAATTACAAATAAGTTTATTGCAAAGGTGGGATTTTTATCGAAATTTTAAGCCCCAGATGGACTTGGTACGACCAATAGGAACCGTGATACGTTTTTTTTTCAATGTACAATAACGCTATACCAAAAGGTGATTTTCCATATTTTGAAGTTCAATTCCTGAAGTTCAAGACTTGAACTTTACAGTAAAACTATTGATCTTACTCTTAAGCAAGCTTTTTGACAAGCAATAAGCAGCTGCAAAAAAGTGTTTCTTAGATTTCAGCCGTCGGCGCCGTGGCCGGAAGAATGGGGGTAGCCGCACTCGGCGCCGAGCTCGCCGTTCGAAATTCGAAAGGGCCAAGTAATAGAGATTTCTTCTTTCAAGGTCAAAAATATATGTAGGAACCTACGCCATTCGGTTATAAATGATGCGTACTTTAAATAGTCGTATCATGCTAAAATTAGTTTTACATTGTGCATTTGTTATAAATAAAAATGCACTAAAGAGTCATTTTTTTTTATTTTTCGCTTAGAAATCGAAAAATACGGGAGTAGGGACAAAACAACAAGAGAGAAAAAGTGTGCAGTATAAAATACGGTACAGTACGGTTAATAGAAGCTTAGATAATTAGAGAGAAAGGGTTAAAACAGGTCCTTTTTTTCAAAAAATTGTTGCAAAGTAGTATATTGAAATATAACTCTTCTAGAGGACGTACAAAGTTGAACTATTTGAGATAATTTTTCACGTTTTGCCAGCACTTTCAAAATAACAACTTTTTCAACTTTCGGTCCTTATTGCACAAAAACCATAGTAGATAGAGAATTCGGATTTTGCACGCTCATAGTATTTATTGAGTGCTACCTTTTCGTAAAATAAAAGGAACGTAACATAACTTTTTCAATAATTATAAACAATTTTCGATTTTGGCAGAATTCGTGTTTATTGCCAATTTACAACTAAACTATTAGAGATAGACATATGCCACCGCTGACATTTTTGTGCAAAATTTCATAAGAAACAACTTTTATTTGAAATTTTTTTCTCTTAGAATAATACTTTCAATACGCAGAGGAAAAACAAAAAAAAAATGCGAAATTCCGACTTTAATTGTTTATAGCGAATTTGCTGTACAAATTCAACTATTTGCGTACTCGGATTAATAATGTACGTACATACTCTTCCGAATGGTTTAAGCCAATAACATTGCTGTTTAGAATTTTTGCGCGGAAAAACGTTAATTTGATTGGCCTAATGTAACCGATCGAAAAATTGTAAAATTAAGTAAATCATAAATATCTTAGTAATCCACGTATTTACAGCTTCAAACGCTTGTTTATTCCATACATTGTATCGAAACTGACTGAAATACGTACACCTCCTTGTATTTAGCGTACAATATATGCAGCAAAATTAGTGTAATGATTTGGAGGTTATGAGTATTCCATGAAATGCTCAAATAATGGGAGAAAAAGCTTTTCATCGTAAGTTAGGAACCGAGTATTTCTCATAGCCATTTTCTAGTTTATAGGCCATTTTAGATATTTGAATTTCTACCAGGGAATCGGATAAAATTCGGAAAAATCGTAAAAAAATCGAAAAATTTGGGAAAGTCAGGAAAATTTTGGAAAAAATCAGAAATAATAGGAGAGGGCAGAAATTTGAGAAAAAAATGAAAAAAAATCGATACAGTTCGGAAACATTTGAAAAACCGATAAAATTTTTATAATAATTATAATGTGGGAATGGGAAGGTTTCGGGGCCGGGAAATCCGCAGAGAGGCAACACTCTGTATTACGTTTCAACCAGAGATGAATCTCTGGTTTCAACCATTTATTAAATAACACTCCTCGATATTTGTACACTCTCTGTTACTTGGCTCAATGTGTCGCTCCGTCGTCGATCCCCTGCTTATAAGGGCTGGAGAAGTACCGTTACCTGGCGTACACTTCTCCGATTTTTCCGAATTTTTTACGATTTTACAGAATTTTGTAGGATTATGGGAATTATTTTATAAATAATTAATTTATTTCTCTTTTTATAATTCTTTCTTTTATTTCTCTGTGCAAGGAAGGACCATCTAACCACTCGGGTTGTCACAGAGAGACTGAGACTCCGTGAAGCAAAAGCTCTATACTATACCCTATAATATTCTTACTCATATAGTGTTGGTTACTTTTTACTCGCATTACTATAAACACTTTCTTTCTTTAGATACGTCGATACATTTTTGCCTCATGACGTAGGCTTCGTATTAACTATACCGCATACATATACGCACTATACCAACACGCCCCTTCAAAAATTTATCGACTACGATTAAAATAGAAATCTAACACATGCAGTATATATATAAGGTACAAATTAAAACTATATGAAATACAATAAAAATATTCAAAATCGCATTACAGTAAATATCTAATCAGAATACTCTTAAAATTATAACATTATAATATTTCACACTTAAATATAATTTTAAACAATACAAATACAAAATGTAAAAACTATTCATGTAAGAAAAATTATAGTACAATGATCCTCTTAAATAACTTAATTTAATTAACAAACGTTATTAGTCTATTATATAGTCCTTCCTTACACTTCTGGGAAAATACAAATGGTTCAACATTTGTTGCATGGATTGGGGAAACCCAGAAAACCCAATCAAACCATATCTAAAACTAAAGACTTAAAATTATTACATAAATCAATTATTATCTAATACTTGGCCCATTTGTTCTAGGCCCATTTGCTTTCTAAATTCTAAAAACTTTACAACTGGTAGTGGTTTCGTTAACATATCGGCCAATTGATTACCTGTAGGAATATAGATAATTTTGATTATCTTTTTCTCTACCTGTTCTCTTGAAAAATGATATTTTATATTTATATGCTTAGAACGCTTGTGACTTGTAGGATTGTTAGCGATACTGATGCAACCCTTGTTATCCTCGTAAATTAAGATTGGATCTGCAAAACTAATATTAATACTCTCAGCTAATGATTTTAACCACAAAGCTTCTTTTACAGCTTCATACAGAGCCATATATTCAGCTTCTGTTGATGAAGCTGCAACTGATGATTGCCTTTTTGTGTTCCAACATATTGTACATTTTTCATATAATTTAAATACAAAACCAGTAGTACTTTTCATATTCATTGCATCACTACCTCCCCAATCTGAGTCAACATAGCCGCACAGAATATTATCATAGTTTACCTTTTCATAAGTTAACCTTAAATTAATTGAACCCTTTAAGTATCGCAAAACTCGTTTTAAACATTGCCATAATTCAGTATTATTTTTTCTTGAATATCTGCTCAATATGTTTACAGCTGTACTCAAATCCGGCCGTGTACACACCATTACATACATTAAACAGCCAATAAGATTTTGGCAAGGAGCATTGCATTTTGTATCAGAATTTAAAGCTTCATAATCAAGTTTGCTTGGAAGTGGTGTATTTACAGGATTGCAATCAGTCATATTAAATTTATCCAAAATTCTTTTAATATAATAACTTTGATCTAACGTCAATACCCCATTAATTCGTTCAATTTTAATCCCGAGGAAAAGTTTAATATTTTTCAAATCAGTCATGCTAAATCTATTCATTAAATCATTTTTAAAATTATTCATCGTATCTTGATTTGCTGTAGCAATGACTAAGTCGTCAACGTAGAGTACAGCATAAATATTTTTGAGCACGTCATTTTTATCAAGTATGTAAATACAACGATCTACTAATGAATTTTTAAAACCAATTTCAGTTAAAGCTGTTTCAAAAGTCTGAAACCAGCATCTTGCTGCTTGCTTTAACCCATATAAAGCTTTGTTTAATTTACATACTTGATTATTAGTATTATTATTAAGACCTTCCGGAATTTTCATGTAAATTTCTTCGTGTAATTTCCCGTTCAAAAATGCCGTTTTAACATCCATGTGATGGATAAGTAAATCAAATTGATTTGCGAAAGCTACAATAAATCTAAAACTTGAGATTCTAGCAACAAATATTGCTGTGTAAAACCGCGAGCAACTAACCTGGCTTTATATTTAATCGGATTTCCGAATTCATCATTTTTTATTGCAAATACCCACTTACAGTCAACAATATTTTTATTTTCTGGTTTATTCACCGAGTTCCATGTTTCATTAATTAATAGAGAATTTATCTCCTCATTTATTGCTTGCTCCCATTGAACTCTATCGTCTCTATACTTTATTACTTGAAACGAACTTGGAATTTTACATACTATCGATTGCGCGCATAAGATGTAATAATTCGTTTCATCGTATGAAATCGGAGCTTGGTGCTTAATCCTCTCACTCCTTCGAGGCTCAGATATTAATCGATCTTTATTTTCTTTGTACTGAGAGAATGACTCATTGTTCAAATCTGCTTTTCTTACAGAGTTTTCATCACAATCGTTTAATTTTACGATTTTTTCAGAACTGTGTTCCTCTGTTAAATTCAGCATATCTGATTTATTAATTTCAGATTTATCTGTACAATGTTTTCCCAATTTAGCAATTTCTTTTAATTCAACTTTTGGCCTTGAATTAAAAAAGTTGATTTCATCAACTATAACATCTCTTACAGTTACACACTTTTGATTATTCACGTCCCACGCTTTGTATCCATTTGTTTCATATCCAATCAATATATCTTTCCATGAATTGTCATCAAATTTAGATTGTTTAACTTTATTATGTGCGTAAATAGTGCTACCGAAAACTTTCAAATATTTTAATTGTGGTTTCTTTCCATGCCACATTTCAAACGGAGTTTTGTCAGATTTTAAAGCTTTTGTTGGAGATATATTGATTAAATATGTAGCAGTTAATATTGCCTCTCCCCAAAATATTTTTTCTAATTTTGCACTGCTTATCATAGCACGGGCTTTTTCAGTTAACGTCCTATTCATACGCTCTGAAAAGCCATTTAATTGCGGGGTACGTGGAACCGTTAAGTGATACGTTATTCCTTTTTCTATGCAGTAATTTTTCATATCATTTCACAAGTATTCTCTGCCATTGTCAATATATAAATTTGTTACTTTTAAATTAAAATGAGTCTCACTCTTTGCTACATAATCTTTGAAAACATTAAATCATGACATTTATGCATTATTAAGTAGCTTACACAGTAATGTGTAAACTCGTCAACGAAAATCACGAAATAATTTTTATTATCGATCGTCGAAGGAGAGATTGGACCGAACACATCTGAATGAACGATAAATAATGGTCGCTTAACGTATGCCTTTTCTTTTACTTTATTGAACGGTATACGTGCCTGTTTACCGTTAATACAGGCTTCACAAATATTATCAGTAGGCATTATATTTTCAATGCAACTCACGTCATCGACCATTCTTTTATTTTTAATTTCTAAAAATTTAGATTTACCCACGTGACCTAACCGTTGATGCCGTAACTCATAATCAATTTTATTTGTATTGTAGATTTTACAATTTGCATTTACAATTTTTGCATCAACGATCATTTCAACTACAATTAAATCGTTCATGGGTTTACCTTTAATTATTATATTGCCACTTTGTATTACCTCAACGCCATTATTGTGAAAAATGACTTTCATTCCAGCTTCCTGCATTTTACGCACAGACAATAAATTGTGCGGTATTTCTGGGCAGTACAGCACGTCCTTAAAAGTGCCTTGAATACCCATGTTGCTGGTAACCTTGATTTTTCCTTTCGTTGTCGCAGTTATCAAAGCGCCTCTTTTTGCCACAGACACTTTGACTGGTGGGTTGAGTTCGATGAAACTTTCAAACATTTCTTCGTCATTTATCATATGATCCGTTGCACCGGAATCCAATATAAATAATTATTTTTCTTCTGACTCATACTGAATATCTCCAGTCATAAATGCAAAGGGAGATGAAGTTGCAATAGATGTAGATGACTGTTATTTTTCAACTACTTGCACATTTTTATTTTTCTCAGATAAATATTGCTGCTTTTTCTTTTTAAAGAAACACTCACTAATTTTATGTCCAGATCTACCACAGAAATGGCACGTTATTTTCCTTTTATTTTCAAAGCTGCTTTTAGACTTTTTATAATTCTGTGGTTTATTTTTATTTTGATTTTGACATTTAAAATTAGAATTATTTTGAAAATTCTTTCTTTTGAAGTTCATTGACTGTTTATCTTCTGTATTAACATTGAGCACTTTAGCACTTGTATCACTATTTTCATTTTTTATTTTTACTTCCTGGTGTAATCTTGTCTTAACAAAAGCAAGTGTTAAGTTATCTTCTGTTAAGGTTTCAATAGCCGTGATGATGCCATCATAACTTGATGGTAAAAATAACAATAAACGTGCCACTTTATGGGCCTCTTTCATTTTTACACCAGCAGCTAGTAATTCAGACACAATTTCATCAAATACAGTCAAATGTTTCATTAACGTAGTATCTCCTTGCAACTTAAACGAAAGCAGTTTTTTTTCTAAGTGCTAGCTGTGTAGACAAACTTTTGCGTTCATATACAGCGTCCAGTTTTGCAAATATTTGTTTTGCTGTCACATCATCTCCAGCGTAGCTAATGTAAGAATCTGATAAGTATTCTATAATAACATTTTTAGCTACTCTCATAGCATTATCCCAATCATCTGGTTTTTTAATTGGTTCATCGGTGTAATCGATCACTTTTAATAAATCTAATTCACTTAATACATTGCGCACTCGAAACTTCCAGACACTATATTTTTCCCTATCAAAGGGTTTCATGTTTCTCTTAATTTTTGAGTTTTCCATTGTCACTGGGCCCATAACCTGTAGGATTATGGGAATTATTTTATAAATAATTAATTTATTTCTCTTTTTATAATTCTTTCTTTTATTTCTCTGTGCAAGGAAGGACCATCTAACCACTCGGGTTGTCACAGAGAGACTGAGACTCCGTGAAGCAAAAGCTCTATACTATACCCTATAATATTCTTACTCATATAGTGTTGGTTACTTTTTACTCGCATTACTATAAACACTTTCTTTCTTTCGATACGTCGATACATTTTTGCCTCATGACGTAGGCTTCGTATTAACTATACCGCATACATATACGCACTATACCAACAAATTTTCTCCGATTTTTACGAATTTTCTCCAATTTTTACGCATTTTTACAATTTTCTAATTTTTTACGATTTTTCCGAATTTTTCCCGAATTTTTCCGAAGTTTTCCGATTTTTTTCACTGCTCATTTCAGCCGTAAAGCAGATTTTAAATTCTCGCAGGGTTGCCGCTACAAAATTAAAAAAAAATGTGGTTTTGAATAAGCAGCTTCTTGAACCGGACTCTGAATAAGCAGCTTCTTCAAGCGGACTCTGGATAAGCAGCTTCTTCAACCGGACTTTGAATAAGCAGCTTCTTCAACCGGACTCTGAATAAGCAGCTTCTTCAACCGGACTTTAAATAAGCAGCGTCTTCAAGCGGACTTTGAATAAGCAGCCTTTTAATCTCAGCCGTCGCTATAATTTCGGTCTAGGTTTTTCCCTCTGAACCAAGGGTGTCGCTTGTTTACATAATAATTTTCAAAGTAAGCTTTTCCTGTATCTGTGCTTTGGCGGACGACAGTATTTGCTGTTTGTGCATTGCATTCTTTTTTGAATTTTTCGAAAAAATCTGTATACAGTGTTTCTTTAATGTCGATGTTATCCAGCAGCGCTGCGCTTTTCGCTGCAGAGTCGGCTTGTTCGTTGCCCCAGATTCCCTTATGCGATGGTAGCCAGAAGAGTGATATTGTAGTATTGCATTTGATGTTTAAGTTGAAGGTATTATATTTTCTCTTGATGTCTAGGATAAATGAATTTGTTTTTATGCTGTATTTATTCGAATTGAGTGCTTGCAAGGCACTAAGGGAATCTGTGTAGATACATATATTTTTGTTTTGATTTATTAGCGCTACGTCGAAGGCGTCGTTCAAGGCGGCACATTCGGCTGTGAAGACAGATGTATAATTGTTAAAACGATGGCTACTGATTAAAATTATTTCGGGGCATACGCACGCGTAGCGCCAACTAATGAGGCATTGTCGGTATTTATTTTGCTTCCATCTGTAAACACAGCCAATGTGTCACCTTACACATCGAAATCAGCAGTGATTTGGTTAGGGCTTTCAGATAATTTTTTGCCGAGGCTAGAGTCAAAAGGGATTGTTGTTATAATTGTTTCGTATTTATGTTCGTAAATATTAAAATTGTTGCGTGTTTCTATGCTGTTTGTTAGTTCTGCTATATTAATTATGCATTGGTAGAGTAAGCTGATTGGTTTGTTTTTTTTTGTATTTTTTGCTAATGAAGTGGAAGCGCCTGATATTTTTGCTGGTGTCGGAATCGTTGTTAGATAATGTTTTTGTGATCTGACAATTGCACAGATACTGCACTCCGCCAGCAATAAGAGGTAGCTTAGATTCGGCTATTAGAATATTCTTAGGCGTGGTAATACGATATCCTAACGCACATCGGATTGCAGCGAACTGTATCTTTTCAAGTTTTTTTGTTAAGTTTTCGGTTATGGGATAATATATAAACCAGCTTTTATATAATATAATAAGCGTAGCAGAGTGCGAGCTTCAGTCTGTTCTGCAGAGAAATTTGATTAAGTTAGTCGCTCTCTAGAGCATCTTTTTGAAATCGCGTTAATGTGTTCTTTGAACGTAAATTTGTAGTCATATATGACTCCTAGAAATCGCGCGGATTTTATTATTGTATCTCCGAGATTTATTTCCATGTGACCCGGAGGAGTATTTTTTTGATTGAAGTGTATTAGAACTGTTTTTTTTTGGCGCTAGAGTTAGGCCGATATCGGTGAGATTTTTTTCTATAGTTTTAATTGCTTTTTGTATTATCGCTTTAGCTCACTTTTCGGAGCAAAATTTTACATAAATGGCAATATCGTCCGCGAATTGACCTATGAATACGCATTTTGGTAAGCCTAAGGTTAGTGCAATTACGTAAATAGTAAACATTAAGGGGCTTATTTATACCCCGCCCTGCGGTACTCCCTTGTATACCATTCTCGGCCGGTCAGCGTTTATGTCAGAGTAAACAAATCTTTCGTGCATAAGAAACATTATGAAAGAGACAATGTTAGGAGGACAGCCTAGTTGCAATAATTGATCAAATGCTCCTTGAACGTCTAAGAAAGCAGCAAGGATTTGTTTCTTCTCTATAAACGCTTCCTCTATTTTAAGAGATAGATTTATAAGATTGTCTGCGCATCAGGAGATAGGACGTAGGCTTTTACTGTTCGCTTTGGGGATAAAGTGCACAAATGAGCAAAGCCATGCGTGCGGATATGAGTTTGATCCGTACATACAGTTGAAAATGTCAAGGAGTAAGTGTTTGAATTTAATCGGTAAATTTTGTAAACATTTGAAATCAATGCCATCCATATCAGGCGAAGACTTTGCATTTTTTGAATCGAGGGCTATATTAAATTCTGAGAAATCAAAAGGAGCTGAGAGGAACTGATTTTCTTGGGGAGGGGGATTAATCAAGGGTTTTGTTTGCATCCAGGGAGGGCTTTGTGGCAGGGGCAGGTATAAAGGAACACAAAAAACGTCAAAAGAGATAGTTTTATTAAGGTCGGGTCGGATACAAGAGGTGTTTCCTTAGCGAGTGACTACTCGGATCTAAAGCCCTCCAGCGGGCTTCGCGGGCGCTTCGCTTACGCTTTACCCCCACTCTTTCGTGACGCTCGGTCTGACGCCGGAGCATGTCTATATAGGTATAATATATAGCGCCTCAAGTATCTGACATATCAACACCCCCACTACTTGGGCGATATTTGAATGCGGTAAACAACATTTATTTTCGCGAGTAATTCGTCTAATTTTTGACAGCTCAGAGGCTTTGTAAACATGTCGGTGCATTGGTCGTGTGTATTTACATAAATGGTGTC
Source organism: Philotrypesis tridentata (assembly GCA_018906965.1). Taxonomy (NCBI): domain Eukaryota; kingdom Metazoa; phylum Arthropoda; class Insecta; order Hymenoptera; family Pteromalidae; genus Philotrypesis; species Philotrypesis tridentata. Next base: position 114,306 of record JACCIB010000091.1, on the reverse strand, counting down.
GATCTCGTTACAATGTACCTTCTCACATATAAATTTGTATCGAACATCGATGTGCTTAGACCTCCGGTGAAATTCAGGATTGCGCGTCAATTTTATCGCACTTTGATTGTCTATATATAAGACGGTAGGTTGAGCACATCCATATCCGATATCTAACATAAGTTTTCTTAGCCATAGAATCTCTTTTGCGGTCTCGCTGGCCGCTATGAATTCCGCTTCGGTGGTGCTAAGGCTCACGGTATCCTGGCGTCTTGAGGACCAAGATACGCATCCACCATATAACATACAGACATACCCGGTCGTGGAACGCCTGGTATCTGAGTCAGCCGCGTAGTCAGCGTCGGAGTATGCCGCGAGTACGTTCGAGTCGCTTTTACACGGGAAAAATATCCCTCTATTCTCAGTTCCCTTAAGGTAGCGTAGTATTCGCTTCAAAGCGTTCCAGTGGCTTTCGTCGTGATTGTCTAAATAACGACTGGCTACTCCTACCGCGTACGCGATGTCGGGGCGTGAAACCATAGTCAAAAATAGGAGGGATCCTACTATTTCACGGTATTGAGGCTTATTTTTGGGCTCGCTTGGTTTAGTTAACTTTGATTGCGGGTCGACAGGAGTCTTGATCGGATTCGCTTGATCCATACAAAATTTTTTTAAAATTCTTTTTATGTAATTAGTCTGAGTTATATGAATACCAATTTCGGTGCGTGAGATTTCCATACCGACGTAATATTTCAAATTATTCGACGTTATTTTGAACTCGGCCTGGATAACCTCAATTAGTTCGTTCAGCGTTTTTTGATTTTTGGCTAACAGTAGACCGTCGTCTACGTACAGTGCCAAAAATACATTGTCATGCTTCCACGATCCCGTATAAATACAATGATCGGCGCTGGATTGTGAAAATCCTAGGTGCTTCATGAATTGGTTAAACTTTTCGTTCCAACATCTGCCAGACTGATTTAGTCCGTAGATTGCCTTATTCAGCTTCAACACGAGACGTTTGTTACTTACGGTTAAGCCGTCCGGGATGCGCATATAAATCGATTCATTGAGTTCGCTGTTCAAATACGCCGTGCTAACGTCGAATTGTCTAGTGTGTAGCCCTTCTCGAGCGGCTATCATTAGTAATACGCGTATTGATTCGAATCGTGCTACGGGGGAGAAGAACTCGTCGTAATCTACACCTGCCTGTTGCGAGCATCCTTGTGCACATAATCGCGTTCTGCACAGCTCTTGGCCTTTTTCCGTAGCAGGTTTGACCTTGAAGGTCCATTTGAAACCTATAGCTTTACGTCCTTCCGGCAGCTCGACCATATCCCACGTATGATTTCTCGCGTGCGCCTCTAGCTCGTTATCTATAGCCTGTTGCCAAAGAGCCGAGTCGCTGCCATTCATCGCTTCTTCGAAGGTATTGGGAGGTTCAGAGACTGCTATGTCTGCTCGGTAACGATTCGGTCGAACCAACGCATCTCGCGCGCGTAAGTTAGGCGGTTCGACTGGCGCTATCTGCCATCTCTCGATGCAGTTTGCGTTAATATTGTTTTCGTTATCGGGTATGTCGTCGTTCAGCTGATTTTGCGCGCCTGCTACGTTCGGGTCTGGTAGGTCCACGGTCGGGCCGCCTTCGCCGGCGGGCATCCTCGGTCGCGCGTTGTCGTCGCCGCGGAGGTCGGTTGCGATTGGTCGGCGTTTTCTGGAGTTTCATGGGCTTCGTTATTCATGTCAATGTACACCTGTCCGCGAGCGTGCCCTTCAGGTTTCTCGTCCTTCTCATTAAAAATCACGTTTCTCGAGACTATCATGCGTCCGGTTCCCGGATCGAAAAGTCTATAGTTCGATGAGTCCGCGTCGTAACCGACGAAAATCATTTTTTGTGATTTACGATCCCATTTCTTACGTAATGCGTCGGGTACATGGGCGTAGGTGTCGCATCCGAAGATGCGCAGGTGCGATAGATCCGGCTTTCGGAAAGTTCAAAGCTCAAACGGGGTTGCCTTGTTTGATCGGGCCCCTAGTGATCTATTTAATAGATATACGGCGGTATTCACAGCCTCGGCCCATAGTCGCGTCGGTAAACTTCGCGACGACAGCATCGTTCTAGCGCATTCGACTATTGTACGCATTTCGCGCTCGGCGCGACCGTTTTGTTCGGGGGTATACGGAGCGGACGTTCGATGTGTGATTCCTCTAGATTCTAAAAATTCTGCCACGTGTTTGTTTTTATATTCTAGGCCGTTGTCCGAATGTAGGACTCTCATATCGCTTCCGAATTTATTTTTAACTACGTTGGCGAAAAGCTTCAGTTTTTCGTATGTATCGCTCTTATGTTTAAGAAAATACACTACCCGAAATCCGGTCGCTTCGTCCTTGAATAACACGAAAAATTTTGCGCCGCCGACGGAAGGCGTCTCCATGGGGCCGCATAAATCTGAGTGTACGATCTCTCCTGGCTTAACACGTTTTCGGTTTTCTCGACCTTTTGAAACGGTAATCTAAATTGCTTTCCGAGAGGACAACTTTCGCAGAATACATCCTGTTTGTCGCTCGTCGCTACGCCGGATATAACATCGTTGCATAACATCTCTTTAATTCGATTGCAATTTACATGGCCCATGCGTTCGTGCCACACGGTCAATGGCGCGATCGCGGTATAAAGAATTTCCTTTCTCGCTTGAGGTAAGAATAACATTTTAATTAGATTATTTTTCTGTTTAATGCCTTGGGCGATTAAAATCTTCTGCTCGGAAAAAATGTTCGCTTGCTTGTGGTCAAAAACGATTGAGTTACCGTTAGACGTACACACGCCTGAGGATAGCAAGTTTCTCGCGAGCGAAGGAACAAACAAAACATCCCGAATAATACCGTCGAGCCATGTGTCGTTCACGAGCCTCTTTATATAGATGTCGCCGTGACCTTCAACGTTTAGTCTGGTCTCATCGCCAAGATATACGTATTCCGCTTGGCCGGTCCGACTGAGTTCCGAGAACCAATCGCTGCGGCACGAAATGTGTCGGGACGCGCCGCTATCTAAAATCCAGGAATCTCGATCGTTCAAATCGAGTAAAGGATCGCGATTTTCAGAATTGTTTACTGCGAGTTTAGCACTCTCGACTTGTGAATTCGTATGATTTTTGGAAACAATAAACGCGCTGAAATTTGCCGAATTCCCGTCCGATTGGTTCTGGCTCGTCTTTTGGCCGTCGTCGTTGGCGTTCGCGTTTGACCTTTTTTGTCGTTTTCTAGCGTAACAGAAACGCGCGATATGATTCGGTATTTTACAAAAATTACAAGTAATCGCTTTTTTCTTTAGCTGGTTCGCATTGTTACCGTTGGGTTGGTGGCCGGCTTGTTTTTCCTTGGAGAGGCTAAATGTGGCCAGGGCGCTCTCCACGTTGTCCATGGCGGTCATACGGCTCTCTTCTCGCAGCAATCTTTCGCTGAGGTTGGCTAGTGTCTGCTGGTCCTCGGCTACGCTTTCTCATGCTGAGACGAAGGCATTATACTTGTTCGGTAGAGTACTTAGAATTTTCGCCATTATCATCGTGCTCGAAACGGGGTGTCCAATATCTGAGAGTTGACTGGCAAGATTCTCGATTCTAGCGATGTTCTGTGGTATCGAGTCTGCTGATGACATGCGATAGTCATGGAATTTCGTGGTCAACGTCAATTTGTTCGTGGAACTTTTCTGTTCGTGTATTGCTGCTAGCTTCGTCCACATTTCGTTGGCACTGGAGCACGTGATGAGATATTCGAGCTGATTATATTCGATGGCGGCGGATAGGAAAAACATGGCTTTTGCGTTCGCTTTCGACCATTTGGATACGTCGGCGGCATTTGTATCTGTAGCCGCGGGCTTAACTTCTGTTCCTTCTACTATCCCTAGGAGGTCGTGAGCGACAAAGGCTGCCTTCATCTGGAACTTCCAGATTTGATAGTTCTGCCCGTCAAACTTCGTGATGTTTTTCAGCTCGGACAATTCGGCCATCTTGATTCTGAGGATGGGTAGTCACTTGAAACACTACGACCGTGTACGATGACACAAAGACACACGAAAAAAAAAACTTTTATTCGCGATGTCGGCAATTACTAACTGGTAATGCTTTAGTGCCCTGGGCCCATAACCTGTGGCAGGGGCAGGTATAAAGGAACACAAAAAAACGTCAAAAGAGATAGCTTTATTAAGGTCGGGTCGGATACAAGAGGTGTTTCCTTAGCGAGTGACTACTCGGATCTAAAGCCCTCCAGCGGGTTTCGCGGGCGCTTCGCTTACGCTTTACCCTCACTCTTTCGTGACGCTCGGTCTGACGCCGGAGCATGTCTATATAGGTATAATATATAGCGCCTCAAGCAACGAAGATATACCTCCGAGTGCTTAGTACCTACCATTATCGACCCGAATGCTTAATCGCTGGTAACATCTCGTCGCATGCATTTATACACAAGTACCTTGTTTAACACGTAAATACCAAATCTTTTAATGCAATTTAAAACGCAATTGCACTTTTTTCCGAACCCTTACCCCCCAAACCCCCGACGGGGGGGGGGGGCAAAATACATATGCGACATCAACACTAATATAATCATTCGTAACGTTGGTCGAGTGAGTTACGCGCTCGACTTTTGATCCTTTTGCTCCCGGTTCGAATCCCGGTACAAACTTTTTTTTGCAAATACTGTATACCTTTTTTTATTTAATGCTTGCTCATTCGGATACATGGCGCTATGGCAAAAGAGATTTGCATCTCTCATTTTTTTTTAATTGTCACGTTAATTGATTTTTGGATGACGTATTAAATAGTATCATTTATAAATGATAATCATATTATTGCACAATGATAACTATAAATGCCTCCAGATCAGTAGTACAGTATAATAACGGTAATAGTATTAATAATTATACTAAAATATTCTAAATTTTATTATCACTATTGAGAATTAATTAATAAATGGTAATTCTTACGTACAGTTATTATAACAAATTTATTAATATGTTAGTTACACTGAAGCATTTTAAACAAAAGCAATGTTAAAAAGTCATTCAAAGTACCGATAATTACGATCAAATCATAAATTATTTAATGTACAAAATAATTTAAATAAATTAATCAATGAAATCGAACAATTATCTACCAGGATATTTTTGAATTATTTAACTGAATTATTAAAATTTGTTATAATAACTGTACGTAAGAATTACCATTTATTAATTAATTCTCAATAGTGATAATAAAAATTAGAATATTTTAGTATAATTATTAATACTATTACCGTTATTATACTGTACTACTAATCTGAAGGCATTTATAATTAAAATTGTGCAATAATATGATTATCATTTATAAATGATACTATTTAATACGTCATCCAAAAATCAATTAACGTGACAATTAAAAAAAAAATGAGAGATGCAAATCTCTTTTGCCATAGCGCGATGTATCCGAATGAGCAAGCATTAAATAAAAAAAGGTATACAGTATTTGCAAAAAAAAGTTTGTACCGGGATTCGAACCGGGAGCAAAAGGATCAGAAGTCGAGCGCGTAACTCACTCGACCAACGTTACGAATGATTATATTAGTGTTGATGTCGCATATGTATTTTTGCCCCCCCCCCCCCGTCGGGGGTTTGGGGGGTAAGGGTTTGGAAAAAAGTGCATTTGCGTTTTAAATTGCGTTAAAAGATTTGGTATTTACGTGTTAAACAAGGTACTTGTGTATAAATGCGTGCGACGAGATGTTACCAGCGATTTAGCATTCGGGTCGATAATGGTAGGTACTAAGCACTCGGATCGATACGTTATCGACCGGATGCCTACTGTGACCGACGGGACCTACAACAAGACACACCCGCCATCCCAATCTCGGGGTAAGTACTACGCTGGGGTAGCCTCACTTCAGCATAGGGCTTTGGGCTTCTATTAAGGTATATCTTCGTTGCCTCAAGTATCTGACATATCAACAGGCTTATTTTGTCAAGCGTGGTTTCGACTATTTTTTGTTGTTGGAGGTTTTCTTTGACATTTTCAAAAGTGGCGGCTGTCCATTTGTCCTTTACTATCTTGCACGGTTTCCAAACCAAGTTAGGATCAGTATGTATGTCTATTTTTTCGGCGCGTTTTATCAAGTATGATCTTTTTTATTTTTGACTAGTTTTCTAAATTTGGCGTTTGCTTTTTTGAGGTTGATCAAGTCTGATAACTCATATGTCGATTCCCATTTTTTGCTGGCTGTACTCTTTTGTTTGGAAACTTCAGCACATTTCTCATCCCACCATCCTGCAGGGTTTCTGTTTTTGTGTGCATGCAAATCGTTCATTTTTCTTGGGGTAGAATGGCGATGGCTTTTGAGAGGGTTTCAAAGAAAAATTCATATTTATCTACAGGAGTCAAGCTTTCGTAACCCGCTGTAAGAAAATTGGAGTAGTTTTCTTCAAGGTATTCTACTAATTTTTGTCAGTCCGTTCGCGTGGAAGTAAGTTTAAACGATTTTTTTTCGTATATTTTTTTTCGACAGTTATTTGTATGTCAATCGGATAATAGTCCGAGCCCCAGGTCTCATCTCTGACGCCGACATTTATTTTATCCGCGACATTTAATGTAGACAGAATTAAGTCAATGTTTGATTTTAATCCGTTGTACGTGTTTACGCGAGTATAAGTGGAATCATTATGAATGAGTAGGTCGCGAGAGTCAATAGAATTTTGGAAAAATTCGCCGTTCTTATCTGTATCGAAACAGTTCCAGGTAATATGGTGCGCGTTGAAATCGCCCATAAGTATTGTACTACTGTTTTTGTTTACATTTTCGGTGACACAATTCCATTCGTCTTGCGACAAAGTGCGACCTGGGGTACGGTAACAAATTATTATATCGATTGGTGGATAGATATTACTTAAGCTTATACCGCAGATTTCGACGTCTTCGCTGGGTGAATGTAGATTTTTCAGTTCGTAGTAGGCTAGAGCTTTTTTAATGATTATGATAATACCTCCTCCTCGTGCGTGGGCTCGATCCTTTCTGTAGACTAGGAATCCAGGGAATCGTATGAAGTCCTTAGAGGAAAGCCACGATTCGACGCAGATTAGGATGTCAAGATGGTGTAAAGCTATTTCAATGTCGGCACGGTGTTGCTTCAAGCTCCGGACATTCCAGAACATGATTCTCATATCTTTTTTGTATGTTGTGTCCGTCATATTTGTTTTAATAGAAAAGATGACTGTCATCTTGTGAGTCACTGGAGTTAATTAATTTGGTTTAGTCAGTTTCTTTTTTATCTTGGCTATGCGGTTCTTGAGTTTGGTATCTATTGGCTGGTCTTCAATGGATGTGAGTACGTCAATGAGCATGGATGTTTCTGAAGTGTATTTTCTTGCTATTTCTGAAATGCTTGTCTTTTTGTAGGTTTCGTGAAGAAATTTTTTCATTTGCGAGAAATCCAGTGTAAAATTTTCATTTTCATATTGCTGTTGTATGAGTGTTTCAGCTGGAGCAAGTTGCGAAGCGATGTTTTCAAGGGAAATTTCCTCTGCCTCATCCGTTTTTATTTTCTTTGTAATTTTGGGGTTGTGCTGTTCTTTCTTGGAGTTCTGGAGGCTATTATCGGTCTGACTTGTAGTAATTGAGCTTGTGGAAGAGATTGACTTAGCAGCTTGTCATTTAGGCGGAGTTTGTCTTGGCGGTGGCATATCTTTATCATTTGGCGTAGAAGAAAGTGAGGTATCCATGCTGTGTTCGCTGTTGTCTGTAGTATTTGAGGTCGGAGGAGTATTTGTATCAATTTCTTGAGGCAGATCTTGTTGACGTTGAGCGATTGTTTCTGGGCGTCTACAAAATTTTGTTAGGTGGCCTTCTTGTTTGCAAGCAAAACATACTACTTTGTCCAACGACAGATATATGTAGTAATCTGTGTCCTCGTAATTGATGTTGAGAAACGGAGGGATCTTTGATAGATCTTCAGGATTTACGTATAGCTGTCTTCGAAAACTCAGAATGTGTTTTAGTCCTGGATCAGCATTGCCAGCTCTGATGTACGAAATTTGTGAAACTGGAACGATATCTTGCTTTTGTAGTTCATCGATTATGACGCTATTTGGGATGAAAGGCCAAGTGTTAGAAAGTATCATCCTTTTCGCTCTGGAGATCAGAGGGAGAATTGTGAGTTCTTGATCCCTTATAGTTACTGTCTTGTGTAAGTCAATTAGTGTATCTGCGGTTTTTTGCTGCTGAGGAAAACGCAAATTCTGTTATTCGAAACTCGTGAAACAAATCTTATTTCCTTTGCATCAATTTTGTTGGCTACTGCGCGTGTGTATTCTGTCACTGGTTTTCCATCGATAGAGTCGAGTATAATCGCGCATTCTTTCGTCGGTACTGTAACTTGCTGTGTAATTTGAGAATACGAGGGAGAGCGAGTATTTTGTGAACTTTGTGGGTTTGTACGTTGAGATGACATTTTTACAGTGAAGTGTTCCTGCAAGAGCACAGCACTGAGATCTTTTTGGACTAGCCGGGCAATAGCCCGCTAGAATTTCGGCAGTGTAAACAGTAGCGATCACTACTAATTTGGCTAGATATTTACTCGCGCACTCGATTGTAAACATGTCTGTATTCGACGGTGGTTCAAACCGAACTCCAAGCCAGATTTTTTCCATAGAGCCACGGTTTTTTGTTGCCGTTTCATAGATTTCAAAGAATTCTCTACCTTTGATATTGCCTTGAGCATTAATAATACTATTTGTATGAAAACATCGTCTTGTATAGGCTTTCGTGTAAATCTGTAAACGGAATCGAGTTAATATTTACATAGCTTATTTGTTTAGTAGCATTTTATGTAGTTAAATCAGCGAGCTCATTTCCATCGATTCCTATGTGTGCTGGGATCCAGAAAAAAAGATTCAATTTATAATTAGGGTTTCTTTGCAAGTGAAGACAGTATTTATTTTTAATTTTCAAGATGTACGGGTTGACATAAATGTCGTTATTGATACTATGTAAATTTTGCAATGCACACTAAGAGAATCGATGAAAATGTTTACATTACAGCCGTCTAAGAGAACAGCTGTATCGACGGCTTGTTCTATGAGCCATACATTCCGCAGTGAAGGTTGATGCATTACCGTGGGAGCTTTTACAGTTAATATAGTTAATTTTAAGAGCAACGGAGGCAGAGCCAACAGGCGTGTTTTCTCGGACCTTGTTGCCATCTGTATAAATGTCAAGGGATTCTCGTTTGGCTAACCAGTCGTTAAAGTAGTCATTTCGATTTTGTTCTTTGGTGAGTTGTTTTCCTAGACGGTCATCAAAAGGGATCGAAGTTACAATTGTTTTATAATCATATGTAAAAAAGGTGAAGTTGTCTTGAACTATGATTATATTAGCCGCATGTTGCGCATTTCTTCCATGCATTGGGAGAGAATTCTTTTTCTATTGGTATTCGTTTGCTGTGGAGTAGGATAATGCAGTTCAATGTTCATTATACAATAAAGACTTCTTGTTTGAGAACGTTTTTATCATGAATTTGTTTCCTAAAAGCTTCGCTCTTTCCCGGATTAGTGGCAGTTAAGATTTCGCTAGTAAAATGTTCGTCGCGGTCGTCTTTCTGTATCCCATAGCAATTTTTATTGCGGAAAATTGAATACCTTCGATTTTTTTAGAATTGGCTTTATTAGTGGGATAGTGTAAGAAAGTGCCATAATCGAGGCGAGAGCGGACCGAGTTTTTGTACAAGGTTAATAGTGTGCCTGGGTCTGAGTTCCACCAGGTACCACATAAAAATCGCAAGATATTCATAGCTGTATTACACCTTGTCAGGAGCTTATTTATATGTGTCGAGAAGGTCAATTTATGGTCATATATATATATATATATATATATGTGTGTGTGTGTGTGTGTGTGTGTGTGTGTGTGTGTGTGGGGTTCGGAGCAAGGATCGGTAAATGAAAAACAAGCAAAATCCAGATAAAATGTATATATTGAAAATTACTTTGAGAAATAACACTGATAATCGCACTTCGTACACACGCTGGGGGTAGCTGCGTCGTCACGCAGCCAGGTCTCCCAGTAGGCTGCCGTCTGCGGGGGACACAACCTCCCCTACACTTTCTCTCTCTTCTCTCTGTCTCTCTCGCTCTCGCTCTCACTCGGGTTGGGCCCGAAGGGTCCAACCGTTTTCCGCTTTCACTTTTCCGCATGCCTCCCCCAATCACTCACAGCGTCTTCAATCATTCGGTCTCGTATACATAGAAATATTCTCTCTGTCAAGCGTCCCCTCTCGCACACACTTACATACACAGGCATACTCTGCATTCATCCCACATACACACACACACAACTATATAATATAGTAAGATATATATACACACACGCACACACACACACACACACACACACTAGGGGGTACCCCCCTGCTCGCTACGCTCGCCAACCCCCATTACTTCAGTTATATTTATTTTCAAATCTCAATTTTTAAATATATGCATATTTTATTGACTGTTAGAACAATAATAATTCTTAAAATTTGCCTACTGCCATAAAATTGATGGTATATAAATGATACTGAAAAATGTTATTATAAAAATAGCTCACCCATCAGCTCCATCCTCCGTCTGCCACCTCTCCCTATCTTCTCCACGATGATCTCTAACCATGAAGTCTATTAACTACCTGTCATCTTCACCATTCAACCTTAATCTACCACCGATCATCTACATCCTCGACATCTCGACTCTAGTTTTTTCCTCCAGCATCCACACACAACCCCTATATATCAACTCTACTCAATACTTCAAATCTTTACCTATCACCTTGACCCATGACCTTTTAATCTACCTACATCTACACATAAACTCCACCGTCTCTCAGATATTAGCACCTCGTTCACATCACTTATAATCTCGACCTATGAGGCCGATTAAATCATAAAATCTATCCTTTACCTATGACTTTCAATTGAAACTATTATTCTCTGCGTATGTTCTTCACCTATCACCCCAATTTATTACGTAACGCTCCACTTATTACACCAACCTTATCTTCTTGACTCTCAACTTATCATTTCCACCTTCCATCTATCGCCTCCAATCACGACCTCTAGCCTCCCTATATTACGTCTAATCATGACTCCTAACATTGACCTATATAATTACCTATACCCATAGCTTTGGCTAAACACCTGTCATTTCCAGCTCTAAACCACCTGTTAACGATCATTTCCAATGAATTCCCACCATGAAGTCTACCAACTACCTGTCACCTTCACCGTTAATTTCTATCTACTACCGATCATCTACAACCTTGACCCTCGACTCTCGACCCCTGAATATTTTAATCTTTACCTATACCTCAACCTATGACCTTCTTATTCTCCTGTTACCTCCACTTTCTATCTCGCCCCATAAAGTCCACCGTCCTTCTAGCTAATTGACCTACCACTTACAACTTTCACCCATAACTTTCACCACCACTTACCACCTTCACTCGTAGCTTCTAACGAACACCTATTCCTTGCAATTATGACCTCGTTTTCTACTTATCACTTATACCTTCCACTTATAACTCCAATCGTGACTTCCACACTCCACCTATCTCCTACACTATCTACGTGAACCACACACACTCCGTTGCCACAGTTATAACCACCACCCTTTACGCATAATCTGAACACACGTTCCACTTTCTGCCTACACCTATCACCTCCACACATGAATTCCGCGCATCACCTAGCATCTTTACTCGTAACCTCAAACCGCACCACCTATAATGTCGACCCATGAAGCGCACCGACTAATTAGCACCTTCACTGTCCATCTGTTACCTGCAATCCAGTTCTCCTACTCCACGTGTCACTTTCCCCTTCGACTTATGACTCCAATCATGACTTCGACACTCCACCAATTCCTTATAATGCCCACTATCAGCGTCACCCATGACTTCTGACCTTCACCTATCATCCATGATTTTCAGCCTCCATCTATCACATCTAGCCATGAACTTCCCATCAACCTGTTATCCTATACTTTTCATCTATACTCATCAAGTCGACCGTTTCCCTTCACCAACACTTCCACCATCCACATATTGCTTTTAATCATGATCGCCAGCGTCCTACTAATACCACACTAATTTATGACTTCTAACATTCACCAATCACGTACACCTATGGCCTCCACTCAACACCTGCTATTTCTAGCTCTGCAATCTACCTTATACCGAGAACCTCCACCATCCATCTATTGCATTCCATTTTTTACGCCATTTCTATTTACCTCCAAGGTGGTGTGGAAATAATAGAAAAATGATTTTGCGTAAACAGTACAAGAGAACCCACTTTAAACAAATGTACCATTTCTATTTATTTTCAAGGTGGGAAAATAATAGTTATTATTTTTTACATACACACCTTACTGTCACTCAAATAAACATGTTTAAAAAATTTACTATTTTGTTACTATCAATCACTAAACACTTCCAATGAGGTGGTAAGGGGGTGGGTAGAGGGGGGGGGGTTCCACCTCGCTCTGTTCACCAACCCCCATTGCTTCAGTTTTTAACTTTATATTTTGGTAATGTTCTGATATAATTTACAGCAACAATTTCACACATGACTTCCATGCACACCTAGCACCTTTTTCAAAATATCTCCCTATCTCCAACATCAATAACATTCTGATTCCGCCTGTCCCTATCTCCAATGATGTCTTTCTTCTCCAATAATAATCTATACGTTCTATTAAATTATTATAAATGTTAACATTCTAAGGAAGGAGGGGGGTAGAGGGGGGGTCGTGAGGGGTGATGAGGGGGCAATGGGGGGGGGGGCAAATTTCACCTCAGCCCAAAACAACTATATAATATAGTAAGATATATAAAAAGTTAACTAAAAATATACGTTCAAAAGATGAAGAATTTTCAGTATTTTTATTAAAAATAGGAGATGGAAAAATTAATCCTTTTACAATACCTACTCTTTGGAAAACTAATGATATTTGCTTAAAGATTTATAAAGACATTAACACTAACATTCAAAATAATTGTGTTATTTTAGCTCCTCATAATGAAGATATACATAATATAAACAATAAAATATTAAATTTTCTCCACGGAAAAGTAACAACATATTACAGTGTAGATTATGCTACTCACAAAGGTGTAAATCAAACTGACGAAAATATTCATTTAAATTTTCCACCAGAAACATTAAATCAAATTCAAGAAGGTTTACCACCACATCAATTACATTTAAAAATTAATACAATTACTATGTTAATAAGAAACTTAAGTATTAGAGATGGTTTATGTACTGTAAAATTCAACTTGCAATATCTGAAGCCCTATAGTATTTTGATTACAAACATTCTCTCTGGCGACATGCTGCAGAGGTGACATTTTATCTATATTTATCTGCAACCATTAATGAAGACTTAACAGAATAACTGAAGTAACTATGTATCCTCATTTGTGAAGTAGATTTTAGTAGAAGGTTATTGCGTACTTGACGATTCAATAAAGTGTAGGGGGTGGCGACATGCCACATGCCACTTTTCTGAAAATCATCCTTGTTCTGATGTTTTAACAAGCAAGAAAAAATGTATACTATACATATGAAACAGCAAATTAAAAAAATAGTACATTACTAATAGTAAATAGCGCCCGGGCGCAGCGAGGTATATTTAACAATTGTTTGTTTTAGTTATAAATAAATTGATTATATTCGTCGGTTTTAAAAACATTCATTATATAAAGAATTTGTGCTCACGCAACCTTTTTTATACTTTACTATTACATAAAATTTCTTATTTGTGATGAAAAAGTTTTGTTTTTTTTCTTCGATAGCCCCTTAATTTTACTTTTACTAGAGAATACCACGTGCGTAGATTACTTTTTCCTTGACGTTAAAAACAAGCGAAAAACGAAACTTCTTTTATTCGTTGTTTCACAGTTCTACATAATCCACCAAAAAATTATCTCCCTTTTATAGAGTGATATTATACTATTTCTGAAGTCTTGATGCATGATGCCCAGATAAGTTGACACATAATCCTTGTGAATTTTCATTTTAATCATAGATATTTTTTCTCTATAATAGCATAAAAAGTTTTTAAAATGTTCAAAACAATTATTTTCCAAACGTTAAAATTTTTTCCAAAAAACTGGGGAATTTTAGAAAAATCGTTAAATTTCTGCATTTTCGACTTATACGGAACCCTATAAAAAACATTTGAATAAAATTTACTTATTTCATCACAAAAAAAACGTCACAAAAAATGTTTATATATTGTTTAAAATTTAATTAATTTTTTAATGATTTTTTTTAGTACAAATAACTATATGTGATGAATATAGATGAAATATCTTTGAATGGCACATTTAAAGTATTTATACATTTAAAAAAATAGTTACATCGAAAACTTGGATTTGCATCTCACAAAAATTGACAATTTCGATTGGCTTACTTTCGTATTTTCCTCTTATCAAATATTCTGAAATATAACTATTAAATTAATGTATTATCAACTTTGTAAATTCAATAAATACAGATTTAATTTTATTTAAATGAAAATTTAAACTTTTTTATTACAAGAAGAGTGTATCAATATTTATGTTACCTACATATTAGTTTTTAAATTAAAAATGATCAAAGATCGAAAAATACAAAATTTATTACCGATACTAAGAACATTTTTATAAATCTAACCAAGCTTGTAGTTGTGTTATTTACATACTTATATGATTCACAACAAAAGCAATAATTTTCTAATTTATTAAATATGAAGTTTATATCCTGAATATTTATCATTTTTTCATTCAATAGTAAATTAAATTCAAACTTTTTAAATTACAAGAATAACCCTATTAGAAAGTCTCAGGTGAGATATGAGTTGATATTTCAGGTGACATCTCACCTGAAATCTCACGCCAAAATCTCATCTAACCGATTTTTACCGTTTTTTTGTGTATTATTATTATTTAATACCATTCTTGGTCAATTCATGGCTATTTTTGAAAAATTCGAACTCAGAATATTTTTAAAAAATTGTACCATAGTTTTCACGATGTCATCAAATCATTAAGAACGTTCTTAAATATATAATAGACGAAAAATCGGTAAGAATCAGTTAGATTTTAGCGTGAGATGTCACCTGAGATATCATCTGAGATCTCACTTGAGATTTTATAAAAGGGTAAAACTTCGGCGTGAGATCCCACGGGTGGTGTCATTTAAGATTTTTTAGTAGGGAAAGATACTCATAAAAAGTTATATTCATCCGAAGAGCGGTGTTGGCTGCGCGGTTAGCGTGCTAGGCGCACAGGCAACACCGCTCAAGGGGTCAGGGTTCGATTCCCGGCGAGGACAAAAACTCGGATTTTTTCTGAGTTACGTTTTTTCGGCGGGAAAAGAACCCTGTACCCCGGCTGTCTCGGGGCGGGTTTTTCCCTGGAATGTTCCTTCAGCGTCATTCCAGGTTTTCCCTTGCCCCACAGGCGAATAACCTGGGCGGAATTGCGAGACAGTGTTAGGGACTCTGGGGGTAATATAGAAATCACGGGGTGGCCGATCCGATGCAGTAGGCAGGGAACGTTGGCCTTACCGACGGGGAGCTGGACTTTGAAAAAGGTCCTTCTCCGGTAAGCTACCCTGGGAAGGTGGACCCGATGGCCTTCCGGGGCCAGAGAGTGCCGGCTTAACCGGCAAGGTGTGCGTCTGAAACATGTCCTCACCGGAGAAGCCTTCCCAGACTAAAAGTATATGGGGGTTAAGGAAGAGAAAGAAAGGAGAATAATGTGAAAAAATAATGTGGAATACAAATAAAGGTACAAAAAAACACCTGCTAGGCCTCTAAGGCTGCAAGTGTATAAACCCACCACACTTTATTCATCCGAAAAATAAGAAATTTTCCAAATTTTATGAATATAATGTAATACAAAAAAAATTAAATTTGAAAAACAAGATATTGTTATAAGTAAAAAGCGCTATGAAAAAGTGACGAATTCTTTGTGCTTCTATCGACTCGCTTTTTTATAATAATTAGACACTCGCAATATTGCTGATTATCTGTAAGTATCTTTATTTTTCAATGATAACATTATAAAGTACTTTTAAATGTAAACTTGTAAATGTAGTACATATATATTCAAAAAATTATATACATAAAAAAAATTAATTGATTTTAAAATTTATTTACAATTATATATACAAAATATTTTTATTACATAAATGATTTGTTATAAATTAAGGTTTCCAATTTAGAAAGCTATCTTGAATAACAATTTGTCTAAAAATACTATTAGAATTAGATATTAATGTTTTTCTGTTACGTTGAGCTTCAAGTATATAAAGTACTTTTTCTTTCGCTTCACTTCTTGGAATATCACCCCGAAGGCCAAGTAATCTAACTAATTGATCATCTGTTATATCAGGATACTTTTCTACTAATGAATGCAAATCTAGTGAAAGAATTTCAGAATCCTCACAACGTAGCACTTCAGACAAACGTTTAATTATTTCAAATGGAGATTCTAATTCAATTTCAGGAGCAATTTTTGAAAAAAATGTTTTTAATTTTTCTGCCTCAATAATTATTTTTGATGTGCATGTCAAACATTCATCGTAACTTTTTAATGATATCTTACGTTGCAACATAGCTGAAATATACCTCTTAGCAATTAAATTTTGAGCTTCTGTTATAACATAATTAAAATTTTTAGGTGATAAATGATTGTAATCTAGAAAATAATCTTCTAAAGTTACACAAATAGTTTCTATTGGTATTGGTGATGAAAGCCATTTAGGAGTAAGTAAGTCATTAAAATGTGATTCTAAATCTAGAAATGATTCTTCTAATAGTATTGCTGCAGCTTCATTACGAAGTTTTAGGTATGTCTCAATAAGTTCTTCAAATTTAATGACAATGTCATTGTTAGAGTCGAAAATCCAATATAATTGTTTTGTTTGATGTGCTAACTCTATAAATTGTAAACAATTGTTAACAATTGTAATCATATGGTGAGTAAAATATGGGACTTGACTTCTATCTTCAAAATGTTTACTTTTAAATTCTAAAATAGCTTTTCGATATTTAAACCCATATTTTGTTACTTGCTCAATGCAAAGAATAAAAGCTTTTAAAGTTAAGTCTGTACTTATAGTCTTTGTAACTTGCAAATTTTGACTTATCATTTGAAAAATTATTACTGGAGCTGCAGTGTGATAATAAGTTTCATGAATACCAACTTCTGGCATTACTTTGCTCCACCAATCAATTTTTTCAGTTTCTAAAGTTTTTTTCATCCAATCTTCATAATTTTGTAACATGTTGTGCAAATATTTTTGTTGTAATTCATCTATAGTTTTAATGTCTAAAAGTGAACTGATTTCTTTTAAATTTATATTCAATTCTGGATGACCCATCATTTCAGGTCCTCCATAAGTATTCATTATCCATGAAAGTAGGGAAACATATTCATTTCCTTCTAAACCTTCATTAACTATATCTTTTAGATGTTGAGACAGACCCGAATGATACATTTTAACAAATTTGTTAGCAATATCATAAGATGGAGGAAAACAAGGTACACACAAAGTTTTTACAACTCGCAAATCTTCTAAAAATAGAAGTCTTGTAAGTTCAAGGTATCTAACTAACCACATTTTATTGTCAGTTCTTTGATCTACATGAGTGCCTTCAATTCTGTTAGAAACAGATTTTTCTAAAACTTTCAGAGCGACATCTTTCCAGTTTTTTGGTCTTCCTGGAGGCATGAAACCACTTTGTTTGTATTTTTGTAATGCATAATGATCAGCTTTTTCTTCGCGTTCAATAATCCTTAATACAGTTACAATTATAGTTGGCTCTTTGCGAACTGTATTCAAAGTTCTACTTAAAATCAATCTTATTTGTTTCTCCATTCTTTGAGAAAGATCTTCAACATCTTCAAAATATGCTTTTAACATGATTTTATCTGCAGGTTTTTCATTAGGAAGTTTATGCAATTCATATAACAAATCATCACGAGAACTTTCAAGGTCCATAAGACTTTGATGGGCATGTAATAATTTACTTTCATTAATCCATTGTTTTGTTCGTTCAACGCTTTCAGGAACTGTAAAAATATGTTTTAAATTTTCTTTAGCAGTAACATACTGAGAATGTCGTACATTTTCAAACTGAACTAATTGTAACTTTGTATTTAGTGAAGGAACTGATTCAAATAGTTTCCCAATATAATCCAATTCACCTTTGATTGTTTTTATGCTCGTCAAAGAATTTTGCAATTGATCAAATCCAACTTTGACACCATCTAGTTGACTTTGCATAGCAGTTTTTAACATTGTCTCGACACTGGCTTTTTTTCTACCAATTCTGCGTTTGTATTGTTCTACCTTTTCTAATTGACCAGGTCTTTGCAACATATTAATTACATGTTTGGTTGCTGAAGCTTTTGCATCTTCTTCAAACTTTTGTAAATCATACATTTTTGACAATTTTTCAGCGTATGATAAGTAAAAAATATTTTTCTTCTTTCAAAATTATTGATACTAACTCATAAATAATAATAGGGTTAAAGTAATCTAGTCTTGCGCCCGGAGCCGGATCCCATCTGTGAATATGTCTGTGTAGGTATGTCGTATCTCGTATGTGGAAGTATGTGGTATGTGCTTTATGCAGGTTATGCTTATAGGCTTATAGGGTATGTGGATCATGTATGTCGTATGTGGGGTAATTTTAACCACGTAAGTGACGGTCATGAAGACGGTCGTGGGGATTCAGGAACATTTTTTTTTATCATTGCTTTTGAACTATAATTTATAGTTTCAATATGGTAATTGTTTCCTGTGAGTGATGGTTCCTCCGGTAGATTTTATGCTCCATTTTTCCATTTTTACGATTTATAATTGATTCTACTGCGAAAGTGTACTACTGGCATATCATCTTCAAATTTATAACTACAACTCCTCTTATGCTCCATACGGCCCTATGTGGCGAGCAGTTATATTATATTATATTGTATATCGCAGTGGAATTAATTATAAACAGTAAAAATGGAAAAATGGAGTATAAAAAAGTTGTACCGGGGGTTGATGTACCATCACTCACAGGAAACAATTACCATTGAAACTATAATTATATAGTTCAAAGGCAATGATAAAAAAAATATTCCTGAATCCCCACGACCGTCCTCATGACCGTCACTTGCGCGGTTAAAATTACCTAAAGTAATAGCTCTATACTTATACAACACAGCGGCGCATCATGATCATAATAAACTAAGATACGAAACACGAAAAAAAATAAAGGCACAGTAAAGTATCAAAGATCTTTTAATAATTTAAATCAATAGTACATAGTTAAATATTTAATTTTAATACCTGTTCTATATATTTTAGATTATTTTGTGCATTTAATAAAAATTGTCATGCAACCTAGACACAGACAAATGTTTTATTTACTTCCAAAAGTAAATGATATCTTCTTACATAACCAAAGATTTCATAAGCCTGTAATTCTTTTTAATTGTATACACACAACTAGTATAACAAACAAGACATTTTATAGCACTGTTACAAGTATATTTAAGTGGTTTGAAAATCCTGTAAAAAGAACTGTAAGTGTTCATTTACCATAACCTATTATAATATTGTTGACTAATATTGCTATGATAACAGTTTCTTATCAGAAATATAAAGTGACTTTTATTGTCATAAATATATTTTATTTTCAAAACCTTAATTTTAATTATTTTTAACTAAAAATAAGAGTTAAGCATGATGGACAGGTGTTATGAAGCCATGCATTGGTCAAGATAACACTTTTTGGCTTGGATTCAGTAGTTTGCATGTGTTTAGCACAGTTTGATACATAATAATCAATGTTCATATAAGTTTAAGTTCATTTTTTATTTATTATGATACAGTTTGGTGCAATATGATATCTTTTTGGCATAAATTAGCTCATCTTGGCACATTATGTCGCAATTTAGCATAATTTTCTGAAACTTTATTAATATTGTCCTTGTAATATTTAATGTAGAAAATAATAATTATAATTATGTGCAAAGACTATGCAAATAGCATGCTAAACTGTAACAAACTGCATTATATTTTACTGAAAAATTAGCATGTAAGATTATTCAGAATTATACTGCCCTACTACAAAATCTCAGGTGAGATCTCAGATGATATCTCAGGTGACATCTCACCTGAGATCTCACGCCAAAATCTCATCTAACCGATTTTTACCGATTGTTCATCATTACATTTAAAACTATTCTTAGTCAATTAGTGACTAATTTCGAGAAATTCTAACTTTTTAAAAAGTTGTACCATAATTATCTAAGTTAGAAATTCGTGAAAATTTAAGTTCAAATTTTAAAAAATTTTCCAAGTTCGAATTTTGAAAAATTGTCACCAATTCATTAAGAACGGCCTTAAATATATAATGAACGAAAAAATCGGTAAAAATCAGTTAGATGAGATTTTGGCGTGAGATCTCAGGTGAGATGTCACCTGAAATATCATCTGAGATCTCACCCGAGATTTTGTAATAGGGATGAACTATAAAATTTATATCTACTGGGTGAGTAATAAATATATTTTTCTTATAGAAACTAGAATTAAACGGCACGGTTCTCTATGAAAATGTTGTCGATGGACTTGATTACAACTATTTTTATAAAGGTACCAAATAAATTGCTTTACTATAAATAATACATTTCGAAACGTTGGCTAAAAATAAATATTTTTGCTTGAAGGGATGCATAATTTTTATCTTTACACCTTAATACGTTTAAGAGTTTGCTATATATTATAAGTAACATTTTTTGATCAACAGAATTCAAGATGGAAGATAGTCTTTTTTCATGGTTTCTTGTTACGGAATTGCATGTATGGATGTTAATGTTACGGACAATGCAAGAAGGTGAAAATGGTCAAAAACTTAGAAATTTTATTGTTGAAGCTATGTGGAATGATGTAAATATCCGAGCAAAAAAATTAGGGGTATGACAAATTATAAATTGAATATTTCAAATATATTGCAAAATATTATCCATTCAGTCTGTTATAAACTTTATAACTCATTAACGCCCAGAAGTACCGATTTTGACCGATTTTGATGTATTAAAAGCTACTCTATTTAATGGTAGTGATTAAAATTTTCTATAATTTAATTTTATCATAAAAAAACGAAAATAATTAAAAAATGCAATTCTTTGAAATTCTTTTCTTTTAATCTATTTTTGGATTTCTTTAGATTTTTTGATACATAAAAGACCAATTCTAAAAGTGGTTTTGAGGTTCAAATTGAAAGAGTCCGTGGTACGTTATGGCCAAAAAAATTTTTTTCAATAAAATTGCAGCTTTATGACCATTTTTGATTCACTAAAGAATGCTCTCAAATGTTTTCAGATTGAGCCGACACAATTTTTAATTTTTCGAAAAGTCAAAAAATCTTTTATAAGCTGCATCAAGATAAATCATAACCTTATTGACTAATAACTTAATAAAATAATAACACATTTAAAAGAATTATTAATAGCTGGTATACTAATAAATTTAATATTTTTTCTTACTGCAATCAATACACCACCTCCAGGAACCTTACTACTAGTAAAATTTGACCTATCACATCTTATAATATTAAACACATCTTATATTATTAAAATCTTGTAAACCCCATTCACTAGAATTAATGTCTTCAACAAGCCAAGTCTCCACTAATATAATGACATGATAAAAGTCTAATAGGAGCACTTTATTTATAAATCCTTACAGATGAACTTTGGTACTCCTGATGTTTTGATAATAAGACTTGAGTTCAAGCCCATTGGAGTTACGCTGCTATTCATTTGGTTGAGACTAACTATTTTGATTTACCTTCTTCTTTCCTATAGTTGAAATCCCATGTACATACTTAATTATTAGATCCTCCTCCCCATTTTCAATTCTTGATTTTAAATAGCTTTAACTTGGCATAGATACTGGAGCTAAGTCTTCGTTAAGTCAGCTTTAAAGTAGAAATTTTCATCTGATAGATCCTTCTTGTTATGAAGAACCCAATGAACCGCTTCATTAGAAGGGAGAGTCACTCTGAGTAGTCGTGATCATTATTAACAAATTTCTTGTCAAGTCTAGTAACAGTAATATTAGAGCAATCAAAAGTAGGTTCAATTATTACATTGTTACTAAAAATATCTTTAACTTTTTGCAAGTCAGTGGTAGTTGCACTAGCAGAATCTTCAAAATTGAATATGAGGACATTACATTCTTTCAGTTTCCTCAAACTAATCACATTCAAGGTATTATTTATTGCATACGAAGTACTAATATCATTAAGCTTATTGACTATCCTTGAATCAATTAAATTCTATAAAGGAATAAGATTATCAGGAAGAGCTAGAACTTCTGGATCTGCATTGATCAACGGAATACTTACACCTTTGATCAACAAGCAATATAGAAACCTCTGCTATCTACACCTGACCTGAATATTTGTGAAATACTGCACCACACCCCTTACATTTATGGGCGTTTCCAACATTAATAGAACTTGGTTTCCTACCCTACTACAAAATCTCAGGTGAGGTTTCAGATGAAATCTCAGGTGACATCTCACCTGAGATCTCACGCCAAAATCTCATCTAACCGATTTTTACCGATTTTTCGTTCATTATATATTTAAGACCATTCTTACTCAATTAGTAACTATTTTCGTAAAATTCGAACTAAAAAATTGTACCATAATTATGTAAGTCCGAAATTCGTGAAAATGTTAAGTTCAAATTTAAAAAAATTTTCTAAGTTCGAATTTTTCAAAAATTTTCACCAATTCATTAAGAACGGTCTTAAATATATAATGAACGAAAAAATCGGTAACAATCAGTTAGATGAGATTTTGGCGTAAGATCTCAGGTGAGTGTTACCTGAGATATCATCTGAGATCTTACGTGAGGTTTTGTCATAGGGTAGGACATGAGTAACATTTCAATTCTTTGTTAAGTACTGGAGCCATTACAGAACACCTAGTAATCGAAGCAACACTACAAATAGTAAGATTATTATAATATAAAGGTGCAGCGAATAATATAAATCAACTAACAAAAAATTTTAATATTAACTCAACGTATCTTAACTTACAATTTTTAAGATTCTAAATCAATAAGATTTCAACTTTTCAATTATAAACAAATAAGCCAACAATAAATAATTAGCAATATAAACTAGTACTTACTACTTGCGCTGCCTATATCTATATATAATAAATAAAAAGAGAATTCGTAGATTTTTGCTCGAAAACTATGGACTTTTACAAAAATTTCCTAAGAATAAAAATGTCTTGGAATTCATCAAAGAATCCTCTTAAAATTTTTTTAGATTTTTATAGGGTGTTTTTCGAAATTTTGGATTTCATGGTCAATCTGAAAAATTTTAAGAGCATTCCCTGCTGAATTATAAGATATTTTTATTCTTATAAAATATTTATAAAAGTTCATAGTTTTCGAGAAAGAAATTTTTGAAAATAAAATCAAAAAATGTTCAAATAGGCCGCCATTTTATTAAACAAAATTTTTTTTCAGGTATAACGCAGGCACCACAATGCTTTCAATTTTGAGTTCGAAGACACTTTTATAATTGGTTTTTTGTCTATACAAAAATCTAAAAAGGTTGAAAAATCGATTTCTAAACCAAATTATTCAAAAAATTGCATTTTTATATTATTTTCGATTTTTGAATGATGAAACTAAATTTTGGAAAATTTTAGTCCCCACCATTGAAAAAAGCAACCTTAAATACATGAAAACAGTAGTTTTCA
Organism: Philotrypesis tridentata; assembly: GCA_018906965.1. Taxonomy (NCBI): domain Eukaryota; kingdom Metazoa; phylum Arthropoda; class Insecta; order Hymenoptera; family Pteromalidae; genus Philotrypesis; species Philotrypesis tridentata. Next base: position 90,503 of record JACCIB010000091.1, on the reverse strand, counting down.
AATTTTTTCCGGGCGTATTAATTAGATGGTAACGGCTCAAATTTTAGTGTCGAAATCCGTCCTTATAGGCGTTGATGGATATAAATGTATTACGATGTAATAATCATAAATAGCTAGTGTTATAGTGTAGACTGTAGAGCCAACATTGCTTTTAATCATTTAAACATGCGTACTTACGTATATTTATACATTACTAGATATATCGAGCGCATTTCACGATTTTTACAAATCAAACTGGTTGCTTTCGTCTTTCTCTGTCAAAATCCTAATGAAATTTCAAATACGACAAAAAATACGCGCTGGAACAAATAGCCAATCGTAAATAGGCAAAAAAATAATAGCCAATTGTGATTATAACTGTTTATACAATGGCGGTGCCCAATAGTCGATGCTCAAATATTTACAACCTCATATCAACTCTTACACTATTTTAGGGTATATAAATAGAAAAATATCGTTGGTCCATACGAAGACTATCGTATTTCAGAAAAGCTATGTTTTTAATCGTTGATTTAGAGCTTTATAGTAAAATAAAGCTGGTTAAATCACAATAGAATTGCATGTTATTGCATATCATTAATAAAATTAATTAAATAAGTACAGAATTACACATTTACGAAAATCTCGATAAATTTTTATAGTCACAGATATTACATGCGAAGACTGAAAATAGGCTTTTTCTGAAATATGATTCGTTTAAACCGACAATATTATGCATATTATATCTTTAAAATAAAAGATAAGTGAACCGAAGGACAGCGCTATTTTGAAATTAAAAAGCGCCATGTTGAAAAAATGTGTTTTTATGCATTTTATCTTGAACCATTTTTTTTATAAGTGAAAAGTAAGTCTGATTGTACAACGGAATTAAAATAGTTCTTTACGGGGTGGGAGTAACTTTCTAAAAATTATGTCTCAATTCAGACACTGCTTATCAAGGGGCACGGTAACGTCCCAATGGCATGCATAAGTGTACGCATAGCAGCACATAATTACACTGTGCTTTTGGGGAGCAACGTAACCTTTAAATTTGCTAGATAACTACTATTTTCTTTCTTTTACTAATTTTTAATTTATTATGCATTATATCTAGAAAAAAAGGTGTTCTGTACCTCTTAAGGTGGCTTCAGCGACTTTTAATAAAACATATAAGGTTCTAAAACTTTCAGTGAATACAGTTGAAATCTGAAGTTTTCGATTAGTATAAAAAAAAATTTTCGTTTCAATTTTGAGAAAAAAGCATGAGAAAATATTAAAATTATACACGGGCTCTTATGGGACTCAATGATAAATCCGACCTCACGTCCTTATAAAAAACATATACTTCAAAACAGAATGTCAAAAATTATAGCATTTTTAATGAAAATAACGTTAGGAACAAAAGAAATATATGTTTCCATTTAAGGACGTTTCCCTGCCTAGCTCAGAATTCTAAATAGCAACCTATATTATCGAAACAAAATTTAATTTCAAAAGTTAAAAAACATTGATAAAGAGACGAAGATATTTGCAAATAAGCTCCGGACTCTTGTTTTATCAATTAGAGAATGAAAATAATAATTGAGGATATCCTGCTACATAAAATAAAAATATGTTTTCTAACATAACCTTATTGTCGAGAGCTGTTTTCAATTAATATCTTTCAAAAAAGCATTATAACGTAGCTCAAACTATTTGCAGTTTTATTCTATTAACAGTTTACTATCAATTCTCTGACGCTTATTCATGTGTGTTATTTCTATCACAGTTTTTATTAATTATTTCGAAGTTGCATCATAAGAGCCTATGTTAAACATAGCATTTTCAACTTGATATTTCTTGGAATTGAGTATTATAACATACGTTAAAAACAATGACAATACGTTCAGGAAACTCTTAACTTTCATATTCTAAGTTTTCATTAAGTCCTGTTATCATTTTATAAAACAGGGCAACGTCCTTAAATGTAAAAGATATCAAGAAAAAACGGTATTACAATGCATCTGCGCATGCGTACCACGTAAATGAATACAGAAAGCCACGTCTATTTTACCGATTACAGATTAGTTTTTTAATGACGCGCAGAAGTAGTTTACGTTATAATTTACTTCAGTTTAAATGATGCATTGAAATAAAAAGTATCAACCGCTGAGGCCACCTTAAATATCACGTTTATGCTGTTGTTTGAGTGTTAAGTGATGACAAAGATTCTTTAGTAATTGTTATGAATTAAATGCAAACTAATATTGTCATTTTTGTTTACGTTTAAAGAACGAGATGTCTTCAGGCATTGTAGATGTGATAGTTATTATGAGGATTTGAGTAGAAGAAATGTTTTCGAATGCACTATAAAAAAAAAATAAAAATATTTAAATAAAAAAAATTTATCTTTCTAGTATTTTTTATATAGCTTCAAGACTTTAATGAAGATTCGCGAATGAAATTGCAATTGAAATCACCTCTTTATCAATTGACGAATTATTCGAAAATTGAAGGTGTATATCGTCGGTTCATATGAAGTCTAATTTCATAATGAAATAATATTAAAGTTGTAATAGAAGTGAACAGAATTTCAAGTTTACGAAAACGTAGATAAAGTGTTATGGTCATACATAGTAGTAAACAGGAAAGGTCACAATAGGACTTTTCTATGCTGCGTTAGTCTTCAAACGGACCGACGATATACTGTAACAAGTTGCATTATTTGATTGCTTGAATCTACAAAAGTTTTTAATACATTGATTCGCCTAAAAAAATAAGTTGAAAGTGAAAGCTATTATAAAAGTTCATAAAAAGACTACGAAATCTGTTGAAAACATACCTTTTCCAAAATAAAGTGTTATCAATTATAAGTTTGGATCTGCACGATGTTTTCTAATATATTTTATCTATTAATAAATTATCACGGGAGGTTATGAAATTATGGAATAAATGGTCAAGCATAATTTAAGCAGTATTTATTCATTTATTGTTTGTAAAGTATAGTTAAATAAGTAGTGTACAATATAAGACAAAGACTCTATCGCTCGATATTAATTTTAATATAATTCTGAATTTATCTGTCTCTTCGAGTAAAAAAAAAAAATCTTTTTAAAAACTTTTTTTGGCTCGAAGAAACAAATAAATTCAGTATTATATTAAGTAGTGTATGAACTCAAAATATAAAATAAACTTTCTTGCTTACTTTATCATAAATATCACTGATTAACAATATTATGATAAATTCAGCAAGAAAGTTTATTTTATATTTTAAATGCATACACTACTTATTTAAATTTATTTACAAACAATAAATACTGCTTACATTTATTCCATGATTTCACGACCTTCCAAAGGTAAAATTTAAAATATCTTATATTTTATATGGATGCACAATGAAAAATGAGAATCTATCAATAAATAGACTATATTAGAAAACATTGGAGATCATAACTTATAATTGCCAGCATTGTATACTTTAAACAGACGAAGCTAATAGAAATCAAGAAAAATTTTGTTCAAACCGATAATACCTTGGTGTGTCCTAATAATGCTCAACAAATTAAAAAGTTAAAAAAATAGTGGAATCTTTTTTATTTTTCATCCGATTTCAGTAAACAAAGACTTATTTTGTTCCTTGTAAAATTTCAGAATGAGCCAACAAGGGAGCTTTTATGATAGCATTGATGTTTAAAGCACACGATTCAATTGTTCACATAAAAATCATAAAGTTAGGTAAAAGCAGCATAAAATTACGTAAAATATTGGATTTTGTATTGAACCTGTGAATGCTACCACATAAAGTCCCTCGATGGTTCATCATGAAATTTTCCAAGGAATAAAATAAATCTTTGCTCACTGTAATTGGATGAAAAACAAAAAATAATTCAGTTTTGAAATGTTTTTTTTGTTGAGTATTATTAGTTCACACGAAGGCATAATCAGTTTGAACAAAATTGATCCTGATTCCTTCTAGCTTGGTCTTTTTAGATTATATCAGGATTATACAATTGACAGCACTGGAAACAGACTTTTCAGAAAGTTATCTCAGCCCCGTGAAGAAGTTCAGAATTTTCTCATAAAGAAATTCAGAATTTTCTTGTTTTGAGAAAACATTCGTTGTTTTATGACAATAATCCACATGCGCTAAAAATCCCTTACAGTTTTAAAAAAATGTAAGTTAAAATGGGATTGTCGATGGTCGGCGCCATTGCGTAACCTCATTTATCATCTGATCTTCATTTAGTTGGTTCAAGATTGGCTATTTGTTCATTTTTTTGCCAGTAGAATTAGTTATGAATTTTAGTTTTTGCAAATTGAATGTAATGTTTGATGTACAATAACGTTTGTATAATTAGGCTAAGAACGACGCATAAATGTTTAGATTTGCATAACTTTGCAATTTTAGTATCACTGTAAAATTCTGTAAAAAATTGTTCAAAATTGTGCTGTGAATAAGTGATGTTTCTAATTAATTAGCTTTTATGTGTGACCTAGAAAGAAAGACGAGAACAACAATTTCGACTTTTGAAATACGCAAAACTTGATATATCTATACAGTTTTTATATACATTTATACGCAATATGACGTCTCTCATCGATGATCTTTTTTTGTGAATTTTGGAGAAGTTTCTTCCTCCCCGGTTTGACAAAGTCACTTCGCCGATCCGATTGCTACATCAATGATCTCAACATAGAGTCTTACACTTTAATTTTTTTAGTTAGCTACAGATGTAACACTCCATGGAAATATATAGTTATAGATGGATATAGTTAGTCGTGTTAAAAACTTAAATATATGTAAAGCTCCCACCACCAGAGGGTGAATTACAGATTTGAAGTTCCAATAAAAATCATAAACGCAAAATTAGCAAGTAAACTTGAAAATTCTTTTTTCTTATCAAGCAAATATTTATTAAGATTATATTTTCAGACTATAAGTGCGTCATTATTTAAGGCACAAATGGAATTATTGTCACAACAGTTTAATGCATCTATTATAGGCTATGATGAAGCTGTTGTAACCGATGATGTACGTCTGGCTGGTCATCTTTGGCGTCGGTTTTTGAAATGTGAAAATGACAACCCCGAGAATTTAGAAAAACTTGTCTGCTATGTTAGAAATCAGGTATTCATTTAAAACAAAACAAAACAGTATATTGCTCATATAGAATGCAAAAAACTTGGGCAGTCTTTAAATTGCCACCCGAGGCAAAGGCTCAAACACGAGGTGTAGGCTGTCCAATATTACTTCCATGGGCTGTATACTATTATTCGTCACACAGAAGAAAAGATAGCAAGGGAGAGTGGGACGATTCCGCCGCGGGGCAATTCTGAAAATTGCTAATAACTTTTTCGTTACAAATCTCTTATTCCATTCGGTGGATTTACCTTCGGGAAGAGGCGGACATTTGTACATAACATTTTTTGGATCATCAATAGATTCGAATTTATTACGGACGCATCGTGATTTTTAACAGCGATTCTGTAATTTCAGTATTCCACGGAAATGCGTTTAGAGAATGTGTAGGTACTGCGAAGCTTTCGCACACGTAAATACGTTTAAGGTGTATCTCAAGACTAACATTTTGACCCTACGGCGACTTCTATACGTTCGAAAAAAAAATTGTTTTAGGGCATATCAGTAACTTCTTCGTGGGGTATGTTTATATTATTTATACATAGGATTTAAATAACAAGTTATGGACATTTAAGGAAGAGAAACTTTCTACGAATTTTTTTTACATTATTTTTTCTTTCTTCAAATGCTCATAACTGTTGAACTAAGTGGTCAATCTGAATGATCTTTAGCTGAAATTAAAGTTCTTTTGTTGTATATTATCTACATATAATCATATCTGAGTGTTTATGAGGAAATCAACAACATTTTGAAGTGTTTCAGATTTACCCCCAACTTTTGTAGATTTGCTAAAATCGTGTCCTTTTAAATCGAGCAAAATGGTATATTTTTTTACTTTAAAAATTTCGCAAAAAGCATTTTCAGTTAGTAATGAATACCAACTTAATTATACCAACGGAAAGGTATCGCCTATTAAAAAAAGACTTGTGGAATTGCCCCACTCTCCCCTGTACCTTCGGCGCAGTGTGAGGAAAATAATATTATTGTCATCTGTTAATACAATATAATTTTGTTGCATTTTTACGCAGGTACATAATCTAGGTAGTATCAACTCAACAAAACTATTTGCCTTGAAACCCACAGTCGAATGGAAATATGTGTGATGTAACATTTCTATAAAAAGGTTAAAACAAAATAGAAAAATATTTTATTATTATTAATACTTTAAGATCTATGTTATTTTTTATCGAAAATAAATTTTAAAATATTAATTATATTAGTTTTACTTAATTAAAATCCTTACACTATAACTTTATCCTTTAAAATTCTTTTTCCATTTGCTGATGATCCATCATTATGTAGTAAGTGGACGTGATATTAGCCTACGGTTGTAGCGAGGTAGTCTGCATTTTAGTCTACTTCGTTAGTTCGTTATATGATCTTGTTCGCATGGATGGATTAGGTAATAAAAAATAATTTCTTTCATTTAAATTATATGTTTTCTTTATTTAGTGACAAAATAAAATGAGATTTCCACGTTTTCTGCTTAGTATTTGAGTTGTAGAGCCTAATTTAATTTTTAGCTAGATCCCTTTTCTCGTATTAATGGTCTTCCTTCGTAATATATTCTGATTCATTATATACTCAAGCAGAAATTTTGCGTTAATTTTTCGTTTTTTGTTTATTTTTGTGACAATGTATTAATATTAAATTGTTTGCATCCGGACAACGTGTCCCCTTACTGAAAAGTTAATCGTAATATAAATAGCATACACTTGTGAATTTTTCTATATAGTTAAGGTAAACATTTTAACTATTTAAGAATGATTTCCGGCAGTAAAATTTTATTATTTTTCTGTTTGCAAATTGTGTATTTTTAGCCCTGAACCGGACCTAGTTTCCTCAAAACGTTGGCATATTATGTATTTGTGTGTGTGTGTGTGTGTGTGTGTGTGTGTGTGTATAATATGCCTACATGCAGAAATATTTTAAATGCCAGCCGATTGCATAATCACTTAACTGCATCTCTCGTAAAAACGTTACCGCAGAACCACTTAAGCACTAAAGTTGTATAATATATATTTAATTACCTATACCGATATATTCGTCGGTGTTTTAAAATTTTTAAACATTTTAAGAATTTTTTTAATTTTTTCAAAAATTGTCAATTTGCAAAAACAAAAAGTTGCTGGGATCGCACTAATAAAATTCGTACGTATTCCTTAACTGATTCTAAGAACTTATTACACTTGACAATTTTTTTCAAAAGAGCGTGGTTTGTGAATAAAAAGTTCATAAAAGTCCTCGTAAAAAAATTTCAATTATAATATGCGCCAGTTTGACCACATCGAGGTCCAAAATCAACCCCCAAATCATGTATCTTTTAGGTTTGGACATTTATTCTATTGGTTAGAGGGGCTCCAGTAACATTGCAAATGAAAACGTTCTTGAAATCTTGAATTAAAAAAAAAAATTGTGGAAAAACCATGCTTTTTTCATTTAAACCATTTTTGGTCATTGTTAATAACAATTTTCGAAAATTTCAATTACACCATTGGAAAGGGCATGAATGAGACTTTAAAAATATGGGCCGCCCGAATTGTTTTAATTGCAAATTGCATTAGTTACGAGCCCCCAAAGCATGGGACGGCATAACCACTTATCTGCAAAGTTCCCGCAGAACCACTTAACTCGCGTAATTTGTTTAGCTTGCGCGTCGAGAAAGAAACTATTTACAAATGTAATACTACGATTGTATTCGTATTAGATACCTAATCAAATGAGCCAATACTTAGATCTTGTCTCTGACATTTCGATCTTACGTACTACTCCAAACATTGAAATCGCTTTTTCTCGAAAACACGAAAAAGTCACTTAAGTGGTTCTTCATGTAAGCAACAGAATATAATTAGATATACTAAACACATTGATTGGATGTCACTTCTGGGCACGCGTGATCAGCCATATGTGAAACAACTCCACTTTAATTCGAAACGATGAATAGTTTTGTTTATTTCAATTGTTATTCTTGTAATCTTTGTTATTTATTTTCAGTTTCCTGTTTGAAAAATCTTATATAGAATGAATAAGGAAAGTCGAGTCTCGTTTATTTCCGTCAGAAAAAATAAAAAAACTATATAAGAATGAAAATAATTAAAAATATTTATTTGCAACGAAATTTTTCAGATAAACATGTCTCTGTAGGATTTTTTTTACGTAGACCAGCTTTATTGATCTGATAACTATTTCAGAAAATGTTTTTCGGTTATAGAATCATAAAGAATTTTGCTAATCAAGTTTGATATTTTCGTCAAACAAAATCGTTTTAATTTTTACACATTTATTTTAGTAGAATAAAAGTGTAAAATAACTTTGTTCTATTTTTGATACTGATCAACTTTATTCTTCGAAACTCAATACAACCCAACCCATTTTTATTTCTAACGCGTGGTGCTGTTAAATTAGTAGGACTTACAGAATAAGTATATAGAAATCGAACTCTATTAAATGATATTATAGTTTCATACATGTACAATTGTACATACAATAGATTGATACTTATATGTAAGTGTATTAAAATTGTAATAGATATTCTAGTTGCGTTTTAAGGATGTTTTGGGAATGTAATAAAAACTGCTGAAGGTCCAGGAAATGTTTCTTTGAATTGTTTTAGTTACTTTGGATAAAAGACTTTTCTTCACTATTTAATTTAACTCACATTTGCAGTTACTTCATAGTAATTAATAATAAAATAATATGTAAAAAACCAACAAAACATAGAATTTTTGATGGGGTAAAGTTTGTTGCTCCATTGCAAAAGTCACTAGTGCAGGAACATACTTCTTGTCTTCCACCAAATCCACCGCGTTGATAACATTTTCCTTTATAATTGGATTCATCCCAACCGCAACTTCGAATCACTCGTGTATTAGCTGGCACTGAAAATGTCGAAATCAGAAAGCATATTTCTATTTCTAACAAATATGGTACATAGAACTGTTTATTTTTATATATCAAAAGATGAAGCCATAAATTGTTAAAACATTCTGGTAAAAACTAAGTTAACCAAAACGGCCTGTTCGCCAATAGTGAGCCAACGACTTTGACCGACAATTGAAGTTACCGTTGACTAACGACTGATGGAATCGTTGATCAACTGCATTAAAATTGGCTCGGATGATGCTCAATTTTTTTCTGCTGTTTTGTTCCATAGCGTATTACATAGTTATTTAAAATATGAGAAAATAAATGTAGAAAATGTAGTTTAAAGTCTTTATGTAAATAGTTATTTATCAAAGTAAATCTAAACTACATAGTCTTCAGTAGGTTGATTTATAGTTAGTTCAGTGATACGCTTTTATGAAGCAGTTATTTATATATAGGTATTTATATAGTTATTTATATATATTATATTTCTCCAGAGAAGTTTTCTAAAATGAAAACTTCTCTGGAGAAAGCTCCATCTAAATTTTCTCTAAAAATAATTTAACACTCATCACTAATTTTTTTTTCAATCAAATACGCGTTCGAAGAATTTGCTTAAATTTTGAGTATCGCTGAAATAGCTATGGATCTTCTCAGCTGCGTAAATATATATAGTCCTAAATAAATTGGATTGTTAATTTTTAGACAGAGTTTTTAGTAACTTTTAATAACTACGACTTCATTAGTACTATTAAGTTGTGCAATACTTACAGCCATTTACACTAAATTCAATAACCTGAGTAATTTTTCTGCACATTGTATATTTCGCTCCTTCGACGTGTTCTGAACAATCTTTTTTAAGAGCATCTGGGGGATTCTTATCAGCACATCGACTATCTATATGACTATTACATTCGTAACACCGTAGACTTTCAACACCTAAATATGAAATAATATTACAATATTTACAAATGTGAGGTATGATAAATGAAATAAAAATAATTATGAATACAAATTTTGAACTATTTTCGATTATTATTATTTTTGTTCAGTAAAAATTTTAAAAGAATTCTTATCATAAACCAATGTTTATTATGAAACGAATATTGTATGGTTTGAAGTGCTTAATAAAAAAAGCTTAGGGAAATTTCATGTACATGAAAATAGAATATGCCTGTCATTACACCGTGTACTACAAATTTAACCAGATTGAGCTGGATTTACTGTGTCGTTTTTCTTAATGAACAGAAATTTATCTGTAATCTTATCGAAATACCTTTGGTGAATACTATAATATATTTTTTATCGTGATTAAAAATGAATTATGTATAGTTACTTTATTTTCCTGCACCATTGATTATTTTATTTTTTGAAACGGAAAAAACCTTACTTAATATCTTAGTCTTACGTATAATAATTCGTTATTATTTTTTTTGTCTTATCATGAGTTAATTGTTAAGTTTTTTTATTCTATTATATTTGTGAATGGTACTAGATGTCTAATCTATGTATTTCTACAATTTTGATTATGATTTTAAAATTTTGTAAAATCATTAAATCATAATTCGGTATGACACCCAGATTCGATTACAACTCAAATAAGGAAAAAGAACCCAAACATTTTCTAAAATTAATTAAATTAAATTATTTTTCTGTTGAAAAATATTTGTAAATATACTATAATTGTTATGAAAATAACTGAAATAAAATTAAAAAACACTTAATAATAAATGAGTAAATTTGAAGTTTGTGTGCAATCCCTCGTAATTGTACATATGCGTCTTATTTTTTTATAGTATGCTATATATATGTGAGTTTCTAAAAGTTCAAGATAATTAAATTTCTATTATATTCATAAAAGAATTATTTTATTTCTATTTTTTTATTTATAATTTTTTGTACTGACTTTTAGATAATGAAATACTACATTGCTATCGTTGGCTACGTTAAATTCATAGCCTTTTGGCTAATAATGAATAATTTTCTATATATTAAATTATTCTTCACCATATTAAACTAAACCAATTCTTGTTAAGTGCTACTTCATTATCCCTGGTAGCAACTTAACGATAAATTAGCTAATTTCGTTATAAATTAGCTAATTGATAATTAAATTAGCTAATCTATCGTTAAGTTTCTACCAGGGTAACCTAAAGATACAATACTCTGTATACGTATATTTAAAACAAAGCTTGTTTGAAAAATCTTAATTTTTGTGTATTATACATTGAATATATGTATATTTAAAACATGAATGAATCAAGATATTTCTAGGATTCCATTTTTATTTTCAAATAATTTCAGAGATCTAATTTAATTTTATTACATTTTTTTAAATTAAAGCATTCTTAATTCTTATAAAAACGTTAAATTATCAGAATAGTAGTTTAATTAAAAATTAAAAAAATAATTCCTAATATTCCACTGAATTTATAATATTCTTCAATATAAAATTCTTAAAAGCTGTTTATACAAGAGAATATTGAATTCAGTATTAAATATTTACAGCCATTCAACAAACGATGTTGTTTATAGTTACAATGCTAGTTAAAATTAATATTAAATGTGGTCATAATTCAGACGATGAAACAAATATTGTCACGATATACGGGATAAAAATTTAAATAATATTAACTAGTAGAATTAGTATTCATTCATAACTTACCAAATTTACTTAACAGCAAGACATTGCAAACAATAAAAAATAAAATTTTAGACATTTTCTTGAATAGTTTTGGTGGACTTGTAAAATGTCTTAAAGCCGAAATTTATCCGAAAGTTTTCTTAATTTATAGTCTGATTTTTAAAGCATGCTTTACAGTTGTAAGATGTTGAAAATACGCCGATCTTCAAGCCGCGGTAGCCTTAAACATACTGTTAATTCGACTACAGCATAGCTGCGCTACAACCTCGAATAAGATTCGGAACACTATATATGGCACACGATTTTAAAACATAATTATAAGATTTTATAAAAAGTACTATCGTTCACAAAAAATCAACTGAATGTTATATTTACAATATGATACAAAAACTAAAATATTTTGTTATTTAAACATTAAATTATTTTTCATACATTTTTTTAGAAAATTATAAACTAATTGCCGTAAGAGTTATGTTAATATTTTTTTAATTCAATGTTATTATTCACTTGCATTAATAAACTTAAAAATAATTTAAAAACAACGATAAGTGTTCCTCTGTATCTCTTCTCTTGATTTGTACTTCCTGTTATCTTACCATTGTACTTATCATATAACGAAAAGCATATCACTAGTTGCATACCTCTTCCGACCTATAAAAACGACTTATTCAATAAGAAATTATTATTGTTCACAAAATTAGTATCTTATTATTCAATTTTAATCATTGAAACACTCTATTAATTTGAAATAAAATATATGTCTAAACTTTTAAATAAAATATTTGTTTAAATTGGTTAGATGATGTTATAAAAAAACTTGTTTAAACTAGTATCGGTCACTTAGTGAGTCAAATACGATAATTAAACTTAATTGAATAATAATGGTCTTGGTCAAGCAACCTAGTAGAGCCAATTCTTTTTATGAAGCTTATTTAACTACGCTTACAATTTTATTCATATTTTTTTTTTGATTTTGTGTCAACATTTGAATTTATTATTGTTTTATTATCTTTATTATTATTACTATTATTATTATTTACACTATAAATGGGTGTTCTATTTTGGATTTAGTTCCTTTTTTTTATTTAATTTATTCCTTTTTTTATTAATTTTAATTGAACTGGAATATCCTTTATCTAAAAAGCTATGAAATTAAATTTTTAAAATATATTTTAAGTCTAATATATCCTCAAGACAGAATAGGCATAGCAATGTTCAATATTATTTTGATTCTGAAAATGTGTTTACTTATTACTTATTATAGTATGGATTTTAGTATGAAATTTTTTGATAGTGATTTTTTTCAGTGGATATATATACATATATATATATATATATATATATATATATATATATATATAAAGGAATATTTAATAAAATAATAGAATTATTTTATTTATATATGGGTGGTTCTCTGACAAATCGAGCGGTCGATTTTTTGACCCTATCGAAAAAAATTTTTAAAATGTTCCTAAGAGACACATGAGTAGCCCTGAATTTTTTCAGATTTTTTGCATCAAGTATCTTCGAGTTACAGAGGGTCAAAGTTGATGAAATCATGTTTTTTTGCTTTTTCTGGCTACTTTCATTAATTTATAGAGCCTCAGGGAAGCATTTTTCACTATAGAGATATATAACATTTTTTTCTGCAAATTTTCTAAACTTTAAAAGAAAATAGTTTTGATGTCGTATATATATGTTTTTAAAAAGTTATAAGTCATTTAAGCTTTAAAATCAAGTTTTAGGAAAGTTCGATCATCCGGATCATAACCAAAAAATTCATGAAGATACTTTATTTCAATTCAAAAAAGTCTGCGAAAGACCCAGAATGTCAGAGGCCTTGGTTTCTCTGTAAAAAATCTTGTATGTGTTCTCTGTAAAAAAAAATTTTGTTTTTTTGCTATATCGAAGAATTTAACCAATTTTATCAATTACGTAAATTTTTTTATCATAATTTCAATCATTAAAAAAATGATAAGGTTAGTGAAATGCTTCGATATAGCAATAAAACTAAATTTTTTTCATATATGAACGGATATAATGATTTTTTACAGAGAAACCAAGGCCTCTGACATTCTGGGTCTTTCGCAGACTTTTTTGAATTGAAATAAGGTATCTTCATGAATTTTTTGGTTATGATCTGGATGATCGAACTTTCCTAAAACTTGATTTTAAGACTTAAATGACTTATAACTTTCTTAAAATATATATATACGACATCAAAAATATTTTTTTTGAATAGTTTAGAAAATTTGCAGAAAAAAATGTTATATATTTCTATAGTGAAAAATGCTTCCCTAAGGATCTACAAATTAATGAAAGTAGCCAGAAAAAGCGAAAAAACATGATTTCATCAACTTTGACCCTCTGTAACTCGAAGATACTTGATGCAAAAAATCTGAAAAAATTTAGGGATACTCATATGTCTCTTAGGAACATTTTAAAAATTTTTTTCGATAGGGTCAAAAAATCGACCGCTCCATTTGTCAGAGAACCACCCATATATATAAATAAAATAATTCTACAGCCTATCAGCGTCTGGTAATGCGCCAATTTTTAGTTAATTTTCTAATCTATTGTTATTTTAAGAAATACTTTTAAAAGCTAAGTTTTGATACACAATTTCAGTGTTTAATTTTAAAAATTTAAATTAAAAAATCTGAACTCCGTTAGGGTTCAACAAATCTGAATGAACGAGTCTTCGCTGGAAAGTGAAGTATATATATTTGAATTTTTCTCTCCCCTCCAATGACACATATAGATACAGTTGCAATGGGACCAATGTAAAGTTATATATTTACTAGCCATCTCTGCTATTATACCGCGCTAAGTACTTGATGTAACCAATGGGCAAAGACAATGTTTTTTATTCAGTTTTCCAACACTCGTTGGAGTCGCTGATCGCATAGCAAGGGAAAATGTAAAAGACTACAGACGATTTCCTATAACATGTAAAAAAATTCCTATTTTCCGATACCAATGGCACGTGACGAGCCTATATAGTCAGACATTTGTAAATGAATGTTGTACAAGAAGCTAAAACATACAGTACATGTATTTTACTTATAAATTTAATAATAAAAACTTTATGATCCCAACATATTTGTTATTATTAAAAAAGTTTAGCTTTGTTATATCACTACATATATTTTTATAAGGTATTTCAACAAAATTAAAAATTTGGTTGCGTTTCAAGCTCGTATATAATTCTCTAAGAAAAAGCTTAGATTGAATACATCCATTGTTGAAAATTCTCGGATTCAACTGTAGACCGACAAAAATGTTCATATGCTTCTCTAGAAATATAATACATGTCATAATTTATAGTAATTCAAAACAAGAACGTATAAAAGATAGGGGGAAAGCTGAAGTGAATAATGCCTCTCTTCCTGTGTCAACTACGTTAATATACAGGTTTAATTATTAAGTTATTATGAACAAAGAATAAACGTAAGTATAGAAACAAATATTGTGATTAATTGAATTTATGAACGATAAAAATATATCATAAAAATCTGGATCACAAAAAATAATTAGATATTTAGATCGATTGAAACATGTATATAGTTCCAGGCAATTCTTTGTGAGATCGACTGACTAAATTTTTTTTGTTCAGCTGCAAATTTTATTAATAAAAATAAAAATTGGTTAAAATGGTTAAAATTGGTGAAGATTTTTGGCATTGTTTAACTATATTTAAAAATGTGTAGCTCCTCAGGAAAACGGTTTTCAACAAAAGTCTTTAAAACACTTCTTTTAGAAAATTTACTGAACAAAAATTTAAAAAAAATACTGTCAAAATAATATATATATATATATATATATATATATATATATATGTGTGTGTGTGTGTGTGTGTATGTATGTATGTTTGCTCGCTTGAATTCAGACCAAAAAATCATGAACATAGCCCTTTTTACTGCAAAAGTATCTATGCTACTGCCGAAATACCACTCGACCTTTTTCTAACCTCAAAAAATCAATTAGGTCATCGAAATTTAAAAAAATGCTTATATGACTTCGAAAAAATACATTTTAAGAAGAAAAGTATTCTTGATATTTTTCATAATTTTGCTTCTTTTCTGAACAAAATTATACAAAATTATGAAAAATGTCAAAAATACTTTTATTCTTAGAATTTTGTTCTAAGTTAACTATATTTTTTCGAAGCCACATAAGCACTTTTTTAAATTTCAATGACTTAATTGATTTTTTGAAGTTAGAAAAAGCTCGAGTGGTATTTCGGCAGTAGCGTAGATACTTTTGCAGTGAAAAGGGCTATCTTCGTGATTTTTTTGATCTGAATTCAAGGGAGCAAACATATATATATATATATATATATATATATATATATATATATATATTTATTATTTTGACAGTATTTTTTTTAAAGTCGAGTAAATTTTCTAACAAAAGTGTTCTAAAGGACCATGTATCATATCGAGGGCTCAAGAGCGACGACGATAGATCGACACGAGCCCTCACTGTGGCAACATCATCAACGCTGTACGAACGCTAGCGCCTCGCCGCGCCGAATAAACGCACGAACGTGGAAAGTCAAGTGAGAGAAGTCTGAGTTTTATCGCCCTCCCGCGCATCCTCCTTCCCTCGCCTAAGCTTTCCCAAATATCTATGCTGTACTGGTATACCTATACTGTGAGCGTCGGTACTCTCGCTCACTTGCCCATCCGACTTGCTAGTGAGAGTATCACTCTGTCTCTTTCAATTGTAGTCAAATGAATAAGTCTTTTTATATCTAAGATCCAGATTTTATTCTACCTTAACTCAATTAGTAATGATAAAGAATGGGATAAATGTTTAAAAGAAGCCGCATTGTTCAAATTTCCAAAATCTGTGTGTGATTTATTTGCGTATATATTAATATTTCAAAAGCCACTTAATGCATTAGAATTACTTATACAACAAATATAAAATAAATTTTATGGATCCAAAATTACCCGAAAATCAAGCAGAACAAAAAGCCTTAAAAACAATTAAAAAAATGCTATTATCACAAGGAATGAAATTAAGTGATTTTAATATAACTGATATTGATATACACGATATAGAAGAAGAATATAATTCTGAATACGAAGAAAATAATATACATGATAATTCAGAAACTTTAATAAATACTTTAACAGTTGAACAAAAACAATTGTTTAATTCAATTACTAACGCAGTAATTAACAATATTGGTGAAAAATTGTTCTTCATTGATGGCCCTGGAGGTAGCGGAAAGAGTTAACTACATAATGTTATAATTCAGTATATTATTTCAAAAAGTATATCATTTCTTACTGTAGCATGGACTGGTATCGCAGCTAATTTATTAATTAATGGAAAAACAGTTCATACTACATTTAAATTACCGTTAAATATAAATGAACAAACATGTAACATTTGCCCCAATTCAAGTTATGGCAACTATTTAAAAAATGACGAAATTATTATTTGGGATGAAATATCAATGGTTTCCAAACATGCATTTGATACAATTAATAGATTATTTCAAGATTTATGTAAAAATGAAATACCATTTGGTGGTAAAGTTATTGTAACATCAGGTGATTTTCGACAAAACTTCCTATAGTTCGTCATGGTAACAGAACCAAAATAATAGAATCGTGCGTAAAAAGAAGTCGCTTATGGTTACAATTATCAAAATTTTCTCTAAATGCAAACTTAAGAACACAAAATCAAGATAATAAATTCAAAAATTGGCGTCTATATACTGAATTATTTTTAAATAACAAATAAAAACCTGTCAAAAAATCCATTTCTTAACTAAATTATACAAATAAACCTAATTATACATATATAATCACCATTTTTCACATTAAAAATTTACTGATTTTAGTATAATATGTTTGACATCATATATAATTCGCTGCCTAATAATTCTTTTAAAATCTAAAATTAACATAATTGTCTATAAGTATGAAAATAAACTATTATATAAAAAAATATATATTATTATAGTTATAAACAAAAAATAAATGAATTAATTAATAAATGATTAATATTTATAATATTCAATTCTAAGTTATCGCTATATCCTACATTATCACCATATCCTACGCTATCGCCATATATTCTATTTTACAGTATAATTCATTGGCTATCCCGCTGCCGTCGAAAAAAGCCGGCACCTCTGACTTGGTTTTTTAACTAATTGCGTGCTTTATTAACCGTGTGCTTGGTGGTTCGGATCTCACTTGAAGTTGTAGGTCCCTTTATTTGGAGTGGTGGCGTCCTCTGACTATATCGGTATAGGTAGGTCCGCCGTAAAAATTAAAATTTACATATTGTAATTTACAAAAACAAAAATGTGCATTGTGGCATATCGGAAAAATACCCTATAATGGATTCCACGGCCAATAAATAAATAAAAAAAAATAATAAAAAATTAATTGGCTGAATTATCGCCATAACCTAATTCATAGAATTCATTGGCTGACTAATCGCCACATCCTATTTAACAATATTATTCATTAATTGAGATATCGCCATTTTATATTTGACAATACAATTTACTGGCTGACTTATCACTATTTTCTAAATATAAGAATTTAAAATAAAGAAGTTGTAATGCAGGCATGTGTCTGTATATATATAATAGGGTTATATGTATATATTCACAAATGACAGTCTCAACCCTGTTAAACGCAGAGAGCAATATAAAATATATATCAATAACATAAATAAAATATTATAAAGTTAAAATACAAAATATTGTATAGTGTACGTTTATGGTATATATGTAATTTATTCATATAAATGAATTCTACTCTAAAATAAACGGTAACGTCCTACGACGTTAGTTATATATTTATTTTTAAATCTATTAATTGAAAATTAAAATATTAGCTTTTCAAAATTCAAAACACGAAGAGAATTAGGATGTAAATTTCGAAACATTAAATTTTCAATGCGAGCTGTGATTTTGTAACACAAGTTAGCAGTGTTACTTATTCGGCAATCGATATACTCTTTAAAATGATTATTAAGCGTCATACTTTAAGAATTGGTCATCATATTCAGGCTTTAAAAGAGTCGAATTGGCCTCATTTTAGTTAATCTCGTGTTTAAGTCCGAACTCCGTACCTCGCGGTTCACAAATGTGCGGAGATTTATTGTACTTCTAAGTACTAGATTTTGAATAAAGAAACAAATACATTTTTAAACGTGAGGTGTAATCATTTGCAAAGCCATTCAATCCTACAATCTACAAGTTAGCAGAAGGGAAAAGACGTGGACAACAGAAGCAGAAAGCAGAAACGATAAAAGCAGAAAAGGTAAGTCAAATAAATCCATATAACTAATACGGGTAACGAGTCCTATAAAGCCCAGCCACTTGATCATTTCTACGCGCTTCCAATAATAAGTAAAATACATACATTCTCTCAAATATAATATCCTACCTATGTGGTGAGAGTGTAGGTAGGACGTAACAAAACATTCTGCAAAAAATAATAAAAACTTGTGTATTCATAATTTGAGATATCAACCCTTTTCACACAATTCTAAATTGTGTGATTGCATGCACAATCTCCAAATATAATTTTTTAACTGTGACATTACACTACAGGAACATTTTACCACAGGTGACAATTCGCCACAGCCACAAAATCATATATTTTTTAAATACCTGAAAACTCGAAGTTACCCCCGTAGATGATGTCCAGGTGTCAGGGTGATCCCAGGTCGACGAAACACCATCGGCAAGCATCAGCACCAGTTGTACTGCAAAAATACCTGAAAACTCGAAATTGTCCCTGTAGACGATGTCCAGGTGTCAGGGTGACCTCCAGGTCGACAAAAATCATCTGCGAGGTACCGAATCTGCAGATCCCCGCATCGTTCGCAATCTCCATCCATTTTTTTCTATTTTATAACCTTATATAGAATATATATAGGAATTTGATGAAATTGATTTTATTTTTTTATTAGAAAAAGGGTCTAATTCAAAAATTTCAAAATTTTTTTATTATGAATGTGTAGAATATTCAAAAACAATTAAGTTCATCTAACCACATTTTCAATTTTTCATTTGCTTCAGGGTAAAAAAGCACCCGTACGTACGGACGTACGTACGCGAGTTTTTGAAATTTTGGGTCATCTTTCTAGACCTATATCTAAAAAACTAATTAGGCGATGCCCAATTTTTTTACATGAGTGGAAGCGCACTGAAACAGAGAACACAGTCGTTGCATCAACTGGGTTTTTAAACGAAGAGCTTCAAAAAAACTTTCATTAATTTATTAAGCCATTATTATTAATTTGCATACCTCCAAA
Organism: Philotrypesis tridentata; assembly: GCA_018906965.1. Taxonomy (NCBI): domain Eukaryota; kingdom Metazoa; phylum Arthropoda; class Insecta; order Hymenoptera; family Pteromalidae; genus Philotrypesis; species Philotrypesis tridentata. The sequence continues at coordinate 70,599 of JACCIB010000091.1, read as the reverse complement.
AAAAAAAAAAATGAAACACAGGATGAGGTAATTGAAGCAAAAGAAATTAAACTTCAAAGGAAAAGAATGACTGATCATTAGTTTTATGCAAACAAAAAGGAAAAGTTAGAAAGACGTAGTCAATTTAGTGTTGCTTCTAATTTATATATCTAAACAAAATAATTAATCATGATCATAATTCTTATCACAGAAAAGACTTTCATATTACATGTAATCTACATGTCAATGAAATTGTTAATCTTGATCATACGTATCATAAGAAAACTTGTCATGACAATCAAAGCGATAAAAGGACTCCTGTACAATTGCAGGATTTGAATGTCAATAGTCAAAACCAATTGAATATTCCAGAAAACTATCTTGGTGAAATGAATATTCGATGCATTCATTGCAATACAAAACTTTCCTGACGAAAGAGTTTCTAATAAAGGTAATTCTTTTAATAATTGATGATGTTCCAAATGAATTACATCAGCTTTTTAATTTAGAGATTGCTTATCTTCACAATTTTTCCAACATATTCGTTGGTTTAATAATTTATTTTCCTTTGCACCTTTTAATGCTAATATTGTTAATTTTCGTATAGACGCACTGGAGTCAAGAACTAAAAAAACAAGATCTCGATTCACCTCAAGGTTTACAATTACTTTTTTAATTAAAGCCTGGAACTGACAAACGACGTTATGATTTTCAATCGATGAACGAAGTTGCTGCTATATTTAATACTATTTACATACATCACTAATATCCAGAAATTGAATACACAATATACATTTAATATATATTTCATACACAATACGCATATGAAAAAAATTCCATTTTATTCACAAGAATTTTTATTATTAATATAAATTATATTTATTTATTTTTTGAAACTAAAATTATCCATTATTATTACTTAAAATTACATCTCAATACCATATGATGATAACCAACGCGCGCTAATGATACCCTAATATATAGAATCATAGATGTCCTGCAATGATGCGGCAATGCACTAAGGTTATCAAAGATGGCGGCGTTCTACGTGTGGACACTGAAGAGGGGGAAGGAGTTTATTTATAAAATACTAGGGGATCATTTGCGCGCGTAAACGCGCGCGTTGGTTTTGTGATATATGAACTTTAAATGTATTATGTGTAGTAGGTTAATGTATATTAATTTATTAATATTATTCTTTAAATAATTATTTTGTACAAATTAAATATATTAAATATATTTTTATTAAATTGATGGTTATTAAATAAAACTGATAATTTAAGAAATTTTATTGTATCAGACGTTGCAAGTATAGAAGCACTGCTCATATGCTCGACGACACAATAATCACTCTACAGTTCTTATATCACTAAAAACTTTGTATTAACTCTATTTATTTTTCGAAAATTCGATTAAAATAAAACTAAAATTTTTTTTCTTTACTCTATATTCTCTTTGATTCTCTCTATAAGTATTTTGATAATTCAATTTTTCACAGCTTTAACATTATCTAAAATTTAACTGAAGAAAAAAACATTCTCACAAATTCTTTAAAATATTATAAATTAATTAATACTATAAATTAATTTGTCTCTGTTCTTTAATTTCTCGATTCTCTGCTCTTTTAAATACTTGTCTTTCTTGAGTTGAATTATGAAAATTATTCAGGTTTCAAATTAATACAAATTTTACTTAAAAACATTTTCTTTGAAATGCTTTAAAATCTTTATTCTACTCAATAATTCAACTTTAAACAAGCTCGTATAAGGCTCTTTTTCGTCTATAGGAAAGGTAATAGCCATTAACAATCTCTATATTATTCAATTGCCCAACTTTAAGAAAAATATTTCCTCTCAATAAATATCTTAAATATTATTTAAATTAATTTGTCTCTCTGTTCTTTAATTTCTCGATTCTTTTTGCGGAAAAGCAGTGAAGTGAACCGACTTTCCTCTGACACAGTTCACGCGGTGACACTGCCTTTGATCTCTACAATTCTTATATCACTAAAAACTTTGTATTAACTCTTTATTTATTTTTCAAAAATTCGATTAAAATAAAACTAAAATTTTTTTTCTTTACTCTGTATTCTCTTTTATTCTCTCTTTAAGTATTTTGATAATTCAATTATTCACAGCTTTTACATTATTTAAAATTTCACTGAAGAAAAAAAAATTCTCACAATGATATGTTGAGGTCAGCTATGGCAGATCTTCAAACAAGCGCAACTTCGTTTGTCCATTGAAAATGATAACGTCGTTAATTGTCAGTTCCAGGCTTTAATGAAAAACGTAATTGTAACCCTTGAGGTGAATCGAGATCTTGTTTTTTTAGTTCTTGACCCCAGAGCGTCTATTACCAAAATTAACAATATTAGCATTAAAAGATGCAAAGGAAAATAAATTATTAAACCAACGAATATGTTGGAAAAATTGTGAAGATAGATAATGTTCTAAATTAAAAAGCTGTTGTAATTCATTTGGAACATCATCATTATTTTGTAAAATAACATTTCTGGATAGTTTTCTGGAATATTCAAGTGGTTTTGACTATTGACATTCAAATCTTGCAATTTTACAGGAGACCTTATATCGCTTTGATTGTCATGACAGGTTTTCTTATGATTATATGATCGCAAGATTAACAATTTCATTAATGCGTAGATTACATGTAATAGGAAACTCTTTTCTGTGATAAGAACGATCATGATTAATTATTTCGTTTAGTTTAGATACATAAATTAGAAGCAACACTAAGTTGACTACGTCTTTCTAACTTTTCCTTTTTTTTTGCATAAAACTTATGATTAGCCATTCTTTTCCTTTGAAGTTTAATTTTTTTTGCTTCTATTATCTCATCCTCTGTTTTATTCTTTTTTTTTTAGGCATGAGGCTCAAAAACTTCTACAGACACTTTCTCTCTCACTTTTGAAAAATACATTTCAAATAATAACGTAACATGTCATTAACGTGTCATTAACAACCCCTCCTATGCCAATCTTATGGACAAAATTAATCACAACTGTAGTATTTTCCAAATAAATTATGTTTTCTTGTACCTTAAATAACAAAAAGCCACCATCGGTTACCCTCAAATCGGTCTTTTTTATGTGGTCCATTTTTTAAGATAAAAAACACCACTTTTGGAAGAATGACCGATATATATTGTATAACGTTTTCCCTTTTTGTTTACAAAAATATTACAATTTGACCTTCTTATAAAAATTTAGAACTGTATAAGATTTTAAAATATGATTACACCTTTAGACATTATACCTCAGAACAAATTTTAAAATGATTGCAATTTTACCTACTATATCGCAATAATTTGAGTTTCGCCTTTAAAATATACGCCTAAAAAAATCCACCTGTAAGCGCGCGTTCGTTTTGTGGAATATGTAATTCAAGTACTATATGTGTATATAATATATATTGTATTCGTGTAATTATTTGCAGTGTAAGTTAATGAATATTGATTCAATAATGTATAGTTATTTTGTACAAATAAAAGATACTAAATATATTTTTATTAAATTGATAATTTTGAAATAAAACTGATAATTCAAGAAATTTGACTGTATCAGACGTTGCAAGTATAGAAGCACTGCGCAAAAAAATTAAAGTAAAATTTTTTTCTTTACTCTGTATTTTCTTCATTTTATTCTCTCTTTAATAAGTATTTTGATAATTCAATTATTAACAACTTTTATATTATCTAAAATTTAAAATACTTCTTGCATAGATTTTTTCTCTGTAAATTATATGACTAATATTGAAATATACAAATTTTGTCCAGGTATATAGCACAATAAATTGATTTGTATCTGTGTTGTTTAATTTATCGATTTTCTGCTCTTTTAAATACTTATAGAACATCTGCTTTTTGAGTTGAATTATGAAAATTATTTACGTTTTTAATTAATACAAATTTTACTTCAAAAAATATTCTTTGAAATGCTTTAAAATATTTATTCTACTCAATAATTCAACTTTGAACAAGCTCGCGTAAGGCTTTTTTTCGTCTATAGGAATGGTAATAGCCATTAATAATCTCTATATCATTCAATTACACAACTTTAAGAAAAATGTTTCCTCTCGATAAATATCTTAAATATTATTTAAATTAATTATTTTAATTAATTTTGCTCTCTGTTCTTTAAAGTGGATCTTCAGTGATTGTACTTTTCTTTCACCTGTGGCTCCGAACGTAATGAAACTTAAAGATCATGACTGTGATACAAAAAGATGATTTTGTGTATGTTTTTAGCTTATTTTACCCAATGATATTTAAGTAATGTCACAAAATATAAGAATTTTTATTAAAATATAAAGATCTTCAAAATATTTCATGTGAACTGGAATTCATACGTATTCTTTAAGCCAGATTGCACAAAACTTGGAATTTTTTTAGTATAGTAATTATGCATGTACAGCAGAAATAATTCAAACATTTAATTAACAAATAAAATCATGAAAAACATGAATTTTAAATATTAATCACAATTTAATAATTTTTATTTTAATTCTTACCGTAAATATAAATTCCAACATTTATTTTAATTGTTTTCAAGAATCTCTAAAAAAATTTGCAGAAGGATTCCTTGAAACGCCTTGCGCATGAACGATTTTGAACTAATATAAATACTTTTATTCATAAACAGCATTTTTGTTAAGAAAAACATTTATAGATTATCATAAAATGGCAAATTCTAAAGTAAACAAACATTTTTAGTGAAAAATGATTATCGTGAGCAAACAAAAATTTTTCGATTTTTGATGAAATATCACTGGAAATCCAACTTAATTTCTCGATTCTTTTTGATCTTTTATTAAATCAACGATTCACAGTTTTTATATCGCTCAATTATTTGATTTTTATAATACTCAATCATTATGGTAATCAGTATATTGTTATAATTGGTGGGGCACAGTATGTTCGCACAGTCGATCTTTAACCTAAGACGTTGTCTTCGCGCGAGAAAAATAGAACAACGGAACAGACCTCTTCGGACTTTTTTTGATACGCAACAGCTGTTCTCTTATACATGGATTTAGATAGGCCAATGGCGCTGCCCACGGGTCCATCTCTCTTCTTATAAGGGATATTTATATAGCCGATAAAGCTTTTTGTCTTTTGGGTAATACGACACCATATACATAGTAGACAAGATGGCTGTGTATAATCGGGAAATAACATTGCGTCTTATGGGGGCCGGAAGTATTTGTATTTTTACAGCAAATTTGGTAAATAAACAGTCCCTAAAGCCAGTAAAATTGGATTAAGCAATGTTTTCTGAATATGTTTAGAGATTTTGAATTACTAAACTCTTGATCTAATATTGAGAAACATACACTTAAGTACCAAAATTGGAGATTAAACCTGCTAGTTTATTGCACAGGCAACGCGACACGCTGACGAATTGTCTATCAGACTAGCAGGTTTAATCTCCAATTTTGGTACGTAAGTGTATGTTTTTCAATATTAGATCAAGAGTTTAGTAATTCAAAATCTCTAAACATATTCAGAAAACATTGCTTAATCCAATTTTACTGGCTTTAGGGACTGTTTATTTACCAAATTTGCTGTAAAAATACAAATACTTCCGGCCCCCATAAGACGCAATGTTATTTCCCGATTATACACAGCCATCTTGTCTACCTATATATATGGTGTCATATTACCCTTCGAGCATATACACATAGAGGACTAATAAGTGACTCCCCACTTATAATATCCTATCTAATAAAGGGAGTAAGCGCCATATTGCAAATTGAAGGTCCGCCATATTGAAATTGAAGCTGCCGCACCGACGGACCGTCGTTGGTCTTGATCGTAGTTACTTTTTTCGCCGCGCCGTGCTAATGCAGAGTGCGCTGCTGTTGCTCGGTAATAATCTCGGTAAAATCTCGGTAAAATTGAAGCTGAAAATAGAAGCTGCTGTATCGACGGACGGACGGATCGTTCTCAGTCTTGATTGTCGTAGTTATTTTTTTCGCCGCGCCGCGGGGCTATTGCAACGACCGATATCAGATATTATAGGGGAGCTGCTGTTGCTCACTCAAAACCGCACCAATATTTGAATGTATAAAAGTATACATGGAATATCTTAATTCACAAAGTTTCGCCCGTACTGCATACTAAATACTTTTATATTTAAAAGATTATATTTATATATTTAAAATAAAATATTCGACATAACTATTCCTATATTAGACAAATTAAAAATAAAAAGCATAAAAATGACAATTTACAACAAACTGATTTATTCAATCAAGATTTTATTAATCATGATCATTATTATAATAGACAAGATTTTCATCTAAATGACGATGTACATCAGCAGAATGATCATTATTATAATAGACAAAAGTTTAATGAAAACGACGATTTAAAACAACAAAATATTGATAATGACAGTCAATTTGATGCTTACCAAAATGATGTATTAAATCAAGATTTTGTTAATCATGATCAACAACAAAATATTGATCATCAAAGTAAATTGAATGCTTACCAAAATGATTTATTCAATAAAGGTTTTGTTAATTATGATCATTCATATAGTAGACAAGAATTTCATCAAAATGACGATGTACACCAACACAATGATTAGTATTATAATAGACAAGAATTTCATCAAATCGACGATGTACACCAACAGAATCTTGATCATCAAAGTCAATTTAATGCTTACCAAAATAATTTACTCAATCAATATTTTGTTAATCTTGATCATTCATATAATAGACAAGAGTTTCATCAAAACAATGTACACAAACATAATGTTGTTCATGAAAGTCAATTTAATGCTTACGAACAACGAATTTATAATGTATGCAGAGCAACACAAGAAAACTATCTTGGTGAAATGAATATTAGATGTATTCATTGCAATGTCAAACATTTTCCTGGTGAAAGAGTTTCAAAAGGTAATTCTTTTAACGATTGTTGTAGCCATGGAAACGTTGAATTACAAATTAATGATGATTTTCCCATTGAATTAAAAAAGCTTTTCAATTTAGAGCATGAACTTTCTACAGATTTTTTTAAACATATTCGTTGGTACAATAATTTATTTTCTTTTGCATCTTTCAATGCTAATATTGTTCATTTTAATAATAGACGTCCTGGTCCTTATTGCTTCAAAATACAAGGTCAAATTTACTATCAAATTAATACAACTTTGAATCCTGTTAATAATGAAAGACCTTCTTATGGTCAATTTTTTGTAATAGATGCTAATAAAGCAATTGAACATCGTACAGCAAACAACTGTGAAATAAATCAAAGTGTCGTTGAATTAATTGAAAATCTAATGCGAGAGCATAATGAATTTTCAAAGTCATATGAAATGATGGGTGAAGAACTTAAAAAACTAAATCCTAATTCACCACAAGAGTTACAATTACTGTTTTGATTAAAGTCTGGAACTGATAAACGACGATGTAATTTTCAAAGAACAAACGAAGTTGCCGCAATATTTAATGCTACGGCTGATGGTGAAATACCTGATTCTTATGTTGTTATACGTGAAAAAAATGCAAAGGAATTAAAACCAGTTAATGCCTTAGATCCAAATGTTGAGCCTTGGATATATCCATTGTTTTATCCCACGGGTTGTCAAGGATGGCATAAAGATTTGAAGAAAAAAAATGGAAGAGGCAAAATATCAAGGGCTGCTTACATGAAAAATAAAATTGCTATTAGAGATGAATTCAATGCTATTATTAGAGGTCGACGCTTATTTCAACAATTTGTTGTTGATTCTTATGTAAAAATTGAAAAGGATCGTATAGATTATTGTAAGTTACATCAAGCGGAATTACGAGTTTCATCCTATAAAGGATTAATGAACTTTTTACAAAATAGAGTCAATACTTTTGAAAATATGAGATTAGGAAAAATTGTAATTTTACCATCAACGTTCATAGGATCTCCGCGATATATGTTACAGTGTTATCATGATTCTATGGCTATTCAACGAAAAAAAGGAAAATTTGATTTATTTATTACAATGACTTGCAATCCACAATGGAGAGAAATTCAAGAGAATTTATTAATTGGGCAACAACCATCGGATAGATCTGATATCTGTACAAGAGTATTTCATTCAAAAAAAAAATGCTTTGCTCGATTTCATAGATAAACAACAATATTTTGGAAAAGTTACAGCTTATATTTATGTTATTGAATTCCAAAAACGTGGTTTACCACACTATTATTTATTAGTTAAATTAAAAAATAAAATTGATACCGTCGACAAAATTGACCAATTTATATCAGCAGAAATCCCTGATCCACACATTTATCAAAATTTACACAATATTGTTATGAATAATATGATACATGGACCATGTGATGACTGGTGCATAGTCGATGGAAAGTGTTCTAAAAAGTTTCAGAAACAATTTCAAGAAGAAACTATAATTAATGAAAATAGTTATTCAATTTATCGTAGAAAGAATACTGGAAAAACTTGCGTGCGTCATAATAATTATAAAGTAGATAATCGCTTTGTTGTACCTTATTGCCCAGAGTTATCTTTAAGCTTTAATTGTCACAAATGTTCAAATATGTTCGAGTATCAAATCTGTTAAATATTTACATAAATATTTATATAAAGGAAATGATGCAGCATCAGTAATAATTACTAACAGTATTACTGATACTTCAGTCATTGAACACGATGAAATTAGTCAATTTGTCGATACACGTTATGTAGTTCCAGTAGAAGCAGTATGGCGAATTTTATCCAAAGCATTACAAGCAAAAAGTCACTCAGTTGATCGATTACCATTACATCTTCCAGATTGTCAAAATATCACTGCTCATACTGATTCAGACAATATTAATAATTCATTGAATAAAGTATGTATGCTTGTAGATTACTTTCAACTCAATGCTCGAGATCTAGAAGCACGCCAATGTTATTATTCTGATATTCCTGAACACTATATTTTTAAAACAATAAAATGTAATAGTATTACAGAAAGCAAATGGTGTAAAAGAAGACTGAACTCTTTCATTTAAGAATATTATTATTCAGAATTAAAGGTGCAATAAGTTTTGAACATTTGAGAACAGTCAATGGTGAATTGAAACAAACTTACAGAAGCCTGTTTAGCTTATGGTTTTATAGAAACTGACGATGAATGGTCCAATGCAATGTCAGAAGCAGAGGTATTTATGATGCCAAGACAACTTAGAAGATTATTCGTACGTATTTTGATACATTGCAATCCTGTTCATACAGATAAGCTTTAGGAAGATTTTAAATATTCAATGTCCGAAGATTATACTAGACATTTCAGTCAAAATGAAAGTTATTGTAAAACTATTATTGATATACAATCTATACTTGAAATGGAAGGTAAAAATATTAATGAATTTCCTCAACTGCACCAATTAACAGAAATAATTAATAACTATCATGTGGCTTCAAATGATACAGAAGATATAACTAATTCTTTCAATATTGCACTGGAAAAAATGAATAAACTTAATGATAAACAAAAAGAAATAATTGATAAAATTTTAAATGTAGTATTTAATGAACAAAGTAATGTTGATAATAATGCTGAAAATAATTGCTTCTACATCGATGGACCTGGAGGATCAGGAAAAACTTTTTTATTTAATAGTTTATGCTAAGTTTTTTGTACTAATTATTATAAATTAAAAGTATCAAAGTATTGTGCTATAGTCTAAGTGCATAGCGTTAAAGGGGCTATATTCCTTTTTCCATTTATTTCATGTTATTTGAAATATTTATTACTCATGGTACTATATGGTGCTGCTGAAGGTGATGAGGGATCTCATTTCCCTCTACTTATAACCCTCGCGCGCGTTTACGCGCGCTAATGATATCCTAGTACCTATATAAAACTTGAAGTCTATATAACCGCCGCGGTAGCGTACTTATATGTGGCGGTCCCGGAGGCTCGATACCGACAGAGTCGGCGCAAGCAGGTGCTGCGGCCGAGGGCCGATTTCGTATGAGTGCGCCCCCCTTACACTCCGCAAGAGCCGCCATGTTGGGTGGCGAGTGAACGTCGCTGGCTGGCAACCGAACTACACGCACATTTTGAGCATCCAATAAAGACTTAATTTTAACCTATACCAGCGGTCTTTGTTTAATCATCCCTCAACAATCAACGGCTTAGGAGACCAGGGCGCTGCAGGGCAGCCATCCCCTGGCGCATCTCTAAACTTATATGTAGGGATACCGCACACTTGGCTGTACCCCTGAATAGTGCACTTTATAAAAAATGAAAAAACGATAATAAGATCTTGATAATCCAATGAAACTTTTTTTAATCAATAATATATGCCTTTAATGATTTTTCAGTATAGTTTTATAAAAATTGACTGATATAGAACAGGTACCAACTGAACATGAAAAACATGCTTGCTTTTGGTTCATTTCTTAAATTTTAACTTCAACTCACGGTATCTCGGTGAGATTTTAATCCTTATCTTTCAAATTTTTATACAATTTTTATGTGTTTATTCTTCGAGACACAGGATATAATTCTGAAATCTTAAATATATTTTATAACCCAATGATGGATTTTTGAAAAAATATATCTCTCGAAGATTTTTTTCGCGAAGAATTTTTGTTTTCAGCTTCAAATATCAATTAGATTTTGGGTAAAATTATTGATAATATATTATTATTACACAGCGTTCGACAAAAAATACAAAATTTTCTTAACATTACCGCCTAAAAATGTTTAATGACCTAAAACGCAAAAATAATTTCAACTTAGTGTGAGTATAAGTGACGCTCTCGGAACCATACTTCATTACGAATTTATGAATTTCTTTTTGAAATTTGAACATTAACAACTAAGGTAACTATTTTGTATACATTATTTATTTCGTAAACTTGCTTTTCTGCAAAACGATGTGCAAACGAACTACATTACTATATTCTAAGGCTAGTTGTACGCACACATAGTTTTGAAAAAGTAAGTAGCAAAAATTCTTTTTTTTCAAAATTGTGCAGTACATATTATTTCAAATACTGCTTGCAATTTGACAGTAATATGTATACTTAAAGATTTTGCAGTTGGAGGTAATAAGAAATAAGAAGAATTTACACAAATTAATTAATTTTATTTCATAATGAATACATTTTGTTTTTTATATTTATTAAATAAATAAGATTATTTTTTTTTATGTAAGATACTTAAGAATACTAATAAATAATATTACTTATACTTATAACTACTTAGTATTTATTTTGTAATATATTTCATGTAATAAATAAATTATACAATGAATTGTAAAAATAGAGATAAGAAAAATCATGAGATTAAAAAGAAGCCTCATGCGGCTCGAAACGTAGACACAACAAATAAAGTAAAAAACTTTGGCTCGTAGTGATGATTATATTCATTATTCCTATTACCAACAACGAGCGATAGAAGCAATTTTTTAAGGAACAATTATAGAAACTTTTTTAAAAATTTGTATAATTTCAGTTTTTTCGGAAGGGATCAAGGGATATATACCTCTAAATCTCACGCGATTTTAACACAGTAGGTATATGTATATGCTTCCTCTAATGTGTACTTATATGCTCAAAGTTATTACCAGAGATGAAGAGGGGGTATTACCCAATAGCGGCGGGATACCATTAGAGAATCACCCCCTGCCTCGGGAAGATCGATAAATTCGACGCAAAGATTAATTCGTAAATGCGTTGGATCGATTTATATTAAACGCTGGCACTTGCACTTCTATAATTTTGTTACAAATAAACTAAATTAACACTCGCTTTATAAACTCTGATAATAAAAATTTTCTACGATTAAAAAAGGCCGGTAGTTTATTCGTCAAGTAATTGCTATTTTAAAAAAACAGAATCGAAATCTATATGTGCATTCACGTATAATAAACTATATCAGTATCTCTATAATATCATCGCAGATCTATAAAGTATTAGAAGCTGAGCTGCTTTACTTCATTGTGTGCAAGTTTTCAAGGTTTTAGCATTCCTTTCAATGTGTATGAGACTTTAAGCTTTGCGTTTTTGCTATATATATAATATATACATGTATGTTAGCAAAAATTGTATGTATATTTAGTTTATTAACTTACACACATGTTCGTACGATTTTATTATGATTTTACACACGTATTGGTGGTTATATACATCAGATAACTTATAGAGAATACAACGTGTCTGTACCTTTAATTCTTGTACATATTAATCGTATATATGTAATTATTTCTTACGCATTGTAGAAAAATTATAGGTTATATCAACGAAAATTTTCGTTGGTTACATCCTCCGCAGGATAGATACATTTATATATAATAAATATAATAGATATAGTCGCGTAATTTACGTGGATTTACGTGCAATTTTGGTACAAACATAAATCGGAAATACTTAATCAGTTGTGTGAATCAGCATCATTACGATATAATTTATCATTTTATTAAAAAAGAATGTTGCATTTTCTCACAGAAATTATAAAATGCATTAAAATGAAAGAAAAATAGCAGAAAAATAATAAAACTCTTCGCTTTTTGAGTATATTATAGTGATGTTGTGTTTTGTTGACTGATTCATTTTTGTGAGCTAAATTTAGAGCAGTCTTAACTATATGGTGTGTTGCCTGACATTACCTTGAATCTGACTTTCTGATTTTACTGACAACATCGTATTGCGTCGTTTGCTGTATAAATCTCAGTTTTTTAATATTATAATAATATTAAAAAAAATGTCATCAGAACTTTGTAAAGATAACTTAAAAGAAAGATTGACACCAATGCAATGGTACGTTACTCAGGAAAAAGGCACTGAAAGGTATTTATGTTAATTTCATTTTATTTTTTTAAAGCTAACATTGTGTAATTGCATAATTTAACTGGAATATAGATAATAATATATTTTTGAAGTATTATATTTTTTTAATAAATGATCATATTTATGTAGTTGCAAAAATTAAAATTAAAAATTTTTTAAGAATAAATCATTCTCTTCAACAATATAATTGTAGTTATTGGTACATTATAAAAAATTAATATATTCAAATATATTTTATAATCTATTTGAATCCTACAGTTATGCATGTATATATATGTATATATATATTTTTTAAATATAGATCAATAGATTTCAATGTTCTTGTCTATTTCAGAATAACTTTTAGTAGTTGTCATAAATTTTGAATGTTCAATGTCAATGTTTATACATTTCCTAAATATATATAATAAATATTATTCTTTATATTAAAACACTGCTATCCAAAAGTGCTGCATCCTTTTGATTCAGAATTGAATAATATTAATGTATTTTCATAATTTAGAAACTTTTATTATCTTACTCATACAGTTATAGTAGATGAGATATATGAATTTAATATTCGATTAAAATATATTTAATTTGTATTTTCATATGACAATTAAAATAATTATTGTATTCCATTTCTACAATAATTTAATCTTAGAAAATTTTACTTTCTCATTTATACAAAAACTACATATGCAGCATTTTATTCTCCTTCAAAATATATTTTTGACTAAAACATAATATCATCGCTCCTAACGAAGATTAGCACAGTTCAAAAAGATCATTTAGATTATAATATTATAAAGATTATAATAATTTTAAACTACTATAACGTGATAAATATTATGTATGTTGGATGAAAGTACAAATTTATGTAAGTCTAGATAAGTTTATATTATTCGCAGACATTTGATGTAGCATTTAATTTAGGCTTATTTTGCAGTGTGGTAGTCTTCGTTAGGAGCAACAATATCATGTTAAAGGGAACCCTTATAAAATCTGACACTAAAAATTATTTTTAAAATTTGAAGTTAAGTAGAATATTTCTTACCCAAAAAGATCTCTCAAAAGCAGTAAAACTAAATTTTTTCGAGTTGTTTTAAGCCTAATATACCATGTACACATGTACGTATACATGAAACCATTTCATGTATATGTACTCTTGAAATCCTGTGGGGTCCTATGGACAGTGTCAACAGTATTCGAACACTGTGTATTCTGTCTTGAGGGCATTTTAGACTCAAAACAACTACAAAAAATTTATTATTAGATAAAAAATGTTGCAGTTAAATATATACCATATAGTTTTATGCAAGGTGTATATTTTACCTTGCACAAAACTATAGGTCCCCATTACTTCGTCAGCTCTGTGTGAGTACTTAAATAGTGGATTCAATGCACTGAAATTAATTACTCGCATGAATGCAGACATGCAGAACTATGCAAGACTCGTATAAAAACTTGCAATGTCTATAAAAACAAAAAAAATAAATAAATAAAACAAAAAATTAGGAATCAAAAAAATCCAATTCTCAAATACTTATTTTGTACATTTCTATAGAATTTTAAAAGAATTTTAATACTTTTATAAAACAAAATATGTGTACCTTTAATTTTAAAGGTAAGGAAAAATTTATAAATGTTTTCATAATTTTTTAAAGAAATATCAAATTTACATGTCTTTGATTCGTACTATCACCAAATATCCAACTTTGCATATTCAGAGTGGCGATCATGATAAGTATCCAAATACACAAAGTTATTGAGTTCTAAATACATCTGTTTTCAGTGATTTGATTAAAAATCGACAAAATTTAAAACAACAATTTTTATTTGTCTCTATCATTTTTTATATTATTATCTATAAATTACTTCCATCCATTTGCACCTACATTATGGCTAATGTATAAAAGGATTGATTTACTCTTCTCCAAATTGAATACGAAATATTCTTTTTATGTAAAATTCCATTTAAATTACAATTAATAAAAAACTAAATAAAATTATTTATTTAACTGTACTTTGTTTAGGGAGAAAAAATTAAATTTATATTTAATATCTTACTGTTCTTCCTTGGGTCGTACCGTACTTACAAAAAGTGTTGTGGGACTTTTGATTTTTATTTGAATATCTCATAAATATAAATGTAAATATAGATATAATCAATTTATAAGCATTTATAACTTTTTTGCAGACCTTTTTCTGGTTGCTATAACAAATTTTATGAAAGTGGAATTTATTGCTGTATCGTATGTGGGCAAGAGCTATTTTCATCAGAAACCAAATATGATAGTGGTTGTGGATGGCCAGCATTCAATCAAGTTTTGGATCAAGGACGTGTTAAACTTCTTAAAGATGCAAGTCTCGGTATGTTCTTTTAATACTTACAATATTTAACAATCAAAATTCATTTGAAAATATAGGGATAAATATTGTTTTTCGATTTTTAGTAGAAATTATGATTTGCAAACAGATTTAAACTAGTAATTATAGGATCAAATCTTCCTAAATTATTTTCTTAATAATTCAATGATGAAAGTTAACAATATGATTATTCAATTTCAGTAACTTCTTATTTGAAAACGATATTGCTTTCTTAGAAAACCAAAATTCAATTATTTACACTTGATTTCACGTACGCTATGAATTTTATAATTTAAGAGGATGTCGTAGCCAATCCATGTTATCAGGGACCTCTACTTGGAAAAGCATTTCTCATTGTGTACAAAAAAATACAGTTCATAACAACAAAAACTAAGTTGATAATCGTTTATTATCATGTAAAGAATTTGCTTTAAGGGGAGGTCGGAGCCATGCAAATTAAACGAGATATTACATAACCTCAAAACTTGTATTTGATCATAAATAGCAAGAACATACTCTTGTTTATTGCACTAAAGCGCAGTGTTCCGAGGTAGTTATTATAATTATTTATATTTACTCCATCTTAGATTTCTGTATATATTCATAATTTTTGCAAATAATGGGAACAGCTGCCCGATATAAATTTTGAGAATCAGTAACGTGACCGTCACTTTTTTGTACAAAAAATTAATTATTTAAAAATTTTTAGATATTGAATGAGAAAAGCTTTGTGTTCCGAGGTAACCTGTACAATTACGAACAATTATCAATTCGATTTTTGATGATATTAAGCACGTGCTCAGCAAATAATGAGAGCGGCCGGAGTCATAACCCGTCACGCTGGCTCCGACATCCCCTTAACTGCATTCCTTGAATTCAAATTAATCAATAAGTTTAAATATTAACATTTTTCTCTTTAAAAAATGTGATGGTCTTTGTTGCGAAGCATTTAATATGTGATTCTGATTGGTTGCAAAGTAAACATGATTATGGTTACCATGATTCATAATTCATGACTAAATTTATTATATGTTAAAATTTGAAACGTTAACTCCAATCGTATTTCCAATTTTTTTTGAATTGTAAATCAATCGGTCAGATTCAACTTCTACAAACACTTATTAGTGCAAAGAATTTGCAGTCACAGTTTTTCTGCACTCAAAAAAAAAAAAAAATGTTATTGTTTATCGAAAATTGATTTTTTTTCATAGAGGTTAAACATGGGTTCTTACGGGTTGCGGCAGCCCCTTAAAGTCGCATTTTTATTATGCTACTTGTTTTTTCTAAAAATATTACCCACATTAACAGCAAATAAAAAGCTTTTTTAAAAACATCTTAGCATGAAGTGCATTCTTGATACCCGCTGAATTCAAAAAAAGTATTGAAATTTCTAGATCCCATTGTTTCCACTATCGTTTCTAAGCGCCTTCGAGTGCTTCGACTCTGATGGTATAAGTAGCGCGTAACATACATATATTGTACGTGCATAATTGCATACGTACAAAGGTGAAGTTAGAGATTGAATGCAGAACTTTTTTCTATTCAACAGAGATAAATTGCTAGTGACCTTCACATCGAATCAAATTTCTCATTGTTTACAAACAATATGCTTCATTGCAAGAAAAACTAAGTTGACAATCATTTAATATTGTGTGATGCATTTGCGTCAATTGCATTATTAACATGCAAATTATTCAAACATCAAACGTCACCTTACACTTTTCTGTGGTGGCTCCAGCGAGTTTTTAGAAAATTTAAATTATTTATGAAACTTTCAAAAACTACTCTTTAAACCTTGAACAATTGATATCCGAGCTAAAAAATTGTAATTGCTGACCAAACTCTAAAAAAAAAAACCGGTTGAAAAAATCACTTTTAACGCTTATAGTTATAAATGGCACTTATTATTCTATTACTTTGTTGGTATGCAATAAAATACAGTATCTTAAAGAATGTTATATCTAGTTAAAAATTATTTTTATATGGAATATAATGACATCCTAAAAAGCTTGCGTTTCCCACCAAATAAAAAAGCTATAGATAAGAAATGCATTTAACATGCTTCTGCGCATGCGCATTATGCAGCAGAGCAAAGAAATCAACGTTTACTTTCACACTTCAAGCTTCTTTTTGCTTTTAAGATTACAATATGATCTAATGATATTTTAATCTTATAATGGAAAAAAACTTGACAAAAAATGTTAAGCCCTTCAAGGAGTCGTTACCCAACTCTGGAGTCACCTTAACGTGACTGTCATCTTACGTTTTCTTTTTCAAAATTATCTGTTATCCTCACCTCGCATCGTATTTCCAATTATTTGTTTAAATTTGTAATCAATCGGCCACATTCAACGTTTACAAACATTATTTGCTATATAAAGAATTTACTCTTACAGTTTTTTCACGCTTCACTACTGCGTAATGTTTATTACGTGATGATCAAAAAGCGATTTTTTTAGTTTAAGCATGGATTTTTTATCAGCCATAACAACCCCTTAAGGATGTTCAATTGTTACACAAAAGTTAATAGAATAAATCGAAATTTTGAAATATGTTCCTCTAAAGTATTTGAATTGTTGTCTATTTTTTTCGATATTTATTGCAGACCATAAGTCGATAATATTCGACTTCAAAGTTTATAGTTTATACTTGGGCTCTTATACTGGAAGGAATTAAAAGTAGTCCATTAACATAGAGCGCCATATTTTTAGAGTTAACTGAATTAAGTAAAAAAAAAATTCTTCAATATACTCGTTACAACCTTAAGAAGTTAACACGTGATATTTCAACTTGGGTTATATAGTAAATTCCTACGTAATTGAATACGATGTAAATAAAACGTCAAAGACGACTATGCGAAGTAGTATGCGGTAAGAGGCGGCCCAGTATGCGATGCAGGGGGACGCACGCTTCCCACCGTTCCCGCATGACACCATTGAACATCCTTTAAATAGTTATATAGTTAAAGGTAGTTATATAGTTCTTGCGATGTTTTTCGCACGAGCAAAGTGAGTAAGAGAAGTTATGAGCTAAAAATCTTCTTATATGCATCAGTATTCGTCATATTAAGTCTATGACGCCTCCTCAGTAATCAATAGTGGAGAAGTCATAAGAACCATAGATGATCCTAAAAATAACAAATATATTTCTTAACGTTAATTTCCTTTTTAGAAGTATTTATACAATTTTTATATTTTGTTATCGGTGTCTGCTGAAAAATGGATGCTATACTTTGTTGCCACACAGTCGGTGGCAACCTACTGCGATTGATGACAAATCCACAGATGGTGAGGACTGAAGTTACTTGCTCAAAATGTAATGCGCATTTAGGACATGTATTTGATGATGGCCCTAAACCAAATAAAAAAAGGTTTTGTATAAATTCAGCAGCTATAGATTTCCATGCAGATATAAAGCATGAATGAAATATTTATCTACAACAACGTAAAAACTTTTAATATTGTAAATACATGTATTTTTTTACAATAAACCAAATAATTTTAATTAATTTATGAATAAAGTTATATTAAGTAATCAACTACTTCTAATATAATTATTTTTTAATCAAAATCATAGCGATCGCGTATCCTTTCCCATCTGTCGTGAAAGTTTATGATAGTGGTATGGATTGAGGTACAATCTGTGAAAAATAGATAATTTCCGAAACGAGTTAGGAGATTAAAAGGTCTATTTTGCTACTTTAAATAAAATTGCTTTATTAATTGTACATGATCTGTCAACGTGTTAATTTACTTTTGGTATATTTATATTGTAATATTGCATTATTACCATTAAAACAAATGAAATGCGACGAATTTATAACGTCTGCATATTTTGAGTGTGTGAAGACCGTATTTACGAAAAGGTAAATAGGGATGCACAGGTTACTAAATGTTATATTTTTGGGACCTAGCCTTGACCTGAAGGTCTTATGTTCATTAATTGTTAATTGATTGTACTTATAAGTTAAAGTTCGAGGACAACTCTGCGAGGTATTGTCGGAGTTTTACTATTAATTGCACTCCGCAGAACTTTGCGGATGGTCACGAAAGGTGGGAATAAAACAGACTGGAACCATAGTACACGGAACACTTATAACTGAGGTGGGACAAATTCTTATAGTCCCGTCCGTTGTTCTGTGCGGACGAGTTTTAATGTCCCGCTTGTGGTACAATATCGATGTCCCGCGTATCTCTGCCTGTTATCGTTGGGACAATTTCTGTCCCGTCTTCTTATGCTCTATGCTGAGGTAGAACAGCTTGGGTTTTTGTTAGTAAATGCCTGCTGAACAAAGTGTTTGTAGTTTAATTGTTATCTGTTTTTATTCAATCCTTACTCCCAGTCAGAATCTTAGAAGTCTTATTCTTTTTATGATGGTTTATTCTAGTATCGTCGTCTTAAGTATTATAAGTCGTTACTTTCTAATTTGGAGTGTAACTATGGTTGGTAATTAGAGTAGTTTTCTAGACTACTCGAATTACCCGTTTAAGTCTACGTAAATTCTACACGATCCTGCTGGTAAATGATTTCGTCCTAACTAAGTATGACTGATGAGCCACTATCGTCAGATTTATTGGCGGTCCATATTTACTACAGTTTTTATCAGTTGAGCCCTCATAGCTGATGGAAAAGTTGCTAAGTCTGGACTTACTCTTTCCAATACCCAGCGAGACTACTTTTCTAAGGTTGAGCCCTCGTAGCCGAATATTGTAAGGTAAGTTCAAGTCAAGTAGTAGCTCCACGCATTTATAAACCCAGCGAGACCACTCGTCTGATTACTCGCGTATTGCTCAATCAAAAGGCCCCATGCAGAGCCTTACCTGAACTTATAAAGCCTCAGATATGGCATACTTAATTTAGCCGATTAACTGATCGTGGATATTCGCAACCAATAATTACTTGCCCCCAGAAGTATTGTTTCCTCACATTCTGGATCAGTAGATCGCGAGGAGTGCTGATGCGCGAATCAGCAACTCGCTCGCCGCGCGCTATCGATGTCGCTATCGACTTAGCGTATTGCAGCAATCAGCCGCCCCTCAATTATATATAATCAAGTCTAAAATATGTCCATTAATGGATAAAGTAGTTATACTTTAAATCTGTGTACATTAGAAGTTTTAGATTCAATAAAGACGAATTCAAGTTGATGATCGAAACGTGAAATTTTTTATTACTCTACAAAATCTCAGGTGAGATTTTAAAGTAACATCTCACGTATATCTCATGCCAAAATCTCCTGTTATTGGTTTTTATCAATTTTTCTTTTATTTTATGTTCTTAAGCAATCGGAGACTATTTTTGAAAATTTTTTGAGCTTAAATTTAATAGGTTTACATTTTTAACAAATAGTCACTAATTGCATGCGATGAATGAAAGATCAGTAAAAATCGTTCGGTATCGTTCGGTAATTTTTAATTTGAAAAACATCAACTTTAAGAAATAATCACAATTAGTAAAATCGACTTAGAACTACCCAAAGAATAGTTTAGAATTTGTTCAACATGCTTAAAGGCAATTTTGAATTTTTTACTTTGGTAAATTGTTAACAATTTCTCTAGTTCAATGAAAGGGACGCCCCATACTCTATTGGCAATGTAAAGGCGGGTGTGACGTAGGCAATATGGCGCATACTGAGAGCACTATTACATGAGGCGTATAGCAGGATTTTTGATTATTTATTTATTATTCCTAAATTAGAGTTCCAAACGGTTTATTTTTTTTTTGTATATTTTTCTTACAGTATTTAGAAGAAGATCGTCAAACGTTTTTTACTCGTTATTACTCTAAAAAATTAAGAAAAATCATTTTGGAGCTTTGAGTAGTATAATAATAGCAGAAAACTTGGAACATCAGCTGATCGTTCATCATAGATATAGGATACTTGTTGTTGTTAGATTAATTAATGTAAGTAAAATATTAAAAAAACAATAATAGAAATCAATACAACATTTTGAAAACAGATGAAATCTAATAAAAGAATCTTTCTAAATAAGATTTGCATTCAAAAACACAGCACTTAACTTTCCTTTCATTTTTACGAGGAGAAAATCTCATTCTACCCCCCATTATCTACGTATATTTCTGCAATAAATATGATAAAATAAAATGCATTAATGTCTATTATTGTTTTTTTTTAAATATTTTACTTACATTAACTAATCTAATAACAACAAGTATACTATATCTGTGATAAACGATCAGCCGATGCTCGAAGTTTTCTGCTATTATAGTACTCGAAGCTCCAAAATGATTTTTCTTAATTTTTTAGAGTAATGACGAATACAAAATTTTTGATGATCTTCTTCGAAATACTTTAAGAAAGATATAAAAAAATAGGCTGTTTGGAGCTCTAATTTAATAATAATAAATAAATAATCAAATATCCTGCTATACACCTCGTGTAATAGTGCGCTCAGTAAGTGCCATATTGTCTACGTCACATCCGCCTTTACATTGCCAATATCTAGTTCCCACAAAAGCCGGGCTTCTATATATATAGTGGAGTATCGACTCCTCCCTCGAATCTCATAATCTACATCAGCTATCTTCCCTTATTTCCATCTTGAAAAGGTGATAGCTAACCCTTCAATATCCCGTCAGTCAGCCCACCGCTCTGAGATTATTTCTGCCCAGGATTCTCCCAGAATTCTCTCTTTCTTGATCTGAGGCCCAGTGCATCCCTTCATTTCCTTAATTGCTTTTCATTTAGCCAGAACTTTATGGTTTTGTTTTACTCACAGACGGAGATAGCTATCCTACAGTATTTCGTTCGTAGGTTACTTCAACCCCTGTTAGCCAGTCTACCAGTCTTCTCATCTCTTTATATTAATACAATGTTATCGCCGCCGCCGTGTCGGAAATTAGCTCCTTCTTAATTGGCGCCCTCTCAATGAGAGAATTATCTCTCTTTTTACGTAACTTTAACCTAAAAGAGAGTCATTTCTCCTATTGAGGGGACGCCCGCTAGAGGGTGCCACTGAGGGGACACCCGCCAGATGGCGCCACTGAGAGGACGCCCACCAGAGGGCGCCACTGAAAAGATGTCTGGTAGGGGGTGCCACGAAACTACGATTTTTATCATAATAATTTTTAGACTTTTATAAGTATCCCAGAAATTTAAATTACAGTAACTTTGCATATATCATAATATATCTTGCGTCTATGGAATCAGATAAAACTAAATTCAATTCATTTTCATCGTTACTTAAATTATCTGACTTGTAATAAAAAAGATTTATGAAGTTTGCCCTTGACACTCAAACGCAAACTGAATATGTAGAAATGCTATGATTTCTACTTCACTGCCATGTGTACCATTCATTGCCAGGTACAAGTCATAAGTATTTTTATTGAATGGTTCAAAATAGTTCCAGTTTTTAAAAACGTTTCATAATTTTGTCCCTAAACAAAAAATAAGAAAAACAACGAATTAGATAATTGCCATCTCCTAAAATTCTTTTTTGTGGTTCGAACATTATATTGTGAGTGAAATTCACTACGCTGATTAACGCTCAAGTTCGAGATTTATACTTAAATATAGTTCAATAAGCTTTCTTATAAGAAAGAATTGTATATTATAATATTGTTAAATTTATAATATTTAATTGTTAACATTGAATGTTGTAAATATCGAATTGTACTTAAAAATTTCGGATTTTGGCAAAAACCTAATAATAATAAATAAAACCTAACAATTTTAATTATTTAACTAGCAAAGATACATATACAGCACAATTTACAAACAATCTTCATAAAACAATATTATTTAAAATTATTTACTCATATTATATCATATTCCAAAATCACAGAAGCTTGAGGTGTGTTGTGACATGGTTTTGTGGGTTTGAAAAATATATAAAAAATTATAATTTTTATGAATTAATAATTTAATTAGTAATAAATTTTGTAAAGTACTATTAATTATTTAAATAAAATGTTTTTTAAAGCAATTCTTATGATTATTTAAAATTATTTACTCATACTATATCATATTTAAAAATCACAGAAGCTTGGGGTGTTGTGGCATGGTTTTGTGGGTTTGAAAAATATATAAAAAATTATAATTTTTATAAATTAATAATTTAATTAGTAATAAATTTTGTAAAGTACTATTAATTATTTAAATAAAATGTTTTTTAAAGCAATTCTTATGATTATTTAAAATTATTTACTCATACTATATCATATTTAAAAATCACAGAAGCTTGGGGTGTTGTGGCATGGTTTTGTGGGTTTGAAAAATATATAAAAAATTATAATTTTTATAAATTAATAATTTAATTAGTAATAAATTTTGTAAAGTACTATTAATTACTTAAATAAAATGTTTTTTATAATAATTCTTACTATTATTTAAAATTATTTACTCATACTATATCATATTTAAAAATCACAGAAGCTTGGGGTGTTGTGGCATGGTTTTGTGGGTTTGAAAAATATATAAAAAATTATAATTTTTATAAATTAATAATTTAATTAGTAATAAATTTTGTAAAATGGTTTTTGAAAATGACAGAAGCTTGGAGTGCAATCCAAAAAAATTCATGGTGATAGCTATTTTTAATACAAAAGTATCT
Organism: Philotrypesis tridentata; assembly: GCA_018906965.1. NCBI lineage: Eukaryota > Metazoa > Arthropoda > Insecta > Hymenoptera > Pteromalidae > Philotrypesis > Philotrypesis tridentata. The sequence goes on along the minus strand of JACCIB010000091.1, from coordinate 46,875 downwards.
GTATAACTCGCAAAACAGGCAGCGACCGTTTCTAACAAAAAAAAATACTTTAAAATTTTTAAAAATACAAGCTATGCCTTTAAGAAAATACAGTTAATTTTTAAAAAGATTTTAAGAAAAAAGTATTCTTGGCATTTTTCATGATTTTGTTTCGTTTTAGAGCTAAAAATCGCTGAAAATGTCAAATTTTCTACTTAAGAGTAGTATAGCTATAGGCATACCAGATAGGCGGATACTGGAACAGTGGATCCCCCTCCACTCTCCCTCCGTTGTTCTAGTATCCGCACGGGTTCTAGCATAATATGCAGCCCCTCTCTCTGGGTCCCCCTCTCAAAACCAGAACCCGTTGGTGAGGGGATTTTCTCCCCCACTATTTTGTTCCAGTATACCTATAGCATTTTCTACTTTTTTATTTATTTATTTATTTTATTTTCTTTTTAATCTTTACATGCTTGATAAAATATTTTTATGAGTTTGACATTTTGTAATGCACAAACAGTCTTGTAAATTGGATTATGATTTGTGCATATAGTTACACACTTAATAGATGATCTTGATGGATAACCATATTGTTGAATGTTGTGAACAGGTAATTTAAAACGTTTTAGCCACTTCAGCCTTAGATCATCCATAACAAAAATTTTGGTAGCATCTTGCAACGATTCACGGAGCAAGTTTCCAATTTGATAGTAATCAAGCCCATTCGTGTCCGAGGCTATACCCTGATAATTATATTTGAGCCACATATTTTCTGCTTGCAATTTATTAGAAAGTCTATGCAATGAAAATGGTTTTTTAAATAGATGAAGTATAGGATCTCCACTATGATTGAGAGGAATAATTGCTATTTCCTTTAGAATATAATCACCTCCCATTTGGTTAAAACCAACCATGTCTACTGCATATTCCATCTTACAATTTCTTAAACAAGCTTCTTTATCTCTCCACTAACAGGATTATACTGAGTAATGCGGTCATGCAAGATCAGACAGTAAGTTGATGTAGATGCTGGGAAAGTTTTTTAGAGTTTTATTTTGCGTTTTTTAGAGTTTTATTTTGTCGTGAACAGTCAATAACTACGAGTGGAACACTATGGATAAACTCTTCTTTATCCAACACTTGTTGCGGATCTCTTCCATAGTAGCTTCTATGAAAATCAACATACATATCATAGAACTTTGCATCCTGATTTTTAAATATGTCAATGTTCAGATTACCGTATGGATAAGATTTCGAATTCAAGAAAAGTTTTACATTACTAATTTCACAATCATCAAATCTGCTGTAATTTGCATCTATAACATCTTTTCTCTTAGTTTGTAATCCAACTATCACAAAACGAGCTTTTTCCAATTGATTTGAAATTTTTACTGTCCATACGTGTTTATTGGCTGTTGGAAGTGATGGGTATTCAAATAACTCCCAGGAACGATAACACATAGAGATTGGATTCTCTTTACCAATAAAATTCAACTGCTGGATTTTTTGTATGTCAGAAGCAACGACATGTGGCATTAACCACTCTATCTTTAATATCTTTACTCCAAAGTTTTCATAAACAGCAGCAGCAGTTGCAGCAGCCATACTTTCTTGAATTACTGCATTTACATCACTTCTTGATCTAGTGAGAATGAGTTCATGCTTCATATTAACTACCACCTTTTTATAATCTTCTGCAAAACCCAAGACCATGCTCAAAGGAATGCAGCCTTAAAAGTATCCCGCACGATTCTTCACAGATGATTCTGTTTCATTCAGACCTTCCCATCCTGCATTTTTTAGAGCGAAAGCTTGCCTCGAAGTCAATCTCCGCCGCATTCATTTCATATCGAATTTCATCAAACAGATGACAAACGCCATTATTAGCAAAATCAGTTTTAGCTAGTGCTGTTCCATCTGGTTTTTTTAGTGTTCCATAGACGCGAATATAACTGCGAGGCGGTAAGAGACATAGATCTTGATGCTGGATAGTAATACAAATTTCATCACTGATATTAAAACTCAATGAAGAATATGGTTGGTGTGAATGTAATTCGTACTGAGCAATAGACTCATCGAATACGACACCTCATTGAATTTGAAGAATTTCGTCCATTCTTTTGGAAGCAGCAGAAAATTATGCAACTGATTTTTGTCCTATGCTTTTGAGGAACTATATGCTCTGTCGTGTTAACGGTTTGACTTTCCTTTGTCGACTGATCGCCGTTTGGCATTGTGGTTGACTTATATGCACATTAGAATTGTAAAAAATTCCCATTATAAAGTTTTGATGTGAAGTCTAATAGTAATTTCCTCTCCTCGAAAATTCATCAAGTCTCCGCCTTGATCCACGATTCGAATTTGAAGATTATCTATGCACTTCACACTAAATGGAAGATAAATTACATGAGTCGGAACTTCTACGATTTTGAATCCTGGAGGAATTCTGGGGAAGAATTCGTCGATTATGTGTATCTTTTTGTTATTGATGTATGCACCAGCAGTAATGTTACACTCTACTCTGAGAGCATTTATCTTCAATATTTTCACTGGCAAATTAGAGTTGTGGTTAATTTTTTCTTTGAGAATGCGAGGAGTGAAACCAAGAACACGGCCTATAGAATCATGAGGTGTAAAATCTAGCAGATGACTGCATTTAATTTCATTTCTAAGAGTATTGTTGTTAGTTTTTAAGGTAAATTCAATTTTTTTCGATTTTAAAGTTTCCCTCAAAAATTGATTGATAGCTTCAACCTCGTAACTTCCAGTAGGAATAGTTATTGTAATTCCGTTTTTTATATGAAGTTTATTATTTGTTTCATCCACATTGGGAATTAAGTTAAACGTTAAGAGTTCAACTAAACCCAAAGCGTATTTCTTATGATGTGACAGTTCAATTGATGGAAAATATTGTGCTTCTAAAATAGAAGAATTTCCTGAAAGACTCAAAGTAAAACTATCTTCCATGACTAAGTGAAACAGAATGATTGAATTTCAGTAATGATTGCCTTTTTTATAGACTATCACTTAAGAATCAAAGACAAAGATGGCCACAAAAAAATGTGTTAAAATTCTGATATCTTTTATAGTTATATTGTACTTCTTTCACATTGAAGTATTTCATAAGTTCAAAAGAAGGTCTAAGATCATCAAAACTGTCAAAGTAAATGACTTTCGATCTATTTTTTTGATAACACACCCAGTGTGTGCCTTTGTTTTGATAATCATCTAAATTAACAATAGCAGATTCAGTACGCCAAGGACCACTGAAAGGTAGATTATTTCTCATGAAAACACCTCTAAAATTTGGGATTTTTATTATATTTGCATACTTTATGAGATTATAATCAGTTAGTGTAGGATTTGGTAAAATTAAATCGACCTTTTTTTTAATTTGACCATGACCAATGTGATGCTTCATAAATAATCCCATTCCACTTTTATAAGGTTTAAGATAAAGACCTTTACCTAAAGCAATAGCTTCTATAGTTTTATTATGTCTTTTACTTTCTTCATACTATTTCTGCGCACTTTTAGCAGCATTAACTGCTTTAGCTATTCCAGCAGCTCCTCCTGCTAAAGCACCGGTTGCACTAAGTACTGCAAATAGTGGGATAAGAAAAGGAAGAACTCCACCAATTTTTTAGGGTAATGGTAGAACACATGGAAGTTTAACTTTTTTCTTTCCACCAACACTCCTAACAGTTTCTCGTGCGCCTTTTAAAGCAGATTGAATAACCTTGCGCGAACATTTACTCGACTTTATTGTTTTTTTAGTTGCAGTTCTTAACTTACTGAATTCCAGTCCCATTACTGTTTGGCTTTCAATTTCATAGCACTTACAACAGCCAAAGTTGAAGCTTTTTCACCAATGCCTGCATCTTTAGCTTTAACACGTTCCCAAGCTTTAGCAGCAATATTCATGTCCGCTACTTTACGATCAACATTTTTATTAGAATAATCAATGTTATATTGTTTACATGCCTGATTAAGCGGATTTATACCGGGATCACCTCTTTTTATTCGCTTTTTTATTTTAGTACCGGGACCACAGTATTGACATCCTGGAAGCTGCATTTCAATAGGTAATTTATTGATCACTTTATCAAGCAATCCATGCACCTTTTGGTCGTTTCCGAGACTTGTGTACAACCATCTCTTTTCGAGTGTTAATTCACAACTGATGAATGGAACAATATAAAACTAGTGTTTATATTTTTTATCCTCAATTTTAAAGTTACCGTTGTCACGTCAACATGGATTTTACTGAACAGAAAGTCAAACTTCCAATTGCAAAATTTTATTTTGGAACACAGAAGAGAAAGAAACGGCATGGAGAATTATTACCAGATAGTATACGAGCAGTTTTCTGCGGTCCATCCAACTGTGGCAAAACAAATAGTTTATTAGCTCTAATTACACATCCCAACGGTCTTAGATTTGAAAATGTATATGTATACTCTAAATCGTTGAATCAACCCAAGTATCTATTTCTTAAAGAAGTTTTAGAACCAATTAAAGGTGTGTCATATCTGCCGTTTAGTGAACATGAATCTGTAGTATCTTCAGATGAAGCACTTCCAAATTCAATTATGATTTTTAATGATGTAGCTTGTGAGAAGCAAGATAACGTGAGAGACTTTTTCTGTATGGGGAGACATAAAAGCGTAGACAGTTTCTATTTTTTTCAGTCATACGCTCATATACCAAAACATCTGATTAGAGGCAATATTAATATGCTAGTAATTTATCGTCAAGATGATGCTAATTTAAAACATATATATGAAGATTTAATTTAACTTTTAATGAATTTCGAAATCTTTGTTATGTATATAAAAGAATTTTATTTCGGCCTCATAGGCCCGGAAATGGACTTGGTTGATACATACTTTACACATTCATATACATACCTTCTGGAACTTACAATCTTTTCGTTCCTAATATTTCCAATATTTCCATGAATTTTAAATGATTTAACATTAATTCTCTTATCACTATCTTTACCTATTCATATACATATTATCTCATCAGTCTGTTATCTCTCTTATTTACAAAGTTCTACGCGTACATGAAGCTATCTTATACCTATGTTGCACACACATACCTTCAACCACACCGGACGTCTCTGCGATTTGTATGCCGATTTGTTACATAATTACCTTCAACTTACTTGCATCAGTTACCGCTACAATAGCATATCGCCTTACATTAATATGTCTTATTTTCTACCCGCTGTACAATCGTTTGATTTAATATACTATACATGTTTTCATTCTACGCCCCTACTCTTTTCTCTCGCTAGATTAACCTCTATTTCTATCTTTTTGATAGTCTCAACTGTATCTCTGTCTACTTTCCCTCGTGCGAAGCTCTTGAATCTCTCCTATTTCTCCCCCGGCAGATTTTCCGTCCACTCCACCGTTTTTTCACATTCTTCCATAAAATGATCAAAAGTGCCCCAATCGCATAATGTGCACAGCCTATCCTCTTCCCCTAACCAGTATCTATTAAAGTTTTCAAAATTTCCACATCTAACCCTCGCAATAAACTTCATGTTCTTTCCCCCCTTCCTACATCTTAGGTACTCCGGCAGCTTGTTTTCCCTGAAATTTTTATATTTTGTATTATATTTGGCCTCGTTGACTCTACTGACTAGATTTTGCATTTCAATGTCTTTCATTCTTTGAAATACTTCTTCTCCTAACTCTTCATTTACTCTGATTTTTTCCATAACATATGAGCCCAGCGCCGTTAAAGAACTTCTTTCTCTCTTCCTCATATAGCCCCTGTTGTGTTCCTTCTAACTTCTGTATCCAGCATTGCTTTACCAGCCTCTCATTCCCTAATTTCGCTATTTTTTCTTCGAACTTTATTGCTTTTTTTCCCAGCTCAGTTTGAGACTCTCCGTGTTTGCCTCTTGAAGTATTAAGTACCTCGGTGTGCATGGGTCTAGACTTAGTACCTATCTTATGTAGTCCGTCTTTATTTTCTCTAGTGCTTGTTTTTCACTCCACCCCCATATCTCCACCCCGTATTCCATCACACTTTTTACTAGGTAGTTGAATAATATCATCCTCCTCCTGAAGTGTCTTTTGCACGTTCTTTCTCCGAATCCCCAAGTATTCTTTGCTGCTAGAGTTCCTTTCTTCTTTAGTTCTTCAATATGTTCTGTGTATTTTCCCTCGCTGTTGAATATGAAACCCAGATACTTCAAGCACTTTACTTCCTCCAACTTTTTTCCCTCCCACTTCCAATATTCTAGATTTGACTTTTTTCTCTTATTGAATACAAGTATCTTGATTTTTTCGATGTTCAGTATTAACCCTCTATTTTTGAGGAAGTGTCTCAAGGTATCTCCCATGTCCCTAAGCGCCTCCCTGTTTTCTGCCAATAGCACGATATCATCCGCATAAGCTAGGGTCCATACTCTTTTTGCTCTTATTTTCACACCTCCTATATTCCTCTCTGTCAATTCACTCTCAAGCCCCGCAATGTACAGACGAAATAAAATCGGACTCAAGACACACCCTTGTCTTACGCCTTTATTCACCCAGAATTCATTTTATACCCCTGAATCTATTCTTATCCTCACAATATTCTCTTCATAGATTCCCTTTAACCTCTCTATTACGTATTTTTGATCCCCATTTCCCTTAACAACTCCCACAGCCTTTTCCTATCTACCGTATCAAAGGCTGCTTTGAGGTCGATGGACATGGCATACACTCTTTTCTTCTCTACCTTGTATTTTTGCACTATGTGATTCAACACATATATGTTGTCCATCGTTGCTCTGCCCCTTCTGAATCCTGCTTGGCCCTCCGGTAGCAAACCTAAGTTGTTCATTTCTTTTTCCAGCCTCCTTCTGATCACTTCTATGTAAATTTTGTACGCCGTAGATAGTAAGGATATCCCTCTATAGTTTTTTACATCATTTTCATCCCCCTTCTTGTATATAGGAACTATTATACTTGTTTTCCAATCTTCAGGTATCTCGTCCCCGTCCCATATTTTTCCTATTACACACACCATGTTATTTACTAATCCCTCCCCTCCACGCCTCGTTCGGTATGCCATCCTCTCCAGCGGCTTTCTTCTTTTTTAACGACCCCCAGGCTTCTTTTATTTCCTTGGCTGTGATCTTGTTTTCGTCAGTTCTTGTCTCCTCCCTTACTCTTTTTTCCCCCAAGTGTTTCTCATTTGAACCTTGTAGCAGAGTCTTAAAATGATCGACCCATGCCTTTTCTGCAATGTTGTTTTCTAAATATTGTCTCTTCTTCCTTCTCCTGTTTAAAAACTTCCACACATCACTTTCGTTTTTTATGCTTTTCAGTTCTAGATCCTCGCGTTCTCTCAGTTCTCTTTCTTTTTCCCAGCAGTGTTGTCTCCATTTTCTTCTTTTATTTAGGTGTAATGATTTGGGAATTTTCCCTTTTTTCCATTCTTTTAATGCCTTGTTAACTTTTCTCTTTTCAGTCGCGCAGCTTTTATCCCACCATTTCTTCATCACAATTCGCCATTACTTTATTCTGGACTTCTTTTTAATCATTCCTTCTCTCGCCGCTTCCTTTACTCTCTTCCATCTCATCTCTACCGAATCTTCTTCTCTTTCCTCCCCTTCAATGCTTGTGGTGTAGTCTTATATATTTCCCTATCTTTTTCCCGTACTTCTTGCCCCTCTCCATCCTCGTGTCTTTTGCTTGCCGCTATCTCTAGCGGCACACTTAAACAAACTGTTGCGCGATCTGAATCAACTCTATCTTCTACTCTCATGTCTAACGGCTTTTCCCTCAATTTATCATTCACTATTACCAAATCAATTACAGAGCTACCTCTATGACCAATGAATGTATACTCCCCCTCTTCGTTTCCTTTAACGTTTCCGTTCAGCACCGACCTTCCTTTCCTGTCAATCCAATCTATCAGCTGGTGACCCCCGTTGCTGACCGTACTGTCCCTGCTTCTTCTTTCATATCCGTCTTCAACATCTCTATGCTCCAAAAAACACGCTAATCTTCCTATTCTAATGTAGAAGTCCCCACCGACGACTATTTTGTCCTCTTCTAAGAAATCCCATTCTTCTAACACCTTTAATATTTCATTGATGTTCCCTCTGTTGTATATTGTCCATATAGTTATCTTGCCGTCTTCATTAATAATTTCCGATTTTACTAGTCCCTCCACCATCGTTTCACCTATCTTACCCCCGAAATTTTTAATACCTTTTTCTATTTCTATCAATATGCGCCCTTTCGCCCTCCCCTTTTTCTTTATTCTTACCGCTGGCGAAAACGCCCACTTAAAACTTTTCGATAATTTTGTTCAAAATTTTTCATATCCTTTTCCTCTAGCCATGTTTCAAGTAAACATATAAAATCTGCTTTTTCAATATACTCCCAAAAACATCTATCTTTATTGTAGATTCCCGCCACATTCGGGCACGTAAAGCTATAAAACAGAAACATATTTTATTGAAAAGAGAGAGAGATGATTTTGAAAAAGTAATTGATGATAGATTGAAACCTGTCATTACTCCACTCAAAAAGCTCATCGATTCCAGAACAGAAAACATTGGGCCTTTGAATGATGATGTGAATAAGTCAAGTAAATACACAAAAAAAGGAATGAGACTTGGTAAATCAAGTTATGTAGTTCATGATATTGAACGGTCTGATTCTTCATATAACGATGATGATGATGATGAAGTGTTGGGGTTTTCCTTGTGCTCGCTTCTAGATCCTAATACTCCCTCCCGAGCACTTCCAGCTGATCCAGCTAACTTGTTTCTCCTGTAAAGATGAATATATCAATTATTAAAATCAGTATTAAGAATTAAGTTAGTCAGCTTTAAATGTAAATCGAATGGTAAAGCTTTGGTAAATAGATCGGCTATTTGATCTTTCGAAGCGATCCAGCTAACTTTGATCAGATTTCTTGTTTCACATTCTCGAACATAATGTTCTCGAACTTCGGACATATGTTTTAGTTTATTAGTGGTATTTACCTGAGAGCTAGCTATCGCTGCTCTATTATCGCACCAGAGTGTCATAGGCAAGAAATTACAGTCTATAATCAAGCTGAGGGAATTTGTTAAAGCGACCATGCTTTGACATGCTTCGCTCATAGCCACATATTCGGCTTGACATGTTGACAAAGCAACATAGTTTTGTTTATGCGTTTTCCAAGCTACTGTATCTCCAAACAACTTGACGACAAATCCACTGGTCGTCAGTGAGTTTTTACAGTCAGCAAAACTCGCATCAGAAAACCCTTGTATGTCATCAAGCTTACCTGTAAACTTTAAACCTCTACTCTTGGTGTGTTTTAAATATCTACAGACTCTTTGAATCATTAACCATTCCAGCTTAGTTGGTTTGATCTGATGTCTGCTCAGAACATTTACAGCGTAAGCTATATCAGGACGTACAGTATTTGCTAGATACAATAGTGAACCCACAATTTCCCTATATCTGGTATTACCAGATTTTTCCTCGAGCTGATTATCGTCTTCCTCTCTTTCTCTTCTCTGATGATTTATTACTTGTGCTGTGACCATAGGTGTTCTTTGTGGGTGTGCTTCACTGTATCCAAACCTTTTTAACATTTTGTCGATATACTTTTCCAGTGTTAGATTCATGACATGATTTTCTCTGTCTCGATTTATCTCAATACCCAAGAAGCTCTTAGGTTCTCCGAGATCAGACATTTCAAACTCCAGCTTAAACATTTTCGACATTTCTTCCAGCTTACTTTTGTCATTACTGGCTATAAGTATGTCATCGACATAAACCAATAATATTAGTTGATTCTTTCCTTGTCGCCAAGTGAACAGACATGGCTCAGAATTATGTACCTGTAGTCCCAGCTTGACTGCTGTTTCAGTGAATTTTTCATACCATTTCTTCGGACTGATTTTTAATCCATACAGAGCTCGTTGAATTTTGCAGACTTTCTTATTTCTGATTTCTGCTGAGCAGTCAACTCCCTCAGGAATTTCTATATAGACTTCACAATCTATTTTTCCATTCAGAAAAGCAGTTTTAACATCCAGCTGTCGGACTTCAAAATCGAACTTGTTGACTAGAACTAACACTGATCTTATGAGTGCAAGTCCAGAAACAGGGGCATATGTTTCAGCCAGGTTGTATTTATTTCGATCTTTGAAACCTCTTATAACTAATCGAGCTTTGTATTTGGTTTCATTGTTTAATCCAACTTTTGTTTTTAGCACCCACCTTGAGTCAATGATGTTTGGTTTTTCTCCTCCTTTTATTAGAGGTTTATGAACAATTTCCCAAACTTCATTTTTCTTCATGGATTCCAACTCACTTTTTATGGCTTTTTGCCATTCGAACTTATTTTCAGAGCTCATAGCTTCTTTGTATGAAATTGGATCACCTTGTGTTCTAGCGATTAGACTTTGGTGTAGGCTCGATTTCAATCTGTTTTCTCGGACGTCCTCGTTTCCGTTTCTCTCCCTCCGTTTCAGAGATCGAAACAGTTTTGTCTTCATCAAGCTTATTTAATCCTGTTTCATTGGTTACTGCCTCCAGTGTGTTATTCCAGTCCTTGATACTGTTTTTGTTGTATTTGTCACCAAAGACAATTTTTTCATTAAATCGAGCATCTCTATTTTCGTAGTATTTGCCTTCTTCCGGCTTCAAAAACACGTATCCAGTCGGTTTATATCCGATCAAAACTACTCTTTTTCCCAGCTGATCGAACTTAGGCCCTGTTTTTCTTTGTACCTTAATATATGCAATACTCCCAAAGCGTTTTAATTGATTTAAATTGAGTTTCAATTTAGGTTCGAACTTTTGCAGAGGAGGTACCATATCATTCGAGCTGTGAGGTGTCCTATTATAGAAATACACGGCCGCATTCAGAGCTAAATCCCACATATTCTCAGGCAATCGAGTATCCTATATAAGAGATCTCGTTTTCTTTTGGATAGTTTGGTTGAACCTTTCGGCAACACCGTTATGTTCTGGTGTATCAGGGCTGGCTAGTTGCAACTCAGCACCAAATTTATCCAAGACTTCCAGCGTATGTCCACCTGTAAATTCTGTTCCTTGATCGCATCTAAGGTAACAGAATTTGGAGTCTTTACCAAGTAAATTTCTCGAGCTTTTTATAAACAACTCCAAACAGTTTCCGGTTTCGGTCTTATGTTTCATGGGATATGCCATTGCCAAACGAGAATAATCATCTATAAATACAGATATAAATTTGTATTTTTTGGGATGCGACGTAGGACTAATAGGACCCATTGTATCTGCATGAACAATTTGGAGTGGTTCACTCGCTCTTTGTCTAGTCGAGCTAAAGGGTAATTTGTTGAATTTTGAAACAATGCAGGCTTCACAATCCAGTACAGAGTGATCGAATTTAATGTCTTGAATACCTTTAATATCAGGAAATTTTCTTTGAAATTCTTTCAAATATTTTAATGATGCATGTCCAAGTCTGACATGCCATAACATAGCTTTATTGGTATTCAATTCATTAACTCTACTACCCGCACTGAACTCGTAATTTATGTTTTCAATATCATCAGACTTATTTACATTGCAAATTTTTCTATCTCTCAACTTGTTTTCAAAGTTAGAGTAACCAGAGCTCAGCTCATTATTGTCAAATTCTGTATCTGATGTATTGAAATCGGTCTGCACTTGTTCATTAAATGTTTGATTAACGGATTGATCAGTATTATTATATTCCAGCTCAGAAGTTCCATCTTTGTCAACAATTTCTTTTTCAAGCTTAGACTGATCGTGATTTTCCGTATTATCAACATTCATTTTCTCCTCAAGCTTATTTTGTTCAGTATATGTAACCGCTTTGTACGGATATTCCTGACGCCTTGTTGAAATGTAGGCGATTACTTTACTTGTACGCGATTTTAAAGGAATTTCCGTTTCATTAATTTTATCCATTTCCAATTCTATTACCCAAAACGGTTTTTCATAAATTCCAGAAACAAAAACAGTGTTTGATTTTGGGTCAAAGATATCAATTCGCTTATTGTCAAGATAAATACTCAAGCCTTTATCAACATATTTTCTTAGTGATAACAGATTTTCTGACAATGATTTTGCATAAATTACATTATTCAAGCATAAAACGTCATTACTACTCATGTGACCAGAAACACAACCAACTCCCTCCGATTTCATAATTGCAGCATCATTGTCATTTGCGCATTTTATATCAAGCTGTTTTGAATTATCAAACGTTCTAAAAATCAATTTTGAGTTGGTCATGTGTTCTGTAGCACCAGAATCTGCAAGAAACCTGATCAATTGATTTTCGCTAGATTCTACAACGTCGGATATGTTAGCATAGAGAGCTTCACACTTACCAGAGTTTGCCTTATTCTTTTCATTAGGCTTGTTTTGACCTTTCTTTCCACGCGAATTTCCGCGATTTGGGCCTTTATCGGACTTAAATCTCTTAGCATTGTTGCTTTTTGGTGCATCCGCATTACGTTTACCGCCACGACGATAAGTTCCACGTTTACCACCCCGGAAAGAAAATGAATTTTCATACCTTCTTTGATTCTCATTTTCTTGAAGAATCTTTTCCAGCTGTTCTCCCTTATAGGGGCAATCGACTCGAATATGTCCATCATATCGCTTACAATTGAAGCACATCTTTCCAGACCTTTTGCAGTCCTCGCTTCTATGCCCTTTATTACCGCAGTTGAAGCAGTGTGGCTTTATGTTTTGCGCGTGGTACGTTTTTATTCCAGCTGATTCGAGCTTTTGGCCATGGTTTGTTCCTCCAGTTGATGTTTCTCGAGCTGTTTCCTGCTGTATAATATAGTCCTTTAGTTGACTTACTGACAACAGTTTGCCTGTTGCATTTTTATTTAGAAACTCTGTTTCTCTGACTTGTGGCAGATTCGAAACGATAGCTTCAAAAAATGCATCACGAATTTCTACATCGGACAAAGGTGGAGTATCGGGCAATTTATTATATAATCGAACTATATTATCGAACTTATCCCAAAATGCGGAAGCCTTTTCTTTATTCGGTCTGTATTTAATGTTATGGAGCTGTTTTCTCAAACTTGCAGTAGATAAATTGATTTCATTTTCTTTAATTCTTTTAATTTCATTTAATAAATCCTTGGGATCTTTTATATTAGAAACTTTATCATAATATGTCATATCTATTCTATTAATAATAAGATCTCTAACTCTGACTTTATCTTTTTCAAATTTTGATTCATCGACATTACGAGACATAGCATTCGAATCAATTACATACAATAGATCTGCAACAGTCAGTTCAGATTTAAGGAAATCTATAAATGAATCTATATTCGAGTTTGTAGTAAGTTTATAGTCTCTACGGAGAGAAGTTTGAGAATTTGTTAATTCAATTTTTATTTTATCAGTGACACTTCCGGTGTCTCTTTGCAATCCAGCTTTTTCTATTTCAGCTCGTATCAATTCGGACAGATGTTCATTACTTACAGGTTTTTCCGTCTTTTCAACCGATAACTCCTTGTTTAATCGAGCTGGTGAGTCCTTAGGTTGAGTGGGTCCATCCTTCTCAAATCCAGCTGGTTTATCAATTTTAAATTGATTATTTTCCCATTCCTCATCTTCAACCCATCGTCTAACATGGCCATCAATCGACTCTACTTTCTCAGTCACGTAACGTCTGCAATTTGCAAACTCTTCGACCACATCATGATACACTTTATTGCATTCATGATCAATTTTGTCGTCGAATTTACTAATTGCAGCTTCTGCCACTGCCAGACGTTCTATTAACTCTGAAAATGAATTTGGTTTGTAAGAGCTTACAATTGGTGACAGTTCAATCCTTTTAGGATTCAAGTGACACTTAACTCCAGAATAACTAGAGTTCATGAAATCAGAATTTTTAAGAAATTCTGATTCATTAACTTTTCCAGCATGCAAATCAATTTTTGATTCAAACTCGGACTTAAAAAATTTCCCCTTTTGACAGCTTTTATTCACTCCCAAATTTAAATTTACCACTTGTTGTGATTTTACGATTGGAGTAGGTTTACCTTTTAATCGAGACTCAAACTTAGCCTCCAATTCTTTTAGTGCGGATGCACCAGGCTCTATGTTTCCAGCTTTCTCGGACTTATTAAACTCGGACTTTTTGGCCACATCGCTGTCAATTTCTTCCAATTCGTCGAACTTAAAGGGTTGATGCGTTTCCTGTCGACCAGAAACGGACTCGGCCTCCATGGCTTCATCTTCTACTCGAGCTCTTTCTATCTCTCTTTTCAGAGACTCCAGCATGGATGATGATAATGTAGAATTATCTAGAAATATTATTAACAAATGAGTCATTTATTTGACGAACAACAATCAAAATAAATTTCTCAGCAATAATTTAAGGCAGTTTTAATTAAGCACACTCAAGTGACGAACAGCAATCAAAAGAGTATGGTTACTTGCCTGACCCATGATTGGTCTGTAGAGTTTTCAGTATACACAGTGCAGCAGCAACAACATACACAACACTGCATATACCGGTCGACAATGTACTTGGGACTGAAAAGCATGCTTTATGAATTTCTTTTGAAATTCATTACGTACGTATAAAGTTTTAATTTTTAATCCAACAACTAACGTTAGTAATTCGAGCTTTTACCTATTTCATATTTTTGACCACTTGACGTCACAATACGAACACATCCAGCTTCATCTATGTCTGGGAAAATATAATCATCCGGATGATGCTCGGAGATCCCCAGCTCTTGATCTAGTCCAGGCGTACTAGCATGAAAAAGGCCTACTAGTGGATGTTGCTTGGAGCACTTTAGTTTTTTTTTTTAAAAAGTAGAAAAACGCGTAGAATAAGATAGTCTTGCTCCTGCGTGCGAAAAACCTTAGGAATTTGTTTAATAGAAGAGAAACGGTTGAATTTTGCATTTTTCGTCAAAGAATCACATATATCGCGAAAAAGAAGCTTCGTATGACAAAATATGAAGAATTCTTTTTTGTTTAATATGAAATTTCCTATCGAGTGAGACCTTCCGAGAAAAAAAATTTCAATTTTTTCTTTTTTCATGATCAAATTAAGCGAAAAATCTTTAATTGTTTAAACAGTACTCTCTAATAAAGTCGACATTGGCAATCGGGACTAATTTTTCGGGAAATAATAGATGGCTGTGATATTAATACATACCCGCAAATCCGGTCGCCGTCTGACAAATGGTTTTGTTAAAAATCATTAATTAATTAAAGTTGAGTGCAAATTTTTAATGTCTTACAACTTTCTTAAAAATGATCTCGGACACCGGTTAGATTTTTCACGTATACTTTAACGTTGTCGGAACTAAATGCAATGCGTAAAATGTTTATTTTTTAATTTAACAATGCTTTTAGAATTTTATAAAAATTTTGGTTTAATTAATTAATGCATCATTTCATTAAATATCGATCGATTTGAACATTTTTCTTTTTAAATAAATAGTGTTTTCAACGACGCTTAATTTAAGCCGTTGAACGTTCAAAAATTCGAAGTGGTTACAGAGTTACGAAGAATTACGTTTATCAACATTTGCGGCTGAAGTAAACGACACAGAGTCATTCTGTAAAATTCTACAGGTAAGTGAATACATCTACTTTGTAGGGATATATGTACGAATAAATACAAAATCGTATATCCCTTTAAAAATGAACTCGAAAGTGTCGAATTTGCATGAAATTCGGCGCGAAGGCGGGCGGCGCGAGACGCCCGGTGGTGGGGGAAGCCATCAGCGTTCAAGTCGAAAAGTCGTTCCACGCGCTTCAAATCTGTTCGCGCGGAAAAATTTTCATTTTCTCAGCAATGGAATGATCAAATTTGATGATTTTTTTTTTAATTCGATATAGGAAATCGAAAAAAATTCATTGAAATTGTTATTAATAATATCTGTGGCTTACAGGAAGAACCACTTAAGTGACATTTTGCGAAAAATTTTTTTATGTCGAATTCGAGGTGCTCTTAGTACCCTTTTTTATTGTAAAATAGTAGGATTTCCGAAATTCACAAATATTTTAAATGCCAGCCGATTACATAATCACTTAACTGCGTCTCTCGTAAAAATGTTACCGCAGAACCACTTAAGTGCACTCGTTTTTTTTATTTTTGTGCGAGATACACCGTGTAGAGTACTTTAAGGCTATATAATATATATCTAATTACCTATACCGATATATTCATCGGGTTTTGTTAATTTTTAAACACTTTTTTAATGATTATAAATTTTTCAAAAATTGTCAATTAGCAAAAACAAAAAAATTACTGAAATCGCTCCGATAAAATTCGTACGTATTCCTTAGCTGATTCTAAGAACTTATTACTCTTGAAAATTTTTTCCAAAAGTGCGTGGTTTCTGAATAAAAAATTCGTAAAAGTCTTCGTAAAAAATTTTCAATTATAATATGCGGCAGTTTGACCACACCGAGGTTCAAAATCAACCCCTAAATCACGTATCTTTTAGGTTTGGACATTTATTCCATTGGTAAGAGGGGTTCCAGATACATTGCAAATTAAAACGTTCTTGAAATCTCAAATTAAAAAAAAAATTTGGAAAGCCCATGCTTTTTTCCTTTAAACCGTTTTTTCTCATTGTTAATAACAATTTTCAAAAATTTAAATTACACCATTGGAAAGGGCATGAGTTAAACTTTAAAAATATGCCCCGCCCGGACCAATGGAACCAATGGAATAAATGTCCAAACCTAAAAGATACGTGATTTGGGGGTTGATTTTGAACCTCGGTGTGGTCAAACTGCTGCATATTATAATTGAAAATTTTTTACGAAGACTTTTACGAATTTTTTATTCAGAAACCACGCACTTTTGGAAAAAATTTTCAAGAGTAATAAGTTCTTAGAATCAGCTAAGGAATACGTACGAATTTTATCGGAGCGATTTCAGTAATTTTTTTGTTTCTGCTAATTGACAATTTTTGAAAAATTTAAAATCATTAAAAAAGTGTTTAAAAATTAACAAAACCCGATGAATATATCGGTATAGGTAATTAGATATATATTATATAGCCTTAAAGTACTCTATACGGTGTATCTCGCACAAAAATAAAAAAACGAGTGCACTTAAGTGGTTCTGCGGTAACATTTTTACGAGAGACGCAGTTAAGTGATTATGTAATCGGCTGGCATTTAAAATATTTGTGAATTTCGGAAATCCTACTATTGTACAATAAAAAAGGGTACTAAGAGCACCTCGAATTCGACATAAAAAAATTTTTCGCAAAATGTCACTTAAGTGGTTCTTCCTGTAAGCCACAGATATTATTAATAACAATTTCAATGAACTTTTTTCGATTTCCTATATCGAATTAAAAAAAAATCATCAAATTTGGTCGTTCCATTGCTGAGAAAATGAAAATTTTCCCGCGCGAACAGATTTGAAGCGCGTGGAACGACTTTTCGACTTGAACGCTGACGGCTTCCCCCACCACCGGGCGTCTCTCGCCGCCCGCCTTCGCGCCGAATTTCATGCAAATTCGACACTTTCGAGTTCATTTTTAAAGAAATATACGATTTTGTATTTATTCGTACATATATCCCTACAAAGTAGATGTATTCACTTACCTGTTGAATTTTACAGAATGACTCTGTGTCGTTTACTTCAGCCGCAAATGTTGATAAACGTAATTCTTCGTAACTCTGTAACCACTTCGAATTTTTGAACGTTCAACGGCTTAAATTAAGCGTCGTTGAAAACACTATTTATTTAAAATGAAAAATGTTCAAATCGATCGATATTTAATGAAATGATGCATTAATTAATTAAACCAAAATTTTTATAAAATTCTAAAAGCATTGTTAAATTAAAAAATAAACATTTTACGCATTGCATTTAGTTCCGACAACGTTAAAGTATACGTGAAAAATCTAACCGGTGTCAGAGATCATTTTTAAAAACGTTGTAAGACATTAAAAATTTGCACTCAACTTTAATTAATTAATGATTTTTAACAAAACCATTTGTCAGACGGCGACCGAATTTGCGGGTATGTATTAATATCACAGCCATCTATTATTTTCCGAAAAATTAGTCCCGATTGCCAATGTCGACTTTATTAGAGAGTACTGTTTAAACAATTAAAGGTTTTTCGCTTAATTTGATCATGAAAAAAGAAAAAATTGAAATTTTTTTTCTCGGAAGGTCTCACTCGATAGGAAATTTCATATTAAACAAAAAAGAATTCTTCATATTTTGTCATACGAAGCTTCTTTTTCGCGATATACGTGATTCTTTGACGAAAAATGCAAAATTCAGCCGTTTCTCTTCTATTAAACAAATTCCTAAGGTTTTTCGCACGCAGGAGCAAGACTATCTCATTCTACGCGTTTTTCTACTTTTTTAAAAAAAAAACTAAAGTGCTCCAAGCAACATCCACCTCAATTGCTAGTACAACTGGACTAATCTTGGAGTAGCAGAAATAGAGCTACATTTTTCTGATCTGTTTAAATCAATCAAGTTAATTATATGTAATTAAACTTTATTCAAGCTTAAATTTATTCAAGCTTTAAAATTTAAATTAATTAAATTTCACCGGTTTGCAATTTTGTTTTAAATAAATATTTTCTCGGCTCGAAGGGTCCATTCGCACCGAGATTTATTTTAAAACGTACAATTATGTGTATTCCAGCATTGTTTTAAATCGAGCAATTTGTTTCGCGTGTAGTTTTGTGTTGAAGGTTAAGAAGAATCTTTCATCACGCTTACAACTACACGGACCAACAGTATATACATACTGTATTGATCTCATATACAGAGATCGTATTTGGCGCGTCATCAGCCCGTATGTGTATTTACGAGTCGGCGCTTCCTAGTATTTGCACGCGCTGCCGAGTCAGCCTGCGACAAGTTCAGCGCCAGCGCCAACACCAGCGCTAGCATTAGCCGTATACTTGCGCTGTCCCTCTCTCCAGAGATTCAATATGGCGCGGCGTCAGCCTGTGCAGGCGACCACGACTCGCCGCTCTCGCTCTCTGACGTTTCCGCGTGGAGCCGAGTTTATTCGCACGCGCTCAGCGCCAGTGCCATCGGCATTGGCAACGGCAGCGCGATCGTCAGCGCTAGCGGTCATTCGTTTGTGTTTCAAACGTCGGAGAGACTCGCGCGATTCCCAGAATCTCGATCAGCATCGGGTCGCTTTTCGGACTTTATATTTGATCGAATTTTACACTCACCTCTCGTTTTGAGATCGTGCATGAAACTCAGACTTTTCTTGTTGGCCATTTTCGAGCTGTCGGTGGCTATAAAATCAACAGATAAAGCCGAAAAATCGATGCAGTCAAGCAGTCCTGAATCGACCAAATGTAGTCGAGCAGATGAGGAGGAGATGAATTCCTGGATCTCGAGCTGCGTCGCGTCGCGCTGCACACTTCCGCTACACGCTGAGCCGAGTCGAACTGAATATTTCACTTACTCAAGCTAAAAGAAAACAACACTAAAATCACAGTCACACACGAATTCGACCTTCCGCGTAAACACAAGGCAAGCTTCTTCCATGCGCAGTGGAAGCGTGCTGGGCCCATAACCTGTTGGGGTTTTCCTTGTGTGCCGCAGAAGTAAATAAATAAGACAGAGAATTTATTTACTTAATATACTTATTTATTATTAATAAATAATCGAGCTTTTAGTTTGGAGACAATAATAATAATGGAGCTTGCTCTCTGACCAAAGTCCGTCGGACAACTGAGCGGTCTCGCCGCTCCTCGACGCTCAGTCCTTAGGAGTGGGGGGGCTCATAGAGCTTGGTGCAGGCTGAAGCTGCTCGCTTCTAGATCCTGATATGAAGAGTTTGAATCGTTAGATGGCACAATCTTGAATTCTACATTTAAATCTATTCGTGATCAAACCCAGTCAACTGACTTTTTATCGTTACTGGATAAAAGCCGCAGCAATTTAGATAATATATATGGAGTTAGGAATGATAATGGAAAATATATGATTGGTAGTGCAGAAATTGAATTTGATAATCAAACAATAAGAGTGAATAACGAAAGTTATCCTAAAAGTGATGGGCTAATGGAGCTACTCTTTATCAGACAACCAGATGGAAATAAAATAACTGATGCTGATCGTAACAATTATCGTAACATTCTGGAAGCATCGAATGCTCGACAAAAATACAGCAAAACTGGATCTATTCGTACTTCAAGGAGTAGAAAATATAAAGATGTTATATCGCCTATGTTCCGTAGCTCTATACGCAAACATAAATCCATCAGCGGAGAAGGTCTCCTACCTAAATATAAATGCATATTACTGATTGCCGACCAATCTGCTGGAAATAATAATCACGTCAATGAAATCCAATCAATTATTGAGGAGTTACATGAAGCAGGGTATATATAATGATGCATTCGAATTCTTTAAAACATTTGTAACATGAGTCTCGATGTGTTTGGACGTACACTTGAGCGACCGCAAGAAGTAGCTCGCGGTCCTGCAGGTATTGGTTTCAATTTGACATCAGATGGTAATTTTGATTTACAAAATAAAAGATTGTGCAACCTCGCTTCTCCCAGTAACCCTAATGATGCAGTCACCTTTGACACTTTACAAAAACTGTTAAGAGAAGAGATTGGTGATGTAACAGAAAATTTAGTACAATTAAAGTTTCGATAGATGATCCTATAAAAGTAGAACTCAATAAAATCAATGCAACTCTTAGAAATCAACAAAATATAATAGATAATCTTCGTAAACAATTAGTAGAATATGATAAGATAATCGAACCAATGGTAAAAGAAAAACAAAAACAAGAATTGAAAGATGAGAAGACAAGATTGAAAAACAAAATAAAAAAGATTAACAGTGAAGATTAACAGTGTGGCTGAAGGCACAAACCAGCACGTCGCAGATATAAGCGAAGAAAATATGATATACGCGGGATAGATGAGACTTGGCAAGCTAACCTTGTAGAAATAATACCTTACTTTAAGGAGAATAAAGATTTTAACTACTTACTCACTGTCATAGATATATTCTCAAAGTATGCATAGGCTGTCCCAGTCAAGTCGAAAAGTGGATGCGATGTTTCTGAAGCAATGAAAGGAATATTGAAGCAAGGACGAGTACCAACAAACTTACAAACCGATCAAGGAAAAGAATTTTACAATTCAAACTTTCATCAGCTCATGAAAAAGTATAAAATCAATCTCTACTCTTCACATAGTAATCTTCATGCAAGTATATGTGAACGTTTTAATAGAACATTAAAAAATTCAATGTGGATAGAATTTAGCAAACAAGGAAGTTGTAAATGGTTGGATATATGCCTAAGTTGATCAAAGCTTACAATTCAAGAAAACGTCGAACAATAGCATTTAAACCCAAAAATGTTTCGAAGGTGAATGAGAAGCAAATCAAGAAGCGATTTCCAGTTGAAGAGTTGACTGTGAAGAAACTGAAATTCAAAGTTGGAGATAAAGTGCGAATAAGGAAAATAAAACATGTTTTTGAAAAAGGTTATACCCCGAATTGGTCAACTGAGATTTTTTCAATCACGAAAGTAGTAAAAACCAATCCAAAAACATACCACGTTAAAGATTATTATGATAATCCTGTAACTGGCGGCTTTTATGAAACTGAAATTCAAAAGACTATATATCCTGAAATTTATCTTGTAGAAAACGTTATAAAGAAAAGTGGTAATCGTATCTATGTTAAATGGTTAGGCTTTTCAGTAATGAGCATAATAGTTGGATTAATAAAAATGATATTAAATAAATTAAGATAGATATTAATGTAATGATAGGATAAGGATCATAGGTAAATAAAGAAAAAGACAAATTATAATGTTTAAAATGTTATTTATTCATATATATATGTAAATGTAAAAATTTGATAAAATAAATAAAATGTTAAAAAATCATTTGTACAGTCTTTCTTATTATTATTAATCGGTAGCAGTTCCAAATTTAAAAGAACTGCCTCTTTCGTATTCAAAAAATAATGTTACTTTATTTGCGGCGTTGCTCAAATCATTGAAAAGTTTATTATCCTTTATGAGCATAGACGATATCTTGTCTGGTAAAAATATTTGGAATGCATCATCCACCTCAGCTACAACCTTGACGCCGAATCTGGTTTTTACCTCTTTCAGTACTGTCACGAGGTTTTTTCGATCTTTTTCCAAGTCTTTTGCTTTCTTCGTTGTCAAGAAGTCGCGTTCAGCAACCTTGTTAAGTGCAGATAGATCCATTTTGAAAATTAAAGCCGAATTGAGGTTAGAAAAACTCACTGTTAGAGAAAAAATATGATAAAGTAAAGATGACGTAAACTTACTTAGTCAAGCTTTGGTTTCTTTCTAGAGGGTGAACTGTTTTCGACCTTTTTGATTGCTCGAATATGTTCCTCGTTGCGCTGCATCGGCTCATATAGCCCATTCCCCACCAATACTCCTGCCCTTTCCATCGCCTTTTATAAAATATCCCCGCTCTTTGGTTCCATGGATAGACTCC
Organism: Philotrypesis tridentata; assembly: GCA_018906965.1. Classification (NCBI taxonomy): domain Eukaryota; kingdom Metazoa; phylum Arthropoda; class Insecta; order Hymenoptera; family Pteromalidae; genus Philotrypesis; species Philotrypesis tridentata. The sequence continues at coordinate 24,409 of JACCIB010000091.1, read as the reverse complement.
ATTCGTTGTCATTTTCTTCGGGTATATTAAACTCAATGGTGATTGGGTCACCTTCTTCTCCATAAAGCGTTATTCCGACTCGTGTTACCCTCTCTTCTACTCGTGTTACAAGATTTTCATTGGTCCCCCTCTCTTTTTCTATTTCAAGGTCTATCTACACGTCACTTACTTTTCTCTCATTGGCTTCTGGATACCCCTTCTCTACTTCCCCTTCCAGTTGACTTGCAGCTAGCGACATCTGTTCTTCCATGATTCTATAATGACCCCATGGTAGAGTGTCAGTGCTGTGAGGCAATAAATACCTTTTATCATCATAAGAACTTAGAGCAATTTTATTCTGTTTTTCGGTATGAACTATATGCAATTTTGAACGTATATTCCACTGCTCTCGATGTACAAGAAGTAGATCTTCAAGACATTTTCGATAGTCTTCAAATGTAATGGATTTCTTTACAACATAGGATTTTATACCTTTAGCTTTCTTTATTGTTGCTCCACCACCAATTAAAATACTGTACATTTTACTTCGTAAGCCTTCATGATTCGTCTTTCATAAGTCCAAGTACTTTTTTAATTACACGAGGAATGCCAAATTGATTGTTTTTATCATAATCTGATGTATCAAACCTATGAATGTCCTCTTTCATTATTTGATACATATCAACATCGTCTACTTGACAAATTAAACTATCTGTATCTGTATAGAGAAGTTTGCATTTTTCCCCCACTCGCTATTTCAGATAATATGAGTAATGGAACTCATAAAGTAGTGTCTTCGATAAATCAAGGATGCAAAGTCCAACGTATATTGGCTTCTTTATTGTAACACTCGTTCTTTTCAATTGAATAGCAACCAAATTTTCATCAAAAATGGCACAACTATGGAAATTTAGTTGAGCTATACGGGCTTCTGCTCCATATCTACCTGCAAATTTATTTACTAATCGTACATCAACGCGAGATCGCTCTCCTTCGATACACTTACCATAGACAGCGTTTATTAATAATTTATAAAATAGTTTTTCAAACTCGTTTTCAGCTTGTTTTCTCTTCTCTGTACTTAGTTCAACATAAGGTTTGAGCCATGCCTTTTGCTCAAATCTCAAAAGTCTTTGCACCTTTTTTAAACGAAGTCCATTATCTAATGCTGGTTTAAGAGCTCGATAATGAATAACATATCTTATCTTATCATTTAATGGAGTTAGAAATTTCTTCTGCTTTGAGCCAGGTGGTGTGCGATGTTCTGCACACAATCGCAAATCTTGATGGTCATCATGTATTTCTTTTGGGTACTCTAAGTCTACTTCAGCAAAGTAACCTATATCTGAATCTGCTGATTCATTAAAAAAATATTGATTCGTCTCATATTCTATCCACTCAAATTTTCCAACTGGTAAACGTTGCACCATTGCCCAACCCTAAAGATTATTAACATCAAAATATAAGAGCTTCTTTGTTTTCTGATTTTTATCGTAAGAAGATCCCATGTATGAATTGTTTGCTTTTCCATATCGATTACAACATTGGCTAATTCCACGTCGAATGCCTGATTCGATAAACATTAACATATCAATATCCGTAAGAATTTCTAATTCCACTTTTGTCATTTTAAGTGCCGCTGAAAATGTTAATCCTGGTGTAGTATAAAAGTGAGCCGAACATAACCCATAGGCTTCAAGGGATGTTTATCGGAAACTTTCAAAGACGTCAGCCAGAAGCAATACATCTGTTTTTAAATAGAAATCAGAATACTCTCCTAAAGTTGATATATTGAATTTATGCCACACTTGAAGAGGTGGTTATAGTCCTCTTCAACAATATGAGAATCCGTCAGCTTGTTATAAAATTGATTTTTTTCTGATAGTTTTGTAGTAGTTAGTTTATCTAATCCATCTACGAAATCATATGAAAATATACCTTTCCGTCTGAGAAGATCAATCATTTCACTTGTAAATCTATCTGATTGGAATTCCTGAACTGCTATCTGAACGTTTTCCAGGTATGACGCTAGCTTCTTTAAGGATGATGGTAAAAAGCGCCAGGAATCAATGAATCTAAAAATAATATCACTGCCATCGATATATTTTGTAAATGAAATATATTTCTCCTTATTATGAGGTATTACGCTGACTCGTTCCTTCAGTAATGAAAAAGTAGCAATTTCTTTCAAAATTAATTGAGTATCGTAATTAATATTGTGAAAAATTACTGGAATAAATCTTGAATCCTTATAATTCAAATTACAAGAATTATGAGCTGCGCCTCTGAAACTAAAGAAAAAGTATGCTATTTTATTTTTTTATTCATATCAAATTAAAAAAACTTACCGTCCTGTGAGATGACAGTGATCTCTTACTGCTAGTTGTTCTGAATGAATAGGTTTCTGACGTATGTGACAAATCATTGAACTCCGAAAAGATAGTTCTTGTAGATCTGAAAGTTTCAGTGGCTTTGGATTTTTATAGAGTTGTTCAATGGATTTCAATTCTTTTACGAACCATTCTACAGGTGAGTCTTCATCAGAATGATTTTCTCTGTTTGATTTATAGCCAGATAATCGATCATCATAGCTACATTTTATGTAATATCCTATGCTGTATGCTTTATGAAGTTGAAAAGCATTTTCATTTTCAGTAGGTTTCAATAAACATTCCAAATCTGCATATATTACAAAAGGCACTTTTTCACTTTTTTTATAATCTTCAAATTTAAGTATATTGTTTTTGGAGTCAGGCAAATTAATACTACAATTATTTACATTTTTGCAATAATTTTCATGATTTTCCAAGCCTTCTTGACTATAAAATATTTGTAAGCCTCTGTCACAATGATATGATTTTTTATTAGTTTTCGACAATTGAGATCTTAAAAGTCTTGAAATGTGTTTTATCTACACATAATGATACCGGGGCACTCTTTCATCTTCACCTTGATTTTTTTCTCCATGTTCGTTTATATAATAATCTTGTATAATAAGAAGATTTACATGTTTCTCCTTCTTTTCGATTGTAATGTAACATGGTGATACTTCATGCTTCTCTTCAAACATCCTAAGCATATAAACGTTTATAAAAATATCATTATTAAGCTTTTCAAATTTTGATACATCTTTTATTTTGATAGGAAATTCTACGTCACCAAAGCATGAGAGATAATTACTTACTCTATGAGCATTAGTTGCACAGGGATATAATGCTGAAAGTATTGCATACTTAAAACATTCATTATCATTGTTCTGAACATTAATACATGCTTTTTTCACTTCTATAAATTTTGGGAGATGAATATATGAGCTCCCTTTAACTGGAAATATTTTTTAATATTTATGCATAAACTTATAATACTCTTTAATGTCGACCCAGAATCCTTTTCTTGAAATTCTTCTAGTTGTGCAAGAATTGGACCTTTGATATGTTCTCTAAACCATTCTTTTATGATTGTTGATTGTTGATGCATAAATTGCAGAACTTTCACTAGTGAAATATTTTATATCTACAGTTTCTTCTCCATTTTTTTGCATAGGAAATCCTGAAATGAAATCAGAATTTACTTTTATAGTATTATAATCATGTAAGCTTTCTTGCACTTTTTCTTTAAAAATCTTTTCTGCATCATTCATAAAACTTAGAATATCTACATGACTTATATTGGCTACTATACCAGTTCTTATTCGATTTTGAAAAGTCGACTGAACATCACGCCATTCAACTCGTGCTTCAGTTTCTTGTAGAGCGCCTCCCCGCTGAAGATGATGTTCGAATTCAACTTGAATCTGTGATAGATGTGCCATACAAGTTTGACATTTCTGTTTTTCTCCACGTGTGAGGTTTGATTCATGAATTTTTTCGTTTATGGTTGAATTGCATACATCCATCAAATAGTGAATGTCTGAATTATTCAATTCATGGATACTTTGTAATGTTTCTCGAAGCACTAGTATACTACGTTCCATCTGCTCCATTATAGTCATATTTAGTATTATAATCTGAATGATACTGTGGAAAACGAACTAACAAGTGCACGAAATCTTCACGCTTTTATAGGCATAAGTCTCTAAGGTGGTGGGGAAAAAAAATTCTAGTAGTGACATTTTTCCTTTTTTGAACCAACCAAATTTGAAGAGAGATTTTTCTCAGAAAAGGGATGAATTTTAACCAATCAGAGTTTGTCGATTTTAGTACTCAACCAATGGCAAGCTGTGGAGTCAAAGGCTCAAAGAGTGGGAGAGAATTATCTTTTACTACACTCAATCCGGAAGAGCAAGAGGCTGAGTTTCTTGCCTTAAAATCAGGATGCTAGACCTTTCGTTTCCATTCTCGAGTTTGCCTCTGTCGTGTGACGAACTCAAGAATTGAAATATGGCTAGAGCGCGTGATTATGATATAATGTTTAGAAATATTTTATTACCATGTCCTGAGGAGAATGTTTATATCTGTGATATTCAAGGATTTCAAAGAATAGCATCCGACTCTTTTTTTTTTAAAGGAAGTCAGTTTTCTTAATTTGAAAAAAACTGCTTTTCCAACTATCTATCATTTTAAATGTCCAACGAAATGGGAAGAACTTACTGAAGAAGAAAAATGCACAGCTAGTTGGCTTGAAAGGAATCATTACGGATTAGAGTGGGATAGTGGAGATATTCGTATGATCATATGCAAAAAATTTTTGGAATTTGCTCACAAGGAGTTGAAAAACTTTACGTAAAGGGAGAGCAGAAAAAGCAATGGTTAAAAAAATATTTACCAAATATGTGAGTACTTAATTTTTATACATTTATGATACTCTTTTGATACTTTTACGATACTTGTGTGATACTTTTGTGATACTATTGTGATACTTACGTGATACTTTTTTACTTTCAGATCCATTTCTAATATAGAAATTTATGGATGTCTTTCACTTAAGGAAATATGTGATTATCAATATGGATGTGTCAATCACATTCTCTGCAAGAGAAGACAATCTGTATACAACGCCATTTCCAATGTAGTTTCAATAAAACAATGGTACTATTAAATAACTATTTAAATATAATGTATTTGATAAAGATAAAGTGGACTATAAAAATTTTATGTATTGTCTTTTTACTTATTACTAATATAGCGCGCATAATTATTAAAAAATCGTAAATGTGGTAAAAATAGGGAGGGGCATAAAATATTATTTTATATCAAAATTATTATTTTATAATAATATTTTTACATAAAATTCTTTATTTAGAATTCAAAATTAATTTAATTTTTATTTTTATTCTTAATCATTTATATTTTGCTTATAAAATTCTTTCATACAAAATTATTCGTTATTAAATACATGATATATTATTTATATTATTATTTTCTTGAGTACCTTTTATCAATATCGATTGGATCGACCATGTACTCTATATCTAAAACAACTGGCATACTACGTTTTAGTTGCTGTTGTGGTTGTTGTTGCTGGTGATTTTGTAGTTGATGGTGGTTTTGTTGTTACTGGACATTTTGTTGTTGCTGGTGATGCTGCTCTAGATATGGAATCTTTTTCAGCGACATAATGCTTCATCGCTTGTCAGCTAAAAAAAAATTTAAATATTTAATATTTTAATTTTAACGTATGTCATAAACATATATATTTTAATAATAAAAACCTTACAATTCTCTTTAGTCTCCGAGCTCGACTTTTTTTCACTCTTGCTAGATGAGTCGGACTTCGTGTAATTTGTATAAGCTCTACTTGATGATGCGGCATGAGTAGTTGATTTGGAGTGAATCTTTGTTGAACTGCTAGATGCCACAGCACTAGCAGTTGAACTAGACTCACTCTTTGTCACACTATGCGATCCTGTACCTTCAGCAGTTGAAGTAATATCAACTGCTTTTTTGTAAAAATTGAATGAAATACATACCATTTTTCTTTCTGCTGCTACTGCTGCTGCTATCACTGCTGCTGTCGCTGCTGCAAATAAATAATTTTTTTATGTGAACATCAGCATCACTTGTAGAGTCCCATTATATCATAACAGCAAACATTGTATATAATGCGTCATTGCGCTTCGTATGCAAAGTTCTGAGTCTGATTCGATTACCTATGCCACGTTTTAAGATGTTATATCTATATATCCAGAGTACGGACTTTTTATAAATTTAATACTCATTTCAAAACTCGATTTACGTACTACTATTAATCAAATGAAGAACACAATTTCGTTTCGTATGACGGTCACTCAGGGTCAGCTAGGAGTATAGGACAAGCTCTTACAATGACAGACTGTCATTCTTAAATGCGGACTTCCATGTGAACTGCTCCTCAAGAGTTTGAGGGTGAGAGTAAGGGTGAGGGTCGACTATGAATTCCAGCCTTAGCTACCCTCTCTTTCTCTTTACCTCCCTCACTCTGTTTCTCTCTCTATCTTTCTCTGTCACCACGTGCAACGTTGCCGGGCTTGCACTTTCTCTTGAAAATGCAGGAGCATCCATGTGTTACTGATGGTTCTTACTGTAAAGTCGTAGTCAAAGTTTTTCTCGCCGCACAAGGGAAACATTCGTACACATGGCATACAGATACGCCTTGAACTTTTGACAGGGACGGTACTAGAAGAACGTCCTTAAGGGTGCTGTATACCCTAAAAGCGACCTCTAGTCTACACTTTTGCCCATTTTCATAAATCTCTCATACTTTCCGTCCTCAAAAACATAAAAACGAAGTTACCCCATGTGTAGTGATCATCTATAAGTATATTTTTAAAAAAGTTTCATTTGGATTTTTGCCAAAATAAAGCTGTAGTTTGTGCAGGAAAATTGTAACTTCAGTGGCAGATTTTTTTTATACGCCACCAAACTTACAATTTTTCTGCACAAACTACAGCTTTATTTTGGCAAAAATCCAAATGAAACTTTTTTAAAAATATACTTATAGATGATCACTATACGTGGAGAAACTTTGTTTTTATGTTTTTGAGGGCGGAAAATATGAGAGATTTGTGAAAATGGGCAAAAGTGTAAGAGGTCGCTACTAGGGTACATAACACTCTTAAAGAGGATTTTAGAAAAGGCCAAAGAGTTCGTTCCAAGTTTCTTAACCAAAATCATAAGCACGTACATCTTTGAACATTACAATGCTAACAGTTAAAACAATATTAAATACATGTAGAAAATAATAATAACAATGTTATTTTATTGAAGAATATTACTAATGTTCAAAAATAGTTGACACGTTTATAGTTTTGGTTGTGTGTTTTCCTATAACTGTACCCCCCTCAAGATTTCCAATTCCATTCCGTTTCGTTTTACTCATCTAAAATCTTATTCATTCATAATAATTTATTGACTTAATAATAATTCTTATAATAATTTTTTTTTATTTTATTGAAGCATGGTTATATTAATGGAATATTTAATAAGCTCCTAAGGTATGTTATTTTTGTTAGGAAATCTACGAAACGAAGTGGAATCAGACATACATCCCAGGGTTGGATTGTACTTTTGACCTAATAATTAAATTCTACGACAACGACTCTGCTACGTGCTGCTGTTACATCTATACATAATACGACAATACAACTTCAACGTGGCAAGCCGGAAGACGATCATACAAATAAAATCTAAAGTTTAATGATTATGATACATATAAAATAGAATTATTGAACGTTTTCATGTTTACTATTCTTCAGACAGATATAAAACAACAGAACTTTATAGAAATATTTAATAATTATAAATATATTTAAAAAAAAGAGATTAACATAAAATAATACTGTAGAATCAATAATTTTCTGTTACGTTATATTTAATTTATAAATATGGGTGCATTTGGAGTTGTAAATAAATTTAGGCAAGAGTACATGAAAACAGTACCAAAAAAAATAAAAATTATAGATTCATACTTAGTATATATTTTTATTACTGGTGTATACCAATTCATATATTGTGGTTTAGTTGGCACATTTCCATTTAATAGTTTCCTCAGTGGATTCGTTTCTAGTGTTTCATCTTTTGTCTTAGCAGGTAATGTTAATATCTATTACACTAACTTTTAATAAAACTGTAATTTTTTTAAAAGTATAAAAATTCCTACTATTGTCATGAGTCCTATAAATATCATAGGAAAAGAATAATAAGCAAAATAGGGTTTGTTTAGTAATGAAAATGTTAAATTAAATAACTTTAGTTTAAATTTTGATTTACAAACATTAATTATAAATAGTTATATAAAGTTGATAACTATTTTTGTGCTATTTTACAACGGAAATCTTTAAAAAATCATAGGTTAATAATAGCCATTTTTGTTTTATAAGCTAGTTAATAATTCTAATAAAAAACAATAGTAACAATTTCTTATATTTTTCTTACATACATATGCTTTGGAATATAATTTAGAATGAGAACAGAGAGCTAAGTCTAATTTCATTTAGAGCTAAATGTATCAATTTATTTTTTATTAACTACTTTTTTTTAAAGAGGATAGTTTTACTTAGTTGATTGTGAATCACTCTACCTATTGTGAATATTTTCTTTTTTTTATTGGTTAAGGGCCTTGTGTCCTTATATAAAAAAATAAAAGAAAACTTAATAGTTTTAATACCTAAAAAAAGATGTGCATTGATTCATACAAAGTAGTATTATTTAGCTAGATGTGAAGTTTACTGACGATTGTTAAATAATTCTGTCAATTGGTTGATACATAACTTCTCGTATTACTAATAATTAATCCAGTATACAATATATTTTTCTAATATAGAACATTATTATTATCACTACATTAGAATAATTTTTGTTACAGTTTGTCTTCGTCTTCAAGTTAATCCAGCTAATTCATCTTATTTTCATGGCATAAGTCCAGAAAGAGGATTTGCAGACTTTTTGTTTGCTCATATTATTCTTCATCTTGTCATCATGAATTTCATTGGATAAATATTTTTTAAGAAGCTTAATAAAATTTTGTTTAAACTAAATATTTATGTTTATTCACTGAAAAATTAATCAGTTCAATATCTATTTTTATTAAAAGTTTAAAAAAAGAAAAAGCTGAGATTTTTATATCTACATTTTTCAAAAGTAAATTTTGAAGTACAGTTTCTTTTCTGTGTACCAAAAAAATGTTCTTTCAATAACTGTTCTGAAAAAATCATTATAATGCCAAATTATAATAGCTAATTGCTTTAAAAAATTAAACTCATTCAGGTTGTTTTTAATAAAAAGAAAGTTGAATGCTGAAAAAAATATATCATGTTGAATATATAATAATTCTTTTCCAATGATCAATAATTTATTTTATTTTATTTTTAATGAACTATATTATTTTATAATTTATTAAATTTGATATTTTATAAATAATAAACGTTTTGCATTGTACATACATTTAGAATACAGTGGCGAAACGTAATAATTTAAGATTGCACATTAAAGTGGCAATTTTTGATAATATTTATATCCTGCAACAAAATCTTTACTAGATTTTGCACTTGCAGAGTAAAAATAAGGAATGATCCACATAACATAATTGGAGGTTATTCAGGTACATCTTTTTCTCTTTTGGCAAAAACAAGAACATAGCAATCAACAAAATATTTTTTAATTTATAAATGAAATTACAGATATAAATATTTAAAAATAGCTTTTAATGTTTATAATTTTATTTTTATTTCTTTCTTCAAAGCTACATTTTAACTTTAAATATTTTTTATAAAAATACAAATGATCTTACAATGTATTTAACACACATAAATTATCAAAATTTAAAAAGAATATGTAACTTCAACTCTTATTAATAAATACATTTTCATATTTTGGAAAATCAACTGCTTTAACAGGATTTTTAATTTTAAAGCTTGGAAATAATCCAATTACACCAGTTCTTAAATTTCTACCTTTTGAGTAACCATCCCAATGGTTACCATAAACTTCAATTTCATCATTAATTTTCAGTTCTATTTCTCCTTCTCTTTTTGGTACATGATTCATGCTGGCGATTTGCGGATGAGGATTTTGACCACCATAGTAATATATATCATCTAAAGAAGCAAATCTATTAGATGCATCAGTAAAATGAGTTTGCATAAGTTCATAGGCAACACGACAGACTTGAGAGCTAAATGTACATACTAAATAGTCACAGTGTGAGAGAAAATAAATGTCTATAATAATTCCTTGCAAAGAAAGATTAGAGTAACGACGCGATACTGATGCTGTTTGTGCAATATCAGTGTCAGCAATAATTTCATATTCTTTATAACGTTGCTTTGCAACTGTGATAACTTTTGGGTCATCGCTTGCTAAAAATATACGCTTTACTTTTGGCATTTCTTCCAAATTCTCGAAATATTGTTGTACTTTAATCATGTATTCTTCTATGTCGTGAAAAGCTGCTTCAGTCCCTACTTTGTCTGTTCTGCGTACATGAACCCCAACAATCGGGTTGCTAAATTTCATTTTCTTTTTCTTGTTTTCTAATAATACCTTAGTATTATTATTTGGTCTCATTAAGTATTTTAAAACTTGACCTACCCACCATACTAAGGGGTATCCATGAATTTTACTAAGTCTTTGTGCTAAATCAGCTGGAACACTTGGTGGCTGATATATCGGCTTCGGGTATATATTATCCACAATAGGTAACACAATTACTTGTTTTGACTGATCGCTGGGCCAATTCGCGTGAGTCTTACCACTCGGAGAAAGACATGTATCACTTAATGGTAAAAAAACTGACTCCCAACCTTCTTTTTGATACCTCCAACCTTTTGATTTTAATATTAGTGTTCTTTCTGTTCCATAGGCTACCAGGAAACAGTACACTAAGTGATGAATCTGTAAAATAAATTTATCATTAGAGAAATTTTTATTGCTAAATAAACAGCTTTTTATAGAGACGTCGCATCAGAGTGATTTCTACCCAATTTAAGGAACACAAGTTCCGTTTTTTAAGTAAATACACTTTTGATGGCGGCTAAAGCAAAGATATGCTTTTATATTCGCCAACTATAAAACCTTTTAGTTTTTTTCTTTTTCACAATTAGTTTAAAATTATAGCACTACTTTAGAAACCGTAACTCTGACATCCGCATGTCCTTGAACATAGTATTGTATTTACCTGGCATCCAAACCCGCATCCTTTATTAATATTACATATTAATTTTTTCGCTGTATTGCAGTTGACTGGATTTTGTAAATATCTAGAAACGATATTAAATTAGTTATTAAAAAAAAAAACAATTTGAATTACAGAATATATGTGTGAAAGATAATTATGAGATTCAATGGCTTCTTTGAATTTAGAATACTTACTTAGAGTTTGAAAGAAAAATTAAAAATTAAATCAAAGTTAAAAAAATTTAAGGATAGGAAACATCCCAATTAACTAAAAAATGAAAACATGAATAAAATTAGTATTAGTGAATTAAGATAAATCGTAATGTTTTATAGTAGACATAGAAGTTGTGGAGAATGCAATCTCCTCGAGGCAGCAATGAAGGGAAAAATAATTAGACTTTCATTTCAACGTTTCGGCGGTCGTTGTCACCCTCATCAGGAAACACTATTAATAATTTATTTTTGTAAATATAAAATATATAAATATGTTTTTCAAAAAAGTCATGAATATAGAATCTTACTTTATGGAACTTTCAAAATTACTTTTTCTGCAAACAGAGAATGAGTATATTAAATACATATCGATCTTTATCACTCTATTATTGCTTTGGAAGTACGCAAGTGTCTGGTGGTACACGCTTAAGTATTTTATACTTTAAAAAATAAATTATTAACACTGTTTCCTGATGAGGGCGACAATGACCGCCAAAGTGGTAAAATGAACTTTTATTAGAATAACCACCAAGGGATAAATTCATATATAGACAAAGTGATTATTCACTTGTTTATACATACTTGAAATGCTTATATATACACTTGAACCTCCTTAACTACACTTAGAAATTAATGATTTCAGTATGAATTTTTCCACTGATGATAATATTTTAGAACAACAATGTCTAGTGAATGGACTTTTTTTCAAAATATTTTTAATGCCTATTATTCTCATGTCAACACAGATTTTTATTTGATTGCTTAATAAATTTTTTAACCAAGAGAAGTATGAAAATTAACCCTGAATTGCAAAATTTAACTTTAAAGCATTTTGCAAAAAAATCAGCTTTCTAAATTATTTGTTGGCCTAGAATCCTGTGAACAGTGAAAAAATTCATGCTAGAATCATCAATTTATTGATGTAGCTAGAAATGTTCAAATATATGTCTGTGGCTTGCAGGAAGAACCACTTAAGTGACATTTTGCGAAAAATTTTTTTATGTCGAATTCGAGGTGCTCTTAGTACCCTTTTTCATTGTACAATAGTAGGATTTCCGAAATATACAAATATTTTAAATGCCAGCCGATTGCATAATCACTTAACTGCGTCTCTCGTAAAAATGTTACCGCAGAACCACTTAAGTGCACTCGTTTTTTTATTTTTATGCGAGATACACCGTATGGAGTACATTAAAGCTGTATAATATATATCTAATTACCTATACCGCTATATTCAAAAATTGTCAATTTGCAAAAACAAAAAAATTACTGGAATCGCTCTGATAAAATTCGTACGTATTCCTTAGCTGATTCTAAGAGCTTATTACTCTTGAAAATTTTTTCCAAAAGTGCGTGGTTTTTGAATAAAAAATTCGTAAAAGTCTTCATAAAAAATTTTCAATTATAATATGCGTCAGTTTGACCAGACCGAGGTTCAAAATCAACCCCCAAATCGTGTATCTTTTAGGTTCGAACATTTATTCCATTGGTTAGAGAAATTCCAGATACATTGCAAATGAAAACGTTCTTGAAATCTCGAATTAAAAAAAAAAATTGTAGAAAAACCATGCTCTTTTCGTTTAAACCGTTTTTTCTCATTGTTAATAATAATTTTCGAAAATTTCAATTGCACCATTGGAAAGGGCATGAGTTAAACTTTAAAAATATTGCCCCCCTCAAAGAAAGTGACGCATAACCGCTTATCTGCAAAGTTCCCGCAGAACCACTTAACTCGAGTAATTTGTTTAGCTTGCGCATCGAGAAAGAAACTATTTACAAATGTAATACCACGGTTGTATTTGTATCAGATACCTAATCAAATGAGCCAATAATTAGATCTTTTCTCTGACATTTCGATCTTACATATTACTCCAAACATTGAAATCACTTTTTCTCGAAAACACGAAAATGTCACTTTACTGTTTCCTGTAAGACACCGATGTATAAAGAACTGAAATTGAAGAATTTCGTCTACTTTTAGTTTAAAAAATTATCGGAATTCAGTAATACTAATTTTATTTATGTTATTATTTTTCAGCTAACGGGAGTACCTTGTCTTTTTAAATTATGTGAAAAAAATATACCTAAAACGTTGTTGTACCAAACTTGATAATTCGGATGCTTCTTTCTCCCGCCATTTCGTGTATCCATCAATTTCATGTAACTTATCTATATTTGTAATTAATGACTTTCTATACTCTTTCACAAGATTAAATGTTGCACTTAAATCATTATTAGCATTGTACTTGTCCGAATTTTTTTTTATCTTATTTAATTCCCCGTAAATAAAAAACCTAAAACGTTAATTATATTTATTTATAATATAAATTTGTTTCTTCTCAAACAGTTTACAATTATTATCCACTTAATTTTAATATACTTGAACATATCTACAGTAATATTTTTGAAATTATATATTAATATTAAATCTTAATATTTAAAATGATTAATGTTTAATAAGAAAGATATAATGTTTTATTAAAAATTAGCTTTTTGAATACATGAATAAAGAACCAAAAACTATAACAAAAACATTTGAGGTGAATTTTACTACTATTAATTATACATAAAAATTTATTTTAGTTGGTTTAAAATAAACATTTATATTTTATACTTACAACAAATACATTTCACATTTAAAATAAATATTAAATAAATTGAAGCAAAACAGCTTAACTTTATGAAGTTATACTTTACCACATTTCCTGAACGTCATTTCTAATTTTTCGTCTTGTCTCTTCATACTGCAAAGACGGTTGATTGTAATTTCCATTTACAACATTTTGTTGATTCATTAAATCATAATAAACTGAATCTTTCCGTAATTTTTCCACAATTGTACCAAGATGATTGCCTTGTATTGATTCAGCTGAGCTTCTGAGCAGAAAACAATTATATAGTTAAAAATTAAATTAAGATTACACAGCATAAAAATTTATGCTATCATTCAAATTTAAAGAAAAGTATAAAAAAAATTATTATACATCGATTTTGTTATCTTAAAAAGAAAGTTTTACAACAGTAAAAATTTAATAAAAATTTTTTAAAGAACATGTTTATATTTCAAGAGACTTACCCTAATATAATACTTCGAAGAACATTATTCTGTGTCTTAAGTATTTCAAAGTTATTTGTTATCTCTGTTAATCTATCCTCATCATCTTTGAAATTTTTATCAAATTGTGAGTTGTTAATAGTAGAACTTTTGAATATGTGACTTATTGAAAAAACTATAGCTAGCAACCAAGCAATTATCAGAATTAAACTTAATTTCCCTGCCCATTTGATTCTGCCATGATTAGTCCATAAAACACTCATTTTGAGCTAAAAAAAGAAAGTATATTTCATTCTTGATAAATAATGTTTAATACAAGTCCTATATTGTCTATTTCTACAATAACTTTAGCATATCTCAAATTATCAACAAGGACCTAGTCCATTTTATTTTTACTGCATAGATGAAAATTTTTAATTTTCATAATATTTTAGATTTTCATAACATAAATAACAGGCAAAAAATAAAAAACTGTAAAATGATATAACAGAGTTATAGGATCCCATTATCCTCCAAGTCAAGATTATATATAATAAATATAAAATTAATATTAATTTTAAATACTCAAAATCAATAGTAAGAGTCAAACATACAAAATTTTGAACCTCTTCAGGCTTTATTAAAATAATATAATAATTCCTATACAATAAATTATTAAAAAAGATATTTAACTACATTAAAAAAATTTATTAAATTACTAAAAGTCTAATCTATCATCATATTAGAAAATTAATGTACATGCACTAAGGGGATGTCGTAGCCAAAGTGACCGTTTGTGACCTCATCTCGGGCCTTATTTCTCAAAAATCAAATTGGTAATTATTTGTTAGTGCATAGGCTACCTTGGAACACAGAGTTTTTGTTGATTCGGTTAGTGAAAAATTTAATATTATTAAAAATAGTAATTAAATGTGATGGTCGCTTTACTCTACCACCTCACGATGTATTTCTCATTGTTTATAAAAATAACACAAAATTATATAAATATGAAACTTACTAAACATAAATAATTATAATAGCTATCTCGGAACACTGCGTTTTTATATGGTAAACAAGAGTAAGCACTGATTATTTATGATCGAATACAATTTTTGAGGTTATGTAATTATGTACTTCATTTGATTTACATTGGCTTCAATATCTCTTTAAACTTTAAAGTAATTAAAAGTCTGTGTATCAAATACTATAAAGATATATATATATATATATATATATATATATCAATCCAATGAGTAATTAACATGTATAATAAGTACATAACTGATATTGAATAGTACAAATATAATCCAATTTTTCACGGCAGACTCTTACTTTTAATTTCAAATATTTTTTCCAATGGTTAGCACTACACAAATTGTTCATAAAATTTATTTTAATAACTAATTGTTTTAATGTTATAATCATAATAAAAATAATGTATTATAAATATACTTGTCTTTTTTAAAGTGTATAATTTTTGGAATATTCTCAAATATAGATAGAGAATTTAAAAAATAACTATTTTGTACAAAAGTATATTGTGTATAGAAAGAAAAATATTTTGATTAAGAAAAATTCACAATTATATGAAAAGACTAGTTATAAAACTAGAACATATGTTTAAAGTATTCTTTTTTGAAAATAAAACTGAACAATTTACACATAAAGTATAATTAAATGACTGTTAATCGAAAGTTTTTTACTCTATATTTACTCTTTTTATGTCATAAGGTGTTTTACCAGTGACTTTGAAACAACAAAAGTAAGTATGCAGCTTACTATAGAGATATATTTTATTTTAAAATACTACAATTTAGTTTTTGTAACATACATAAGTATTCAGATGAATCAAAGTATACAATAAATCAACAGAAAAATATCTTGTTTGAAATACATACATTACTAATTTTCCTTTAGATTGAGTATTTCATTTTATGTCTACAACGCAAATGTGTTGTAATATTTTAAAAAGAGATGAATATCTACATTTAATGTGTTGCAAAACATAATAAAATAATAATATTATAAATGTATTAAATAAACTATTTTTAAAAAAATAACACGTTTTTTTAAATCATAACTTTAAAATATTGTCAATACACTTCTGTAAACACATTTTGCTACACCATTATTTATTAGTTTTAATCATTTTGACAACTTCAATATAGCAAATCACACGGACACGGAGTCGTGGAATTTGGAATGGGAATAACTATAGTAACCGTATCAGCTGAACTAGTCTATTCTAGAGTTTGTCTAAACTCTAAAGTGTATTCCGTTCCGTTCCGTTGTATTGGCGTTTCGTTTCCCGGGGAACGTAACGATAGAGGACATCTAGAATGTGTTCTGTTCAGTTCGAAGTATGTTTTGGAGTAAGAAGTTAATTTGAAGCTTAGCGTGGTTAGTCGAGGAATCACTTTTCAGCTGTTCATTTCATCGGTGAACTGCCTTTCCATAGTAGGGTATAGTTCAGTTTAGCTGCCTGAGTAGCGTATTAAGCAACAACGGAGCAAAGGAAGAGTTTGACATCTGCATATTTTTACTTTAAACAGTAAAATTATCGACTAAATTAAATCAATTTTGTAATAACAGTAAGGCCTATTTAACTGCATTTAGAATAAAGTTCAATGAGATTTTAAAATTTACTATTTTATTATAAAATTGATTTAGTTAAGTCGATAATTTTACTGTCATGAAGTAAAAATATGCATTTCTATAATGCGTTGCATTTCTATAATGCCTTTCTATAATGCGTTCCGTTCAGTTTTACAGTTCCAAGCCCAAAGCCGGAAAGCCCTATGCAAAAGTGAGGGTGGATACTCACCCCGAGGTGAGTATCCACCCCGACACTGGGATGGCGTGTGAGTCTCTTTCCAGGTCCCGCCGATCATAGTAGGTATTCGGTCGATAACGTATCGATCGATCCGAGTGCTTATCGACCCGAATGCTAAAACGATGGTAACGCTGCACGCAATTTATGCACTGTTACCTCGTTATAACATTTAAATATCAAATCCAATTTAAACCGCAAATGCCCTTTCCCCCAAACACTTACTCCTAAACCCCCAATGGGGGGCAAAATACCTATCCGACATCAATACTAAAATATTCATTGGTAATGTTAGTCGAGTGCATTATGTACTCGACTTATGATCATTTGGATCCGGGTTCGAATCCGGGTAAAACTTTTTTTTTGCAAATGTGATTTTTTTTTAATGCCAATGCTCATGTTCGAATAGCTATATCGTGCTATGGCGCAATTGCATTTCTCATTTTAAAAACATTCTCACTTTGATCGATAGCACTTCTTACATCGAGTCATAGAATGTTTTTATCCTTTTAACTTATTATATAGTAGAAATTAAGAACATAATTATAATTACTTATAAATATAAATACCTCCAGATTAATAGTACAGAATAGAATTGTGACAGTATGATAAATTATTTAATTAAAAATCAGTGTATAACCTTTTGAGCTCCAAAAACATTTAATTATTTATTTGTGTCTACACTCTTAAAATTTTAGAGTGATTAATTCACTCTAAGAAAGAGTGGAAACTCATCATCCTCATTCTGACTCTAATCGAGTGATGATTAGACGCCGAGTGAAATTTTAGAGTGAACAATTTTCACTCGTTACATTACGAGTGAATGGGTCACTCTAGACATTCGAGTGAAATTAGGTGAATGCTGGAATTAGAATAGGAGTGAAAAATTTCATCTAGAAGCGAGTGAAAATACAATTCAAGACTCAGTGCGTATTCAACACACACACGTGCGCGCGCGCGCAATATATATATCTTACTATATTATATAGGTTGTTTTGAGCCGCGCTGGAATTTAGCCCCCCTCGCCCCCCCCCCTCACGAGCCCCCTCAGCCCCCCTCAAAAGAACCAAGAAATGTTTCAAAAGTTTGGTTATTTTTATGCGTTTTGCCCCCCCTCGCCCCCTCACCCCCCCTCAGCGCCCCCTAGTTTGGCCCCCCCTCAGACCCCCCTCAGCGCCCCATCAGGAGAAGGTGCTAGGTAGATGATCAGCTTCATGGGTCGAGTGTGTGAAGGGTGGTGGTTAATAACTGTAGCAATAAGTGGACGGTGTAGGTATAGGTTGAGTAATGGTCGCGATTGAAGTCATAAGTGAAAGGTTTGGTTGTGAAAGTTATGGTTAGTATCATAAGCGGAATGTGTAGATTGTAATTGAAGTAGGAAGACATGATCAGAGATAGTGATAAGCGTAATCTGAACGTCATAGATGTAAAAGATTGGTAGAGATTATGTGTGGAAGGTGGAGATCACGATTGTATTCATAAGTGGACGTTGTAAGGATAGTTGGAGAAGAACGAGATGATTGAATGCAATCGATGGATGGTGGAGATTCTCGGTATAAGGTAGATTGCAGAGCTAGAAATGGCAGGTATTGAGTGGAGGCCATGGGTATACATGATTGGTGAATGTTAGGTCATAATTAGTGGTATTAGTGGGACACTGGCGATCATGATTAAGGGGTTATGACAGTGTTAAAACCTGAAAAAAAAGAAAAATTGTTAGTGTTGAAAAAAATTAATAGATATATAGGTGCTCTAAAAACTATATTTTTGCTTTCAAATACAAGTATTATACATCACTTTTATGCATAAATAATATGCATAAAGTGAGTGTAACATTTAAAAACAATTAAAGGTATTTGCTTACCAAAAATCATGATTTTCATCACTTTTATTTACTTGCCGCATGTTTCTGATGGAACCGTACCATCAATCCTGTTGAATCAAAGTGCCAAATCTTCATTATGAGTCTGGTCTCAGACTAAGTGGAACAGATTCCTGAAAAACACAAAATTAATATAATTAATTAAACATATATTGACAATATTAATAATTATAGTGAATGTTACATATGTAAACATACGTAACATTCACTTTGAACTTATTTTTGCCAATTCTGCTCCACTCAGTTTGTGACCGTACTCATTAGGAAGGTTTTCCACTTTGGTTCATCCGGATTGATGTTACGGTTCCTTCAGAAAGCTGCGGCAAGTACATCAAAAGCATGAAAAAACTAAATTTGAGTAAAAGGCATTTAAAGTTTATAATGTAAATCATTCAAATGAACTCAGCTATACTTACAGAAAATATCCGGCATACCTTGATTTGCTTTTGATACTCAAATATACATACAATAAAGTATATTTGATGGTACGCGCTTGTCATGCTGTGTGATAATAGCATTTAGAAGCTGAAAATAAAATAAAAATTATCGTTAGCTATTCATAATCAAGTTATGTTTATGAATTACAGTTACATACAATACTTACCATTATTAAATACACTTCAAGTTCTTAAAAGGTATGCAAAATAATACTTCAGGCAGTCAATATAAGCTCCCATTTTGCTGGCTTGCACCCGTATACCTAAAAGCAAAAAATATACCAACAAAGAAAAAGCTCATTATGAACACTGTTATTACAAATTAGTTTCCAATACTTATCTGAATAATGTTTGTACTCTGCAGAAGCTCTTGCACTTTTGCAACACCACTATAAGGTTATAAGCATTGCTACAGCAGCTAGCAGACTAACTGCACTGATCTAGTGTCTTGGATGAAAAGCAGTTGTTTGGCTGCTTTCTGCTGCTTTACAGAAAATTCTACTATACCGATCAAACAGAAATCTTCATTCTCGACTAGACGCTGTGAGGCACAACCTATTCGAGTGGCAAATTCAAATTTGTTGAATGCCTTTACTTTAGCACATTGAGTTTAGTAACATAAAATCACACATAGAAAAATTAATTTTACAGATTTTATTTATTTTACGGAAATAATTAAATTAATAACTCTTGAGAAAAAAACGGTTTGTAAAACGGTTTTTAAGTCATATTTTCAGTAAGATTTCTCATGAAATTACTCTGTAAAAAGTGGGTTAGAACAATCCTTTCCACAAGTTTGGCCTAATTAAAATATTTAAAAATCACGATTTTTCAAAAATTTACTTGAAACAGATTTGTTAGTTTTTTGTTAATATCTTCGAGGAAAATTTTTTTAGCCAAAAACGGCTTTCAGGACCATATTTTACAGACTATTAACTATGAAAAAAGTGAATAAAAAAAAATGGGTATTTTCAAAATTTTAACACTGTCATAACCCCTTAAAAGCGATATGTGGAGGGTGGAAGTGTTGGTGAAGGGAAACGGTAGACTTTATGAATATAGATGAAAAGTGTAGGATAACAGGTTGATGGGAAGTTCATGGCTAGATGTGATAGATGGAGGCTGAAAATCATGGGAGATAGATGAAGGTCAGAAGTCATGGGTGACGCTGGATTGCAGGTAACAGATGGATAGTGAAGGTGCTAATTAGTCGGTACGCTTCATGGGTCGACATTATAGGTGGTGCGGTTTGAGGTTACGAGAAAAGATGCTAGGTGGTGCGTGGAATTCATATGTGGAGGTGATATGTGTAGGCAGAAAGTGTGAACATATTTGCAGATTATGCGTAAAAGGTGATGGTTATGACTGTAGCACTGGAATGTGTGTGGTTCACGTAGATAGTGTAGGAGATAGGTGGAGTGTGGAAGTCACGATTGGAGTTATAAGTGGAAGGTATAAGTGATAAGTAGAAAACGAGGTCATAATTGCAGGGAGTAGGTGTTCGATAGAAGCTACGAGTGAATGTGGTAAGTGGTGGTGAAAGTTGTGGGTGAAAGTTGTAAGTGGTAGGTCAATTAGCTAGAAGGATGGTGGACTTTATGGGGCGAGATAGAAAGTGGAGGTAACAGGAGAATAAGAATGTCATAGGTCAAGGTATAGGTAAAGATTAAAATATTCAGGGTCAAGGTTGTAGATGATCGGTAGTGGATAGAAATGAACGGTGAAGGTGACAGGTAGTTGGTAGACTTCATGGTTGGAAATGATCGTTAACAGGTGGTTTAGAACTGGAAATGACAGGTGTTTAGGCGAAGCTATGGGTGTAAGTAATTGGTCAATGTTAGGAGTCATGATTAGACGTAATAGTGGGAGGCTAGAGGTCGTGATTGGAGGCGATAGATGGAAGGTGGAAATGATAGGTGGAGAGTCAAGAAGATAAGGTTGGTGTAATAAGTGGAGCGTTACGTAATAAATTGGGGTGATTGGTGGAGTACATACGCAGAGAATAATAATTTTAGTTGAAAGTCATAGGTAAAGGATAGATTTTATGATTTAATCGGCCTCATAGGTCGAGATTATAAGTGATGTGAACGAGGTGCTAATAGCCGAGAGATGGTGGAGTTTATGTGTAGATGTAGGTGGATGAAAAGGACATGGATGAAGGTGATAGGTAAAGGTTTGAAGTCTTGAGTAGAGCTGATATATAGGGGTTGTGTGTGGACGCTGGAGGAAAAAACTAGAGTCGAAGTGTCGAGGATGTAGATGATCGGTGGTAGATAAAGGTTGAATTGTGAAGATGACAGGTAGTTAATAGACTTCATGGTTAGAGATCATCGTAGAGAAGATAGGGAGTGGTGGCAGATGGAGGGTGGAGCTGATTGGTGAGCTATTTTTATAATAATATTTTTCAGTATCATTTATATACCATGAATTTTATGACAGTAGGCAAAGGACCCCGCACAAAATATATGGGTTTGTGGGTCCCGGCTAAATTTGATCAAATTTTGATATGTTATAGTTTGTAACTTCCTGAACAAAAGTTCAAATCGGCGCAACTCGAAATAATGGACAGATTTTGAGAAAATAATGATTAAAGTCTCAGATTTGAGGGTTAGCGACGTCAACCGCTATATATATCTATAGATGTGTAAACAGCAACGTATAGATACTCGTTCGATTTTTACGCATGGACTTAAAGCAAAAAAGAATTACACAAGTACCCGATTTACCTATGTGGCCGATGACAAGGTCCAGGAAGCGAGCTAATAGTTATTCGTGCACCGCAAAGATCTGCCTATGAAAATAAAAAAATTCCGATATCTAGACACAGTCTTTGCATACCGCGAAGTGATGTAGTATATAGAAGATTAAAGTCCAGGCAGCTGATACAGATTGTGCAATCAGTAGCTTTTCGACAAAACGTGTGCACCAAGAGCCGGGAAGGTATCTAGGTGAAACAGAATCACCGATTACGCCCTCCAAGTGGTGCGCTTCATAGCTTTTCGGCAAAATGAGAGCACCAGGTGCCCGCAGGAAGTCTAGGTGGACAGAATCGCCGATTATGCTCTCCAGGCAGTGCGCTCCATAGCTTTTCGGCGAAACGTGTGCACTAGGTGCCGGAAAGCTGTCTAGGTGAACAGGGTCGCCGATTACGCCCTACAGGTAGTGCGCTCCATAGCTTTTCGGCCAAATATGTGCTCCAGGTACCGGAAAGCTGTCTAGGTGAACAGGGTCGCCGATTACGCCCTCCAAGTGGTGAGCTTCACAGCTTTTCGACAAAATGAGAGCACCAGGTGCCCGCAGGGAGACTAGGTGAACAGGATCGCCAATTACGCTCTCCAGGTAGTGCTCTCCATAGCTTTTCGGCAAAATGCGTGCACCAGGTGCCCGCAGGGAGTCTAGGTGGACAGAATCGCCGATTACGCTCTCCAGGTAGTGCGCTCCATAGCTTTTCGGCGAAACGTGTGCACCAGGTGCCGGAAAGCTGTCTAGGTGAACAGGGTCGCCGATTACGCCCTTCAGGTAGTGCGCTCCATAGTTTTTCGGCAAAATGCATGCACCTAGAGCCGGAAAGGTATCTAGGTGAACAGGGTCGCCGATTACGTCATTCAGGTAGTGCGCTCCATAGTTTTTCGGCAAAATGCGTGCACCAGGTGCCCGCAGGGAGTCTAGGTGAACAGGATCGCCAATTACGCTCTCCAGGTAGTGCGCTCCATAGCTTTTCGGCAAAATGCGTGCACCAGGTACCGGAAAGCTGTCTAGGTGAACAGGGTCGCCGATTACGCCCTCCAGGTAGTGCGCTCCATAGCTTTTCGGCAAAATGCGTGCACCAGGTGCCGGAAAGCTGTCTAGATGAAACAGGATCACCGATTACGCCCTCCAAGTGGCGCGCTTCATAGATTTTCGGCAAAATGAGAGCAGCAGGTGCCCGCAGGGAGTCTAGGTGGACAGAATCGCCAATTACGCTCTCCAGGTAGTGCGCTCCATAGCTTTTCGGCGAAACGTGTGCACCAGGTGCCGGAAAGCTGTCTAGGTGAACAGGGTCGCCGATTACGCCCTTCAGGTGGTGCGCTCCATAGTTTTTCGGCAAAATGCGTGCACCAGGTGCCGGAAAGCTGTCTAGGTGAAACAGGGGTCGCCGATTACGCCCTTCCAGGTAGTGCGCTCCATAGCTTTTCGGCAAAATGCGTACACCAGGTGCCGGAAGCTGTCTAGGTGAACAGGGTCGCCGATTACGCCCTCCAGGTAGTTGCGCGCTCCATAGCTTTTCGGCAAAATGCGTGCACTAGGTGCCCGCAGGGAGTCTAGGTGGGCAGAATCGCCGATTACGCTCTCCAGGTAGTGCGCTCCATAGCTTTTCGGCGAAACGTGTGCACCAGGTGCCGGAAAGCTGTCTAGGTGGACAGGGTCGCCGATTACGCCGTTTTGACAAAACTTGGGCACTAGCTGCTGGCAAGGTGACTTGTTAATAGGATCGGCCGTTACGTACGTAAAATAGTGCGCTCCTAAGCGAAAAGGAAAGACTCTTCTGCAAATGAGTTATGTCTCTGCGACTGGTCCCGCAAAAAGTACGTGCGAGAAAAAATATACCAAATAGTGTCACATAAAGTATCCGTAAAAGTATCTCAAAAAGTAATCCCAACCCAATCCAATAATATCCCAAACAGTGTCGAAAAAAGTATCCCAAAAAGTATCCTAAAAAGTATCCCAAAAAGTATCCCAAGAAGTATCCCAAAAAGTACCCTAAAAGTATTCCCAATCCTATCCACAAGTATTGCAATAAGTTCCTGAAAAATATCCCAAAAAGTATCCAGAAAAGTATTCCCAACCCATCCCACAAATAAAGAATCCCAAAAAGAGTTGGATAAGTATCGGAAAAGTACTCCAAAAAGTATCCCTAAAAGTATCCCAAAAAGTTTCCCAAAAGTATCCCAAAAAGTAAGCCCG